>VZTA01029022.1:544409-582670 GCA_013398855.1 Mohoua ochrocephala
AAGCCCTGGATACCAGAGAATGTATCTCCCTGCATGCCTGCAGAGCTCCACGACGCAGCTCTCCCTGCTCATTTCTCTCTTCTTGTCCATCAGTCACTTGGAAAGCGCACCCTGGCCACAACCAGCACGCCCGGAGTGGCTCCGGCAGCACTGCCGGGGCCGTGCTGGGGCTGGGGGAGCTCTGGCCGTGCCGCAGCCCCGGAGGCTCGGCGGGCTCGGGCTCGGGTGCCACTCCCCAGTGCCCTCTCCGGTGCCGCTCCCGGTGCGTTCCCAGGTGCGCTCCCCGGTGCCGCTCCTAGTGCCGCTCCCGGTGCCGTTCCCAGTGCGTTCCCCGGTGCGTTCCCAGGTGCGCTCCCCGGTGCGCTCCCCGGTGCGCTCCCGGTGCGCTCCCGGTGCGCTCTCTGGTGCCCTCCCCGCTGCGGCTCCCCAGTGCCCTCCCCGGTGCTGCTCCCCGGTGCCGTTCCCAGGTGCGCTCCCAGGTGCGCTCCCGGTGCGCTCCCAGGTGCGCTGCCCGGTGCCGCTCCCGGTGCGCTCCCGGTGCGCTCCCAGGTGCGCTGCCCGGTGCCGTTCCCCGGTGCCGTTCCCCGGTGCCGTTCCCGGTGCCCTCCCTGGTGCCGCTCCCGGTACGCTCCCCGTTGCGCTCCCCGGTGCGCTCCCCGGTGCGCTCCCAGTGCGCTCCGTGCGCGGGGCGCGGAGCAGCCGCGGGGCTCTGGCACCCTCTGCTGACAAACCCGCGCGGGGCCGGGTCCCCTTCGCTGCAGGAGCAGCCCGGAGCTTAACGCTGTTTGCTCAAGTATTTTTGTAAAATTCTCCTGATCACAGCAGGCCCTTCCGCCCCTGGTTTGCTCTGGATCCGCGCACAGCCCGCACAGGGACCTGTCCTGCTCTCCTATCTCCGGGGTCACCTGAACCCCCCGGGTTACCCAAAACCCCTGGGATTTATCGTCCTTTCCACCTACCAGCACTACCCAGCTCCCTGCAGGCAGCATCGATCCTCTCCCTTATTTCTGAAAGGTTTGGAGCAGGGAGGGGACCCCTCAGCCACCTGAGGGAATCATCCCTGGAAGGGAACTGTCCGAACCCTTCCAGTCCCACCCTTCTGATGCAAGATTCCCTCAACAGTCTCCACGCCAGCCGTGTCACACAGCAGCTGTGACCCCTCCCTGTCCCAGCGCACGGCACAGGAGCCGTGTCTGGCGGGGGGGCTCTGTGCCACCCCCTCCACAAGGGCAACCTGGCTCCGAGGAAGGGCAGGGAGGTGACCACACACACCCTGGCCATGTGTCCGGCGTGTCCGACCCACGGTGTGTCACACAGAGACACCCCCAGGTGCTGACTGTGACCAGTGACAAGCAGCCTGCTGAGCCCAGGCACAGTGTCCTGACCCTGCTGTGCTGCACGGGAACGCTCCTGGGGAATAACGAACACCAAGAACAGAAAATTCTCTGTAAGGGCAACGGTGAAACGGAAACCTGATAGTGTGGGATGTGTTAACTTCAGAGGTTGATTTTCAGCCGTGTTATTGCCTGCACTTCTCTGATTGTTGCTTTTTCTGTACTGGTGTGAAGGGAAGGCTGTGAGGACGTGACCGCACACCCCGGGTAAGGCACAGAGCGCTCACGGGCTGAACAGGCACCTACACTGGCACTTCCTACTGCTACTGCAAACCCATAGGCTGTACCCAACCCAGCAAAGGGCCTGCACTTCAGGAGAGAGAATCTCAAAGGAGCATTTCACCTCCAAACCAGCACCCTAAAACACAAAACCCAAAAAAACAAGGAACACTTTTGGAAATAGGCAACACAGGACTCCCACCAGAATCAAAGTGTAACAAAAATTCTCAGCAAACAGAAAAACAGGTCAGTTGAAGACACTTCACAAATTTCATTCCAATTTTTGGCCACTACTGAAAACCACTGCAATATGGAAAAATTTGAAAACCTTTAAAATGTCATGGGACTAAATAATCAGGGTGATTGTAATAGTAACATGTAAATCCTTCTTACGAGGAGATCCAGCAGAGTTACTTTGAATGCTGACAACTCAGTCTCTCTTGAGCTCTCTCACATCAGAAGAGCTTACTTGGCTTGCTTTTCTCCCCTCCTAGAACAGCTTTGTGAGCCCAACACCGCTGGGGACTCGATAGAGGACTTCAGCACTTCCCCAAACAGAGCCAGGGCTGCATCAGTGTGAGTTCTTCAGGCACTCTGACTGCTCCCCAGCACTTGGGTTCCAAGTTTAGGCAGCAGTGCTAAGCCAGTATTACCAACATCTGTCCAGTGCTCTCCGACGGAGGGTTTGAGCGTTTCCTCCTGGATCGCTGAGGAAGCTTTATTATCTCTCATAAGCCTATTCACTTTTTTTTTTTTAAAATGAAGCATCCTCCAGAGTCTGACACTTCTAAAAGGCTTGGCTGGACAGGCTCTGGCAGCCGTGGCCGCGGCAGCTGCAGCCCTTGCTGCCGCCAGATGTTTGTCCTACCTTGCCCTGCCAGGCCAGCACAGCTGGCTGGGTGCCCGCCCGCCCGAGGCCTCAGCTCGCGGTTCTGGCTCATCTCTGAGAGCAGCGGGTGAAAGGAGTTGTACAAAAGCACCAGGCTCTGGGCTGGGGCTCTAACACGCAGCAGGGCAGAATGTCCCAGAGCAGGGACACAGGGACACGGGCTGAGCTCGCCTCTGGCCAAATCCCACGCCTTGGGGGCTGTCCCCAGGGATCACCCAGAGACGCTCTGCAGTCACATCCCCACGGCACAGCTTTGGGGGTACGGCTGTGGTGGTAAAAGTGCAGTGAATGAAATCACCTCCTGAGTGACACGTGCTCCAGCAAATTCCCAGATGAAGCAGAGAGAATTTCATGAATCGTGGCATTTACAGAAGGGAGGGAGGAACGTTTGTCTTTGATAAAAGTATCTCTTTTTCCCCTTCTTCTTCTTCATTTTATTTATTTTTAATAGTGTTGAAACTTTCCTTCTCCCCAGGGTTTTGCTTGAATACCTCCAGATGTAGATGTAACACTAAACAAAAAGCTTTTACAGGATGAATGAGTAATTTTAGAAATCTGCTAAATTTTCTCCATCTTGATCTGCTTCTCTCCCTGATCTCCCTTTCCATTCACTCACAGGAGCTGAAGCTCCACTGTGTGGATTTCTCCTTGATCACTTTCACTCCAGACCATGTCTAACCGTGAATCAAAGCAGAATAATCCAAGGATTTCCTCTCAAATCACCATTTCCTCTGTTTTCCCTGTTACTAGCAAATCCCTCAGATCCCCACTGTCTGCAGCTCCTCATCTTCCGCCCTGGCCGGGAGTTCCTCGGCAGCCAGAGCGGAGCCGGAGCCGGGCGGCCCCGCAGCCTGCACAGGTCCCGGGCCACCCCCGGGGGCACGGGCGGCTCCTTCGCTGCTCCCAGAGACACTCCTACTGCCTTGCCAGAATCCAGAAGTTCCACGAGCTGTTGGCATTTTCATTTCCAGGTTCTTGTCGTGTTTAACTCAGATTTCCTTCAGAGTTTTTGCTCCCCGATCTGACACACTGTGTCAACAGCGAGCAGCTACTCGTTTCAGTGACTTTTGCCTCTTATTTCATTTCTGTTTGCCTTTTGCCTACATCACTGCCCGTGAGTCCTCCCCTGTCCTGCAGGGAGTATCCTCGTTGTTCATGGCAGCAAGGAGAGGAACGCTGGAGGACGGGGAGGGCGGAGAGGCAGGAGCTGCAGCACAGATCAGCTGCAACATCTGGCGATGGCTGAACAGCTGGAGGAGACGCTGGCTTTGTTGTGGCTGGAGATCCTGACTGCTGCTTGGAATATAAATTAAGGGATGACTGATTGCTGGTCTGAGACCTTGACCAGTAGCTCTCGTTATAAGATCATGCCTTACAGTGCACCGGGGGCTTTGTTTCCCCACCCTCTGCGCCCTGAGCAGTCCCACCCGCTGGCACCCGAGGGACTGACACCCGTGCCATGTCCTCCTTCTCTCTGGTTCTTCCTGAACAAGCTTCATTTCACCGTCATCACCAGATGACCTCAAGGTCAATTAAGGCTGCTTATCAAATTCAATTAGGTCTTTGTCAAGCATGAAGCCAGTAACTGCACCACACTCTCCTTGCACTCTCCTCACACTCACACCCCCAGCAAGAGAAACAACGTTCTGCTGGAGTGCAGAACAGTGTCACGTCCCACAGGGTCAGGACAAAGCCAAGTCACATCATTCACCACACACTGGGCACTGATTTTCTCTCTCTTCCCAAGCCATGCCAGTGCTATCTCCACCACGCCAGATAATAAAATGCTTTCAAAACTCCTTCGTGGGCAGTTGCTCCTCACGCTTTACATCCTGAACACACTTAGAGACCTTCTAAGCTCAGACCTGGAGATCTTCTCTAAGCTTATTCAGGAGGTAAAGGGGTAGGGAAGCAGGCTCCGAATGCAGTGATTGACTAAGCCATCAGTGGGATTAACAAGGTCATCTTTGGTGGCACAAATGGCTTTTACAGGGGATGTTGGTTTGTAATCAAGTTTGTAGAAGATGATACTGTACATAAGGAGAGTCTTGAAGCTGCAGGTTTTTTCTCCTGGCAGCACTCCTGGAAGGCCAGCACAGAGAAACCTCTCCCGAAACTGCTGGGTAGGGAGCCAGGTTTTTCCACACGTCTGGAAGATGGGTCTCCAGCAGCCTCCTCCTCGCCCTTTGGTTCTCCTTGTGATGCACAAGCAAAGGCTTTACCCTGCAGCCTCCTCCCGCCTCACCCCCAGCACCTGGGCCAGGCTGGGAAACAGAGCTCTCCAGTTCAAAGGCTCAGGTTAATTTTCACAAGCCTTTTGAGCAGCGACAGGCACAGTCACTGTGAACATCTGCTCAGATCAGGAGATCTCAGCAGCTACAGACGTCTCCACCACTGTCTTCAGAAGCTGAGAAAAAGGCGGCCTTACCCAGCTTTTGGACTGTTGTGCATCCACAAACAACATTATTAACCTGAAAGGCATGTGTTTTCTCACTCTGATTTATTAGCTGCAGTTAGAGTTGCAATAATCATGCTCTAATTTTTCAGAAAGTACTACAGTTTATGCATAGTTTTAACCACCTTTTGAAAAACCTTTAAGTAGTGATGAATCGACCCATAAAATACTAAAAATGTTAGAACCAACATATTATTCTCCTTTAGGCATGGGCAGGGATATCTGATTTTTGGCTGCCAAATGATTTGGCACCTGAACAACTGGCAACAAATTCAAAGTGAAACAGCAAAACTGTGGGCAACCGCTGGAAAGGCTGGGACTCCTCCCCTTTGCACTTGGGACATGAAGTGCCATGTCTGCTCCGGGATGCTCTGATCTCATTCACTTGGTCACAGCGCAGCGAGTCAGCTCCATCGAGACAGTTTGTGCCTGCACTGCTCTGCCACGAAGCCGTGAGCACCTCTGCTGCAAAGCACGAGGACACGAGTCCTCACTCGATCAAAGCAACCCCTGGAGAGAGATCTCACCCTGTGGTTCTCTCCTGCCTCGCTCCCCGCTCGGAGCCTGCAGACGCCTACCAGAGACTGCAGGGGCTGAAAAGCTCATCTCCTTCCACTCCCCTGCCACCTTCCATTGACCCAGCTTGCTCCAAGCCCCGTCCACCCTGGCCTTGGACACTTCCAGAGATGGGGAGCCTCCAACCTCTCTGGGCAACAAATGGGGCACCAGCTCGGGACTCCAGAAACTTCCATGAGGTTTGAGAGCAGCAGGGGTCAGCTGTAAAGTCCCTGCTCAGCTCCCCTGGGGCACTCGGCGTTAAGCCCCACACAGAGGGGTAAAGAACGAGCCCAAAGAGGCCCCAAGAGCAGGGCACAGTGTCTGTGCCCTGACAGCACCTCTGCAGCTCCAGGCTGCAGCTCTGGACATTTTAATTAACCTGGAGAAAGGCTTATTTTATACAGGTTATTTCATTGAGAGGTGGGACACACTTGCAGCTCTCTAAGACGGGAGCACTAAGAGAACAAATCCCGGTGTCTGAGAGGAGGGAGCTCTGCCCTCGGCGTCCATCAGCTCCGTCACTGCCGCCGGGGATGCCGAGGGCACTGCTGGCCCTGCCCGGAGCAGGCAGGGCGCTGGCACACGGCACAGCCTCCCCACTCACCCCACGCAGCACACAGAGAGGAAGCTCCCACGGCCAGGTCTGTCACTGGGAGCCAGAGCGACGGTTTGTCCCCGATGCTGGACAGTTAATCCTGATGCACAACCCCCTGTGAATTCAGAGCGCTCCCTCCAGCCCCTCCTGGCTGTGGTCGGACAGCTGATGATGACACACGCTCCGACAGAGGCCACAGGATGCTGCAAAGCGTGAAAAGTCTCCAAGAAAAAAAAAACAACGGGAGGCTTAAACCTTAAAAAACAATACAGACACTAAGTGGCTTCTAAGGTTGGCTTAAAAGTAAGATACAGCAACAGAACATTGTAGGTAGATTCCATTTAAAAACTGCACTTTCTACAACATCATTTCTTGTTACCCAGGATGTGTTGTGTGTAATTATTTGTCAGCATTAGGGTACAAAGGCAGATGCCAATTTAAACCCAAGCAAACCATTGCAAGTTCAGCAGGATGTTAAACATAAATATTTCATGGCTGAGCTGGAACACTTTCTGAAGTACTGAATATTGATTTAAATTCTGCATACTCCTTGCTTTTGAGGAGTTACACGGACTAGAATCAACGCTAACACCAACACTGCAATGTACTACTTAAATCCACTCTCTGCTCATTGCTTCTGTCTTTCAAATTGGATTTTATGGTCAAATTCAGAAGCAAGGTGAAGCCAGTGTAACACTGTACCTACAGCCACTGCAACACACACTTGGAATTCCAGTGCTTCACACCCGCTTGCCAATGCTTCATTAATTACCTCTTTACACAGATTCTCCTTCTGGTTCAGTTCAGAGTCTGTGGACTTTAACCTGGCAACGCTTGTCACAGATTGAAAATTAAGAAGCAAGGAGCAAGGGAAGAGCTGTAACAGATAAGAGGAGTAGCAATACCAGAATACACACATGACAAAATACGTGCTTCCAAGTATAACTCACGCTGCCTCGCTTTCTGAATGCTCAGAACTAGTTCACAGGCAGCTAAATTATAATTCTGCTACTCACATAACAGAAACTCAATTTAATATGCTCAAAGCGAGCAGCTCTGAGACTTGGAACGGAGCTCTGGAGACCTCCGGCGCTCCTCGGGAGAAAGGAGCAGCCCGGGGCTCGCAGGGAGGACGTGCCTGCCGTACTAAGAGGCAGATGCCTTCAGAGCACTCTATGCTCAGTCATCTCTTTATCAAACCCTTAACTAATTAAACAATCCTCTTGTCAAAGAGGACAGTCATTGTTTGTGTGACCGCTGCCCTGTAAACATACCGGGATAATCTGCCTTTCTCCTTTTTCTCCCCCTCGGCTCCCCCAAACAGCTGGGGGATGCGCTGCCCGCCCGCCGGGAAGCCTCGGCTCATCTGTCACTGCCCCGCTCGCGGCCGCACGCGGCATCAGAAGCCAAGCTGGGGACAATAACGCCTCAGACACTCCAACAATCCATCTGATCCTGCGCCATCGGAGAGTCCCCGGCCGCGGCGGGGCTGGGCAAACAATCGGGGGGGAAAAGGAGTGTTCCTGGATAGATGTGACAGTTCAAACCGTATTGATCTACAACGGCAAACGATGCTCAACCCAAAGCCTTTCCTGTGCCCTCCTTTCACTTGGGCCCGGGGAAGAAAGAGTCTGCAAACACCAAAGCTTTGGTCAGATGGCACCAGGCTTGCTCTCACATCTGCACAGCTACAGCAGCAAAAGCTGTTCTTCAGCTGCTGGAAGCTCAGCAAGTCCCACGTTCAGGGATGGCTCCAGCCCCGGGTACCCGAGGGAACAGCTCAGCTCACAGTAACCCCGTCTGTGCCTGGGTCACGACCAACAGCAATTACAGAGGGCAGCTATTTTCTCGTGTGAAACAAGGACAGTGTTTCAGTAGGTTGCAAAACCCAAAGGGTTCCCCTCTCTGTATTCCTGAGGTGGGGGATGTCACAGCTCTGTCACCCCAGGGATAACCAGGACAAAAACCCTTACCTGTCCCAGCCCTCCTTCATCGAAGTGTCTGTGTTCCCACTTACCCCACCAGTAGCAGTCCCCACCGATTTACTGTAAGAAATTCAGACTACCCAGTACTTGCAATTGTGAATTAAAATGCAGTATCTGAAGCCGAAATGAATCACTATTACAAGGTGCAGATTTCACAGGGCTGTGAGTCCCAGGAGTGAAGCAGAAAGCAGGTGGGTAGGCAGCCTTCCCCTCGCAGGTGAGGCTCCCTGAGCCCTGGGGACAGGGCTGGGACAGTCTGTCACTCCCCTGCTCTGGTGGCAAAGGCCACTCATGGCTCCCCCGACCAGAACTGGTGACCACGGTGTCACTGGTCTGGGGCCATTCACTCCTGTGTGCTGGTCTGTCAAACGTGGTGCTTCTGTGAGGGTTGAGGAGGAGGAGGAGGAGGAAGGGGCAGTGGGAAGGGAAGGTTGAATAATATCCAAATGTGAAAACCCTTCAGTGCCCATCAAATGTGCGAAGTGATCACGGCCCCGAGGCTGCCAGAGCTCCAGGGGGGCTTGGACAGCGCTGCCAGGGATGCCCAGGGTGGGGTTGTTGGGGTGTCTGTGCAGGGCCAGGAGTTGGACTGGATGATCCTGGGGTTCCCTTCCCTTCAGGGTTTTCGGTGATTCCAACAGAAAGCTCAAGGTCCTCCACAGTCAAATCCATCCTTGGCTGTATTGTCCAAATTCCCGAATTCCCCAAACCTCCAGTGACCCCCCAGGCAGTGCCTACAGCGCCATTTCAGCAGAGCAGGAGGACAAAGAGCTCAGCACAAGGACAACTCTGATCTTCTCCTGAGCCTGAGCAACATCCCCCTCGCAGCCCAGCTTTGGGGAGAAATCCTCTCCCCTGCTTCTCCACAAACACTTCAGACAGGGTTCAACGCGACCTAGAGCCCCACTCCTGGCCAAAGGCAGAGTGAAACCCCCCCACCCCATCACAGATCCACAGAGACAGCACAGAGAGGCACAAACTTCATCCGTGTGCACACCCTTCCCAGGAACTCACGGACGTGCCCAGGTGTCCCATCTTCCCTCAGCCCTGCCTTGGAGAAGCTGCCAGCTGGCATAAAGCTCCTCCAGAGGAGACACAGCAGCCGTGTGCCCTGTGCTCAGGAGGGAGTGAAACCCAGGAGACAGCACGTACAATGCAAAGTCTTTCTTTCTGCACCTCATCTAGGCCACAGCAGGGGAAAAAATAATGCAAAACCACTCTATTTTTAAGCTACCACCAAGAGAGACTTCACAGAGCTGTGCTCAAATCTGAACAAGTTCCTCATCTCAATCCAAGTTAAACTCAGCAAGTGTAAAGCAAACATCCCAAATGGAACATATCAAAGCCAAAATGATGTTATCCTAGCAAAATTGCAACATTTTCCATATCTGTAACCAAAAAAATAGCAATATCAGCCTTAAGGCTCTTTTTCTTGCTCTCTCCCTTGTTTGTTTTCTCCCTCCCCACCTCATGGCTGCAGCCAAGTTTCAAACAATATCCATGAAAATAGCAGCTTTCAATCTGTTCCTGGAGCAGCCGAGTTAACGAGGCCACGCGGCATCCCAGGGCACTCGGGAGGGAAGGGCTCACGCTGCTTGTTCCTGCAGCCCGTGCTGCTCTCAAAAATGTGAAACATCTCAAACTGGCGGGCGCTTCCCTCTCCTTCTCCCCCGCTCTCCAAGTAAGAGAGAGTTCAGACTTCCACACACACACTGTGGAAAGAATGAAGTGCTTCTGGAAAATATGAAAGACCGGTTTGCCTTTCTAAATTTAAAGGTTTATAAATCAATGCAAATCTTTTTCAGAAAAGAGAAGCCAGCAGAACGCTCCCGCGAGTTCCACCGCAGCCATCAGACAGTTGTAGAAACAAGTACCTGTTTTTCCTGACCTACATTTGCAGGCTGGCAGGAAATCAAAGTTCGTGTGGAATTACGGCAGATTTTGAACAGACTTGCATGTGCCCTCCAATCTCAGCTATTAAATCTGTTTGGGCCCAGGGAGTGCGTGGTTGGTATGAAAGGTGCCACCTTCTACAGCGACACGTGCAGCCCGGTTATCCTTTGGTTGCAACACTGAAAATGGGAATGGATTTTCCTCAGGAGTTGGTTCAACTGGAGACATTTTCCTTTCCTTGAACTGCTCCATACGTTCTCTCCTGTATTTACCATAAAAGCCGTGTGGTTAAGCAGACACAACCACAAACAGCAAACGTGGAGCTACGTCCCGAAGGCCTGGCTATGGAACGGCTCCGCAGGCGAGAGCCGCCTGCGCGGGCTGGGCTCGGGTAAACAACAGCACCCCGCAAACGGCATCTGGGGCTGGGGAGAGACAGCCAGGACAGCCAGGACAGCCGGGGACAGATGAGCCCAAGGACAGGCTCTCCCCTGCAGCACTCCTCGCCCCAGCACGGCAGCGGTCCCTCGGATTGCTGTTCTCAGTGTGGGGCTGTGCTTTACCCGCTCGAGAGCGCAGCCCGCTCCGGGATTTGTCATTTCAGAAGGGTCTTGCCCGTGCCAGGCAATGGAGAAGGCTGCAGGAGTGGGAAGGTGACAGCACCACACTCAGCCTTGGAAATAAACCCAATCTTTCTCCTACAGCAGGAGAATTTTTTCCGCTCAAGGCCACTGAAGCTACCACAGGAGCTGGGAAATGAGGCTGCTGATGATGTACTTCGTGCTTGGTGTTACTGCCAGGCCCTTACTCCTACAGAGCCCACGACAGCCCAGGGACTCACCACCTGTCCCACAAATGGGGGTCTGCAGTCAAGATGGTGAGTTCTTCCTGCTTTCAACTGGCTTAAAAAGCACAGCAGGAAAAGAAGGCCTCGTAACCCAGATTTTCCAGCTATCCAGGGAAGACCGAACCCCGTGGAATGCCAAGGAAGGGACACCTCAGCAGTTACAGGAACCCTCATGCTCAGCATTCGCGATGATCTGCTTTAACATAAGCTTGCAAAAACTGTGTGATGGAAACACATGGAAAGTTTCCTTTATTTTCGTGCCCATTTTCAGATCTCTGCAGTTTCACAATGTCCATATTTCACTAAAATTAAAATCGCTGCGTTGCAAAACACATTCAAGACAAAAGTTTCAATTAAGCCTTTTAAAAGATGCTTTTCACAATCGTGGCAGAAATTCTTTAGAACTGCATCTTCGCCAGGCCAAGTCAAATGTGCCCAAAGAGGCTGCAGATGCAAACCCCCGGGAATGCACCGGGAACAGAATTCCCACCTCTTCACATCAGGAATTACCTCTACTAACAGGAATTACCTCTGCTAACAGGAATTACCTCTGCTAACAGGAATTACCTCTGCTAACCAGCCCGAGCCTAAAAACCCCACGGTCCCCTGCTGAATTCCAGCCACGGGCTGACAGAAAGGAAAGGGAGCCAGACATCCACTGGCAGGAATGGGAACAGCCCTGTGTTTTGGGGACTGCTGGCTTCGCTTATGTTTTTTGATTTATACCTCATAACTGCAAAGCTAATGAGATTCTAATGAAAAGTGGGACATTATTCATTTGGGTTCCCCCCAGGGGGCTCAGTTGATTTCCAACAAGCATGCTACTCATTAGAACAGGAGGTGATGGTTTTGGGAAGCTGAAACGTTAACCTGCTCCCAAATGTGCACGGTCTGAAATGACACAGTGGTTTCTGTAGTTGACACTTTTACTGCCTTTATCGCCATTATTTTCTTCAGATAGATTTTTTTTTTTTAAACTGGTGGCTTCTAAATAAATAATAAACACCTAATCTGTATATTAAGTAATAGAATCATTTTTAATAATTAATTTTTAAAAAGCCAACCCTCCATACAACAGGGCCATGAGAAATGAAACACTGAACCAGAGCTTTTAAAAACGCATTTAAATTAGGAAATGAGCTCTGGAACACAGAGCATTTGAGCTGCCCGTTCATCACGGACAAGGCAGTGGGCCCACCAGTTACTGGAGCTGGGACTCCAAACTGGCACCGTTGGCTTTCCAGCATCCCATCAACCCCTGACTCCTCCAGACACAAACCAGAAATGCACCAACTACAAATTAGGGAGTGACAATTTTAATACTTCATTCATGAAAGCACATTCAGTTCCTGCCTCATGGCTATATTGCACAACCCAAATGTAAAAGATTTTGGTTCCAGAGGGAAGCTTCTCTGCAGTTTAGACTTGCCCAGTCCCTCCCCTCCAGTTTCTTCTGGTCTCCCCTAAGGAGCCAGGCTGGGAGAGCTGGGAATGTTCACCTGGAGAGGAGGAGGCTCCAGAGAGAGCTCAGAGCCCCTGCCAGGGCCTAAAGGGGCACCAGGAGAGCTGGAGAGGGACTGGGGACAAGGACACAGAGGGACAGGACACAGGGAATGGCTTCAGTCTGAGAGAGAGTAGGGTTAGATGGGATATTGAGAAGGAATTGTTCCCTGGGAGGGTGGGGAGGCCCTGGCACAGGGTGCCCAGAGCAGCTGTGGCTGCCCCTGGATCCCTGGCAGTGCCCAAGGCCAGGATGGATGGGGCTGGGAGCAGCTGGGACAGTGGAAGGTGTCCCTACCATGGCAGGGGGTGGATGGGACGATCTTTGAAGTCCCTTCCATCCCAAACCATTCCATGGCTCTATGATTCCTTCTTTTCCTAAATACTACAAGTTGGGTACTGAAGCATCTGTGTCCAAGCACTTCACCCCAGTAACCAGCATCCCCCGGGGGCTTTAGGGGAACAGACAGTTCAATCTGCTAAATCTTAAATACCATTTTCTTTCTGGAGACCATAAACAGCTCAGTAAGCGATCCTGCAGCATTCGCTGGAGATGAATGTCCCACAAAGCCAGCACAAGAAAGATAAGTGGTTCCACCCATCTGAACAAACATTTCCTCCCAGTCACACCCTCTGCACATAAAAGCAGGAATCTTTCTAAACTCACGCTGAACAATTCTAGTGGAAGGTCACAAACAATAACAATGGATAATTAAAACAATAATCAGGCTTAGTAAGACAAAAATTAAAAGTAAAATGCTCATCATTTTTTTTCCAACTGCCCAAGCCTCAGCAAGAACATGTTTTGGACAGAAGAGGATTTGAACTTTAAAGATTACAACAAGCTGCTGTTCATCACCAAAAGAAATGTCTCCCCACTCCTGGTGCTGTGGGATTCACCGTGGAGCAAAGGGATTTTGTGGGACAAAGGAGGACAGAATAGAACAGTCCTGCTGAAGATGTAACACGCTAAGGGAAGGAACACATCCATAGCTCGGAGCTGGCTCATGGCTCACCCCACCAGCTGTGCCCCCCTGTCCTGCCCTGCTCGGCTCCCAGTGCTCCTACCTTGAAGATACAGGAATGGGAGTGGTGCTGGGAACACCACTGGGTTAAAAAAACAAACAAAAAAAAGAAAATAAAGCAGAATATTTTTTATTGAAAATAGAACCGGTATGTTCATTTGGAGTTTTCTGTGAGGAATGAAATCAGGTGAAGAACAACTACAGTTCTGCAGGGTTACACCTGAATTTTTAAATTGAAACCTTCGTCACAAGTGCTGCCACCTCCAAAACAGAGGGAGATGCCCCAAAGCACACGAGACTGAGACTGGAGGCCATGGGATGGGGGTGCAGCAGGCAGTGCTAGCTCCAGTTTTAGGGGGATGCACCAAAGCACACGAGACTGAGACTGGAGGCCATGGGACAGGAGTGCAGCAGGCAGTGCTAGCTCCAGGTTTAGGGGGCAGACTGAAACACCGAGGGGGACAAGGCATTTCCACTGCCACGAGGCACACGCACACCTCCAGCTCTCGGGACTGGGGAGTCACTCCTCACCTTCTAAAGCACTCAGCTCAATATACACCCAAGGGATACAGGTACAGCCGTGTCGCTCTGTGTTTGTCATTGAGTAGCTCTCACTCAACTACCCCAGCCAGGCTGGTGGGAGAAATTATGAAAGATTTTAGGCAGAGCAGCACATTTTTGGTAATGGAGGTGAAGGCAGGATTTTGTGTCACTTAAACCTCCCCCTCTATTCACTGAGGTTGTTCTACAGGTTATAAATTACTTATCTGGCTCTTTCCACCCTAAAGAGGATCCCCTCATCACAGCTCTCCTTCACCAATCCCGCTCCCTGACACTTCCCTTACTCTCCTCTATTCCACAGGTCCTTTCGCTTTTTCCTTTCAGGGACAATTTAATTGAAACTCTGAAAATTGCTCTGAGTGTGCTCAGCCTCCAGACAGCTGCCTCTGTCTGAGACCTCTATGGGGGAATTCAGAAGTCAGGTTTTTGTAGAACGCAGAATTCCCTTTTCTCCTGGAATACACTACTCCATGTCCTCTGCACCCCCTGGCTGGGGTGACAAGTGGGGCACAGCTGTGACAGACAAGAGCTTTCTTAACTCCCCACTCCAGAGCACATCCATCTTCAACACTGGGAAAAGCAACAGTTCTTGGGGGAAAAAGGTTGGTATGTGGTCATGTAATTAAAGCCTGCCATAACTCACACCCACATTGTGGTAGGCTGGTGGTGTGCAGGCATCCTCAGCTCTGGCATTTCCTCCGTTTGGGCTCCTTGCATTAGAAATCTAAATACTGCTTTTGTCGTACCGCACCATAAGTTACTGTGCAGAAAAAGTAGCATCCCTAAAAAACAATTCTCCAGCATGAAAGCCCAGCTCGATGCCTTGCTAGAATCAAGCCCCGATCGATCGCTGGCTCCTCATTCCCAGCGCAGCCCTGGCACACCTGCGAACAAGCCCGAGCACAGAGCACTCTCTGTGCCTGACACGCTGCCCATGACGGGGCAGTCAGCCCGCACGAACCGCGGCCCCGGAGAGAACCGCGGGCTGAGATCAGAGACACAAACTGGGAACGAACTGGGTTCCTGAAGGACTCGGGCTGACAAGGCCGGCATTCACAGCAGCGCCGATCCCAACAGCCTTTTCTTATTCTTAGAGCGGACAAATGAAGAATAACATTGCCGGCACCGGAGATAACGGCATTGCTCCCCGGGGATGCCGCGGGCCCGGCGGGGGGAGCACGGGGCAGCACCCACGGGGCTGCGGCAGAAGCGGCTGTTAAGGGAACAAGCAGGAAAGGTGAAACAATGGCTGAGATAAGAAGCATCTCAGCAAAAATGCAGCGGGCTTTGGGTTTGGGCTGCGAGGAGCGGGAGCGCGGCCCCCGCCCCGTGAGGCGGCACTGCCCGGGCCGGGCCGGGCCCGGCGGGGCGGGAGGGACAGGGCAGGGCTGGGCGCGGGGNGGACACCTCCCACTGTCCCAGGCTGCTCCAAGCCCCAATGTCCAGCCTGGCCTTGGGCACTGCCAGGGATCCAGGGGCAGCCACAGCTGCTCTGGGCACCCTGTGCCAGGGCCTCCCCACCCTCCCAGGGAACAATTCCTTCCCAATATCCCATCCATCCCTGCCCTCTGGCAGTGGGAAGCCATTCCCTGTGTCCTGTCCCTCTGCGTCCTTGTCCCCAGTCCCTCTCCAGCTCTCCTGGAGCCCCTTCAGGCCCTGGCAGGGGCTCTGAGGTCTCCCTGGAGCTTTCTCTTCTCCAGACCTAATCCAAATTCTCTCAGCCTTTCCTCCTTGGTCCAGCCTGCTCTCCATCAAACCCTTCCTAAGAGCGGCATGTACAGACCTTTCCCAGCCTTTGCTCTGTGGGCATTGCTGCAATCAGCTCCGTTAAAGGTAAAACTTTAAGATCTCTTACAAAACAAGGTTTCTCGGAAACAGCCAACTCCACTGTCACAAGAGCCTGTCCAGTGACCTTCACCCAAAATCTCCCTCTTTCTAGGAATTAATGACAAATGCTCTGCCTGCCCTCGCTCTCACGGCTCCGTGCACAGGGCACACTTGGCAGTGAATCATCTGCTCCTGCAAGTCATGAGCAACAAATTGCAGAAACACACCAGGAGCTAAAATCAGTTTCCGAGAACAAAAACAGCTGGTATAGAAACAAAAGCCAAATATTCTCCTGGCTGCTGGCTGCACTTTTTTTTTTAAATTAAGCTTAAAACAAAATTTAAAAAATCTGCTTGGAACCCAAACAGTCTCTAGCTGAAAATGTGGTGTCTAGCCTGAAAAACAGAGGCTTGTGGACACCATGCCAACAGCACAGGATTCCCATGGACCTGGTGTTTCTCAAGCCCTTAATGTGGTTCAGCTTAGGCAAGTAGTTTCAGGATTCCCAGTTTAAAATCTACAACACACATCTGCAATTCATTCTAGGTTTTTATTTTATTTCTTACTTCTCCAACCAACTCCAAATGGTTTTACGAGTTCTCGCAATCCGGTACCAATCAGTTACTCATGGTGAGGAGTCCCCGCTTCCTCCGAAGGGCTCCCTTTGCATGGGGAGCCAAGCTGTGCATTTCATCAGCTGCATTTTGCCAGAAACAACAGCAACTACCTGATAAAACGAGACTCTTTGGAGTGTTTAATGCCTGACTACGGGACACGGAAAACTTCTAACACAGCACTGGGCACTTTCTACCCCTCTCCCATCAGCCCACCACATTAAACTGAAGTGACTCCTCTGCTAACAGGACTCATTTCCCACTTTGGAGAAGGGGACTTCAAGTGGCTTCAGGGAAAACTTGTGAGAAATTTTCATCCAGCTGCATGAAAAGAATTCCCATTTGAGAAACACCACTGGCTTAAAACCTTTCATGGGAGTGTCCCAAAAATCAGCCGGTCAGTATTTGCCTCCCGCACACCAGCTGTGTGAGATGAAACGCTGCACACACGGCAGGTGAGGGCAGTTGCTCTCAGAAGTGATTCTGAAACACAAATACAATTATCTCTGCTTCCCTGCTCTTCTTGTTTCAAATACAGCACACACACTGCACTCCTGAGCTGTGGGTGCCCCCCTTATCACCCCTGCACAGGAACCCCCAGACCTTGGGCACAGCAACAAGAACATTCCTCTTGCTGAATGAAGATTTTTTGGGGGCAAAACAGCCAAAGACCAACAATTCTGTTTCTGCCCTTAGGAGTTTCTATTCCATTCTATCCAAGCTATTATAATTAAGAGACCTTCACTAAAAGATCTTTCAGAAGCTCCTGTTTCTCTGCATGGCACACGTGACAGGCACAGCTTCATCATTTGGGCATCTGGTACCGCTGTCCTTGTTGCCCTCCTCGTAACACATCTGGCTCTGGTCAGCACAAATGGTGGGCAAAGATTTCCCTTTCTTGGGGCTGAAGGACTGGTTGTCTCTTTCTGGCTTCACCAAACCAGTGAATCAGATGTGGTCCTATGGCACCAGACAGGAGAGTGAGCTTGTGGTTCTGAGCGACTGTGGCAGGAACGACAACGCTACAGCCAGAGGACAAATGTCTCCTCGTTATCAGCCCAGCCTAACTAATAGCTGATAATGGACAGACAGACACTGGAGAAACGTCCCTCCAGCTTCCTGTTTGAGTAACGCAATCCTCCCTGCCTGATCTCACACTCACAACATCAGGCTGCACCCAGGCCAGCTTTAGTGCTTCTTTCATGCATTACTGTTTACATCCTGCCTTCACCCTCCACATGTTTCCTATCCCCAGCTCCTGAAGGTAAGTCATGAGCCTTGGCTATAACACAACACAGTCTCTCCAGGGACCTTTGATATTCTCCTCCAGATGGCTGGGTGGACAATAACCTTCTTTCCACATCCTTTACACTCTCAAATTCTGGCAAATTTGACCAAACTGAAAATGAAATACAGATACAATTCCTTGATCTTCTTTATTTTTATTTTCATGCCGGAAGAGGTTGGAAAACTCTTGGGAACGAGCTTGTGTTGAGTACACAGTATGTCACTGAGTTTGCTTGGCAGCACTGCTATGGTGGCACGTTCTCAGGCAGTTGCACTTGTGATGTCAATAATGAGTGGCAGGGAAACGTATCAGAGAATCCGAGAAAGGCAGAGCTGGAAGGGCTCTTACAAGCTCATCTAATCTTCCTCTATCGCCTCGAGGCAGAATCAGCTCCATTTTCAACAGAGACTTAACCTAAATCAAATCTCAAAACCTTTACACTGATATTTGACATCTCAAGAGAGAAAGTCTTTCATTGGTAGAATTAAAGAAAACAGAAAACAAAGAAAGAAAACCAGAATCTGCAAGGCAGCAGCAAATGTGCTTCCAAGAGCTCACCCTAAGCAATGAATCCTGTTTCATTGGTTAATAGAGTCACATATATGTCACAGAGTGTCCTGGTTTGGGAGGGACACACATGGGAGGGAGGAAGAACACCTCCAAGGGAGCAGAATGCTGTCAGGAACAGCTGCTCTTGGGCCACGCGTGGAAACGGGCAGGAGTTTGTCCCCCACCTTCTGCCAGAACCAGATCTCACCCTTGGCTGATCATCACCGGGGCTGCCTGTGCCCGTGCCCATCCCCAACAATCCATACCCAGGGGAAGAGGAGGAGGAGTTTTTAGGCTAAACCCCCTTCCTCCCAAGGAAAGGGGGCTGCAAAAGCAAAGGTGTTCAGCTGGTCTGCAGGTCCTGAGGAATGCTGTGCACACTGGCTGGAACTGCAAGACTGCAAACACTGATGTGAACGAGTTTAGACCACAGCTTTAATTAAAGAAAAACCCCAACCAAACCCCAACAACAACTCCCCCATCACGTCCATTTGCAGCTGCGCAGCGTGCTCTGAGCTCTGCGGTGCTGGGGAGCAGCTGTGCTTCCAGTGCCCTTCTTCTACAGAGAACATCATGTTCCCTTCTGCAGGAGCTCCGAGGAGCCAGGATTTTTGCCCCTGCTAAAACCACATGCATGTAGCCCCCTTCCAGGCTACAACTTTTATGTATCCTGAAATGACTTCCCAGA
This sequence comes from Mohoua ochrocephala, assembly GCA_013398855.1. Taxonomy (NCBI): domain Eukaryota; kingdom Metazoa; phylum Chordata; class Aves; order Passeriformes; family Acanthizidae; genus Mohoua; species Mohoua ochrocephala. The sequence goes on from VZTA01029022.1 coordinate 563,297, forward strand.
GCGTTCTTTGAAAACCCTTCCGTTAACATGAATGTCTCAGCCAAGAATGGACTCTTCTGGATCTCGCTCACACACTGTTACTAAAAACTGCAGCAACACATTTTTCCAGCCTCTAGGAATACTGCATGTGACTGCCTTTTATTTCTGTAAGGACTCTGCCCCAGGATCATTCTTAAAAACTACTTCCAGACTTTGGAAGCATCTCACAAGTAATGTCTTTCCAAAACCCCAATATTAGATTATCACTGCACACAGTGAGTAAAAACTGAGACCTGTGCAAAAACGCTTACAGACCTATGCTTAGGGGGATTACAGAAACTAGAATGGGATCGAAATCTGACCAACACAACCTCACCAAAGTTAACTCTGAATCGTACCTAGTGGAGAGTGCCCCTGCCTATGGCGATCATTAAGGTCTGTGATGGTTCTGTGATGCCATTTATTCTCACCAACTCTCACAATTTCCATGTGACTCTTGGAACAGGTACCCAAGCTCCAGCTCACAATGGCACTGCTCTACACGTCTCACTTCCCCTTGTCCAAGCCCCCCTGGAGCTCTGGCAGCCTCGGGGCTGTGCCCATTCCCTGGGGAGCCTGGGCAGTGCCCAGCACCCTCTGGGGGAAGAACCTTTCCCTCATCTCCAGCCCGAGCCTGCCCTGGCCCAGCTCCAGCCCTTCCCTGGGTGCTGTCCCTGTCCCAGGGAGCAGAGATCGGAGCTGCCCCTCGGGATGAAGCTCAGACTGTTCCAGGATCAGGAGATGGGTGGAGGCAGAACCTGAGCACAGTGTGAGACCCGACCTGAAGGGTGCAAGCCGGGACTTTACAGGCAATACCAAAGACCACACCAGCAGGCAGGCACGGCAGCAAGGAGATGAAACAAGAGCAAAAGGTAGGCTGAGTATCTGGGAAAAAAATTCTGAAAGAGTGAGAATCAATATAAGGAATTAGTCCTCAGGGAAACAGTGGAAGCGCTTTTGCGTGGGTATTTTATGAGAGACTGGGCACACCACCAACAAATGTACTGCAGGAAAGAATCAGACAATGGCAAGGAAATGGATTAAACGTGTTAGCAAGACAATTTCCAGATCCGATTTCTGTGAAGAGAAGACCATGACCTCACCACAGGATTTGTAGTGTTACCATTAAGTACTGCCCCATACGAGCCCCAAGTCCCTCACCAGCATGGGTATGGTCTTAAGACAGACCACACCAAAGACTGAAAGGGATCTGGGAGTGTCTCTTCATTGTTATTTTATTTTCGTATTAATGATGGGTCAATTTATGTCCACAGATTTTGTAAGGCAGAATTCACCAGGGATACTGAGGAGGGGAAAACCGAGACACAGAATAAAGCTTTTGGGGAAAACAAGAGGTCTGAAGTTGATTAAAAGAAAAAAAAAAAGCCAGAGGAACATAATATTTAAAGACACATATGTGGGAGAAGCGACTCTTTTCCAAGGACAGATGGCAGCAATGGAAACACGGAAAATGGCTGGCTGGCCAAACTGCTTTTCTGTGTTTGTCTCATCCTTTCCAGTTCACTCCAGTTCACTGGAGCACAGCAGAAGCGCCAGCAGCTTTTCCTTGTGGAGGGTTCCCAGCACTGTAACAAGCACAGGATCCATTTCGGCACCGATCGGGACCCGATCAGGCCTCTCTGAACCACCTGACATCCAAAGCACAGCAGCCCTTGCAGATGCAGCCGTGGGAGAAACCAAAGGCCAGAGCTTCCCTTTCCCTGGTTGACTAACGGGGGTTTGGCCACAACATCCAAATAAACAGGCGCTTACCAGAGGGATAAAGTGTCTAATCCCGGCGTGAGCCCTCTGTAAACACACACCGGCCCATTAAAAACCCTTCCCCTCCTGCAGGAAGGAATTCGAAGCTCCACAACTCTGGTATTAGAAGAGATTGGTCACAATCACTCCCATCTCCTGTTGCTTATTTATTTCTCTAATAACCAACTCTGTACAGCAGATGGGAGCCTCAACATCGAACCCAGCCCCATCCCACTGAAATGCCAGAGGAGCTGAAAAGCAGCTGAGAACAAAGAGACAAAATACAGAATTGAATGTTGAGAATGGACAGGCTTTTAAATTTGAGCCATTTTTCAGAGGAACAAAGTTTTGATCAGCAGATATTTCAGGAATGCTAAAAGATCCGATTTCATGAATATAAGGCTCTGGGGAAGTTTCCTTTATTTTGTTTTGGCTGTTACATCAGATGAAAAACTCCAGCAATTTCTTTTGTTCTTATGTTTCCAGAAAAAGAACAGACACAAGCACACCATATTAATCCATTTCTGTGATTAAGCAGAATCCGGATGGATGGTTCTGGAAAGCTTTGGGAAGCACACGGATTTCCAGTATCCCAGGCACACGGCTCACCACATTTCCTGGGACCTCTGAAGGGTTTGGAGAGATGAATGCTGAGTTCTGGTGGAGGCTGTAAGAGAGTTCAGATCTTGCTCTCCTTTCCACGAATTCCAGCAGTAGTTACTGAGACAATGGGATAAATCCTGTGATCATTAGGACAGTAGAATCATCAGGCTTTAATTGTAGCATCCACTTCTCTAGGTCATCTGCCCAAAGGCAGACAAGAAGAAAGCTTCAGTTAAATAAATCTGCTGAAGCCCTCCATGCCTCTTTTTATTATTTTAATCTGTTGCCCAAAATGATGGAGAAGAAGTCCTCAGCCTTGGAGAAACTGAATGTGTACCTTCCTCCCCATTTACTGCTGCTGTTTCTTGAGGAGTTAATAAATATCAAATGAATAGAAGAGCTTTGAGTCTGCCACCAGCATGGATTGTCATTTAAATCCTTTCCAATTACAAGAACAATGAGAGCATGTGCCTGGAAAGGACTTCAGGGAGCCATATCCTTTTAACCTCCCACAGCTCTTTGGTCAAGGGCTCTCCAGGGAGTTTGGCAGGTTGGCAGCGCTGGGAACATCCCCGTCCTGCAGCCGGCCACACCGAGCAGGGGCAGGAGCATTTCCAGAAATTACAGACAGGCCTAATTCCAAGAGGGAGCTTCATCTTCGGCAACAAGGAGTTAAGCAGGAAAAGATTCTGGTCTCCATTTTATCTGGGCTGTATGAACCGAGCAAAGAAGGGAAGTCACACAAACCCTTCATGTAATCCCCGTGCCCCACTGGTTCCAACATGCTCCTTAAGGTCCCAGCAAAGCACCTCACATCGATCTGCAAAATTTACTTTGAAAGGTTGAAGTTAAATACATGAAGGAAAGACAGGTTTGGGGGCACTACTGGGTCAGGCTCAAACCCACCTGATGTCCTGCATTAACTGTGTCTTCCATTCCTGTTCAATAGAAGTGGATATCTGGAAAACACACTTTACTTCCATCCTGCTCCATATCCCAATCATTAAATTAAGCAGTGAAGTGACTGAGCAGCTTTGGTGTTGCTGCATTGTTACAGCTTCAGAAGGCAGGATGGATGCGCTGGGGGAGACAAGCAACACTTCTGCCAGTCACAGATCAATGACAGAGGACCTCTGTACTACTCTCCTTTTTTTTATTCTTCATATTCCTTTATATTTTTTTAATATTCATGAATGCTCCACAATCCAAGGCTGCATTTTATGAATGCTTATAAATGACATAAATATTTCCTGGTAATGTGAAGAATCTGGATGAGCTAACAGGAAAGAGAAGATATCCATCTTCCAGAGAATGAAATGGAGTTTCCATCTACAGATGGTTCAGTGGCACTTGGGTACCTGCCAGCTCCTTTTTGGCAGTAAGAGGACCAGTAAGAACAAATAGAGCTTTAGGAGCACCAGTGTACACCTGCTTATTCCATTATTCTGGCAAGGATGGGTCCAAAACTCCCAAGAGCTCTCCTTTCAGGTCTCAGTTCACTAACACAGAGCACTCCAGCCACCATTTCCAGAACACAGGCAGGTCCAGTTCTTGGAAGTCACACTGACACATGCACTGGTGACCAGGGCAGGGTGTCCCCTCCACCTCAAAACCCACCCTGGGCTCACTGAAACAGATCCAGTACGTGCACCTACTGAAGCATTTCAGCAGAATGCTGGCTAGGAGATAAGGCACGATTTGTCAGCTGGAATGGACTGGAACCACCTCAGCACAGCCTCCTGTTGTGTTCCACAGTCTCCCGCCTCATCCTCAGGGCAGCAGAGTCACCAGGATCCTGCCCATCTCCTGCTGGGCTATCCAACCACATCCCCCTGGGGCTTGGTGCGAGCACAGACGGGAGGTGGAAGGAAAAGTGAAGCACATTTGCTTTGCACCCCACTCTGCCTCGGGGGTTCTGGCAAAGCTCCACGCACATATGGCAGAGCTTGGCTTGCCCATGGTTAAACCTCAGCAGCTCCTGGAGCAGTGCTGCAACAACACCACAGGGATGGAAACCAACACCAGAAGAGACAGGAAATGGGGAAAGTGCTCTCAAGGACTGCTCTGAAAGCAGTTTCCCACTGTTGACTAAACAGCAACATTTGAATTCATTGATTTGGTTTTAGGCAAGTCCCTTTTTTGGCAGGGTGCATTGCCTTGTTGTCCCCCCTACTTCGTTTAAGACATCTCCTACAGTAGCCCTGTTGTCAAGGGACTCACACTTCTGTGAGACCCTTCATTTTTGGATGAAACTCATGCCCTTTTAGACTGGTGCCCCAGACACTTCTCCCCGCTGGCTGTACAGATCCTGGGCTCACCAGCCCTGCAGGGCACAGAGCCTCAGCAGATGTCAACCTTCACTCCCTCCCAGGGACTTCTCACTCCCTCAATCCAAAGTACAGAGCCTGGTCCCACTCCAGGCGATGGGAAGGGATGCAGGACTCAGGGCATCACTCACAGCCCCGTAAGCACTGCAGTTCCCCTGGACTGCAACACCAAGGGGAGGGGTGGCAGTTAAAACAGGACCCCAAGGAGACTAAAAAATCCCATGAAACACCACACCACACACAGAGCACAGCAGCACAGAAATCCTGAGACGTGAACGTTGGCTAGGCACATAACCAGTTGATTCCAAGCTATTTTCCATTCTAGAAAAGGCATAAATCATTATAAACCAGGCTTACAGAACCCCAACAGCAGGACTGCAATGCCCTTGTGATCCGAAATTGCTCATAATTTTACTAAACTTTATCTCAGTGGATATTTCCTTGATGGAAATTGCAGACTGAATTACTTGAGAAAATTCCTTCATAAGCATTTCCTCCATTTCTGAAACACCTCTGTTTTCCATACCCGGATGTGGCTTCGCCATTCTCATTAAAATCTCTGAAAATCAGGCCAAGTTGAGAGCCCCAGAAAAACCTTCATTTGCAACTGCTCGGTGAAGAACAACTGGAAGGTCAAACCTCAGTTTCTTTGGGGGCCCTAAATTCCTGTTGCAGCCCCAGCTATTGCTGCCACGAGGTGCCACTGAACAGATTTCCTTCATCCCGCTCGTGCAGTGCGTGCCACAGTGCGGGACTCGCCTCGTCCTGTCACCTGTCACCTGTCAGGACAGACTGACCCGCAGGCTCCTGTCAGGAGTTGTAGAGAGCAACAAGGGAAAAGCAAAGCCTGATCTCCACGCTGCTTTTGGGGCTTTGCACGGACACAACAAGGAGACGTTGGCCAACTTTAGCCGGGAACGATCAGCAGGCTCCTGGGGCATCTCAGGGTTCTTCCCGCGTTCTGCAGGGTTCTAGAACTGATTTCTTCTTGTACATAAAGGCCACAGACTTTGGCCTCAGCACTCAGGGCTCTTCGAACTTCACCCCACTGTTCCTATTTAGTTCACTTCTACCAGCGATGGAAAAGCTGGGAACTAGAGAGGAGACAAAATGAGACCTAGCACAATTTGCATTCCCATCTAAGCATGTTTTCACAGGGAAGACAAGGAGTGAACATCCTCCACGTCAGGACTCCCAGTAACTCCTTCCTGTGCTGATAAAATGGTTCAATTCCCCAGACAGAATCAAAAGATGAGGCAGAGTTTTACCTGCTCCAAGGGAGAAGGTGGGGGGACATTGCCTGAGCCAGGAGACAGAGGTGACTACTCCTTCCTGCCACTTACCCCTTCACCAGCATTTTTATCTATGTCGAGTTTACCAGCGACTAAATCAACATATAGCACATCTCCTCAAGCTTGGCTTTCTCAGCTTCAAGTGTGAAATTAAAACCATCCTCGAGCAGGCCATCTGTGCAAGGCAGCCTGCAGGAAACGGAGCTTGCACAGATGGGACTTATCACACACTCCCTCGTGTCATATCAACACACCAGCTCTGCAAATCTGCCCTAAATAAACCAAAATTGACAACACATTCTGTCTGAGGCCAGCAGGGCTGTGTAAGACTAGCATGTACTTGGCAGGGGCTGGGTTGTTCTCTCCACTTTTAACAAACAACTCCCTCATAAATGGAAAACTTGTGAACGTTCAAGCCTTGTGCTGTGTTCAAATGTCTGGAGGATTGTGTTCAGCAAAGTCTCCTGGAGGGATCAACTAATTGGCCTTCAAATTCCTAGACATGGAGCTGTAGGTTGCTTAAAAACTAGCAGGACACGACACGGCCCCCTCACAACCCACAGTGGGGACAGACCCTGCTCTGGAACCTTTTCTAGTTCCATTAACTCTTCACCAACACATAAAAATAACACTTTAAAGATGTTTATTTTTACAAGTTACATTAGGTGAAGAATATAGCTGAACAATATGGCTGAACACATATGGAAATGCTTAAGCAGCAGCTCTATTTTCTGTCCAAGCAGTCTGTAGACAAACACAATAAACCGAAGTTACACACATGACAACTCAATGTACTACATGAAAAAAAAAAAAGACAAAAAAGTGTGTTTTCATAAAAAACAAACTTCTTTTTTTTTTTTTTTTTTCCTTTGGTAAGAGGAGCATCTGAGAGAGGAGGGAGCAGCTCAAAACAGGCCAGCACAGAAACAGTAAAATACAATTCAGGAGAATAAGGCACTGAAGAGGAGCCTTCCCAGGTCAGACCACACCTTCACCTGGCCAGTGCCATGTCTCAGACAGTGCCTGAGGGAGAGACCTGGGAGCCGTGTCCCCAAAACCTCCCCTGACTCTACAGCAGCCTGTAGTGGAAGATTTCCACGTGCCAGGGCTTCTGCACTGGTACAACACAGACTTTGTTGACCTTTCTTCCAAGAATGGATCCAACCACCTCCCTGCAAACCCTCGGCACTGGAGTCTTGTTGCACCAGGTGCCACATTGCACTCAGCAGGCAAAGCAGTGTTTCCTTTCCTTTCTCCTGAACTTCCATTTGGTGTCTCTACTTTTGGTTAGGGAATTGAGGAGAAATGAGGAACAACTGCTTATCTTGTGTCCCACTCCTTTGTTCAGGCCCAGAGGTTCTGCATTTGCAAACTGCCCCAGGATGTGTTCCTGGGGGAGCAGTGCCTCCTCCAGCCACAGCTTTCTCACGTGTTTCTCCAGTGACTGACACAACGTTTAACCTGCTGGTTTGTTTTCCAATCCTGCGGGACCAGAGGGTGGCACTCCTGCAGCTTTAGTTCTGACTGTGCCAAAGCTTCGAATTCACTCAGACTTTGTTATTTCTCCATCCATTGCCTTCTTCAGGTCCCCTAAGACTCCCCTGTCACTGTCGTGGTAACCACTCTGGGGTACAACAACCATCACTGCTTCACCTTTTAACCAGCCACTGGTTTGCTGAAGAGCACTCTCCTATCCCCAGGAAAGCAGCTGCTCGGAGATGCTGTGACACAGGACCACGTCAGAAGCTGTCAGAGAATCTGAGGATCCCACACACACTGGAACACCCGAATCCAGATGTTTGTCCTTGAAGATTCCTCAAGTGCAACTTCCTCTTGCAGAAGACAGGCTGACTCCTCCACATCCAGAGAAAATCAAGTGCCAACTCATCCTGATCTAGATCATTCTTTTGACAACGCTGCACAATACAAAGCCAGATTTCTGTCTGCTGCTCCCCGAGCTCCCTGGAACTCTCTTGCAAGTTGGCACCATATCAGCCCTGTCTGTTTTCTAATGGGAGTGAGGAGGTTTTAATTGAAAGGTTGCACACAAGTGTTAATTATTCAACAGCTCCTCTCCTGACTCCTTCCTAGGCTCTGACATCCTGGTCCCTGCAGGCAGGTATTGCTCACTGTGTTCTTAAATTCTTAAATTAACAGCTGGGTTTGAGATGGGTTCTGGTAAGGAAACCAAGCACAATGCAGATCCCTCGGAAACTCAATGCTTCTTTCTGCTCCACCTCCTGATTTTTCACACCCTGCTCTCCATGGGTTTTTTCAAGCTTTTAGACAAGCTTCTTATTCCCAACATATTTGGAAAAGAACTGTTACTTTTTATACTTTCTGAAAGCCTTTGAAAGTGTTTATTCTTTTCTATCTTCCTCACTTGATCATGACTTCAGCTTTTGGAAGGATGCCCCTGCCTCTCCAGCCTTCCTTCCCTGCTGCTTCCCATCAGAACTTCTCTCTCTCACAGCAATTGATGGAGTCGAGGCACTTCCTCTGCAGCACAGAGCCTTTAAATCAGCCTCAGCTCCCTACAAAGCTTTCACCCTTGTCACTGCTCCTTTCAGTTTCTTTTTAACCTGCTGCCTCATTCTGATACATTTTCCCTTTGCAAATCAAGGGATTTCACTTCACTGATGTTTTTGGCTTGGGTTACTTCTGCAGGATCTGTGAGTGCACTTGTGTTCACTGGCGCTACAATTCTGCACCAAGTTCTGCACAATTCCCAGAAAAAAAGTCACAATTATCCTCCCCTGTCTAGATTCCTTCACCAGATGTTTCCCAAGGATGTCATTCTTGGGCTGGGGTGCCAGTTTTCTCCCATTGTTTTTCCTATTTTAAAGCTCCGCGGTCCTTATAATTCTAGACTTTTCCTATCTCGAGAAGCAGGTATTTCAGCTTATTGCTTGGTTTATCATGCTGAGTTTTCTCTGTTTGCTCTACAGAAAATGTGAAAGTTAATTATGCTTCGAGAAAGGTAATTAGCATTTAGCTATTATTCATCATGTAAGAATGATTGTTTGCATTGCTTCCATTTTGTTGTCCTTAATAAATACATAAACATCCAGAAAGATGAATCCACAAGACAGATCCAGTTCTGCTCATACCAAGGAATTAAAAATAATTGCTCTCTTTGGAATTTCAGAATGAAATACATCACTGAATGAAACCTTTCTTCAGAACCTCAAAGAAAAGCAAGAAACGACAGGGCCTTGCAAGCAGTTTATTTTCATTGCTCACTGAAAAATAACTGGGACAGTTATTTAACCCTCACTCAAGTCTTCCTGTTGATGTTGATCATGTTTGACACCTCAAACCAGCATGGCAGTAGGAAAATAAGCTATCAGTGAAAACTTCTCATTAAGTACGATTTTGTTTTTCAAACACCTGTTATGGGAGCAACGCCACCTTTAACTGCAGTGGGAAACAAGCAAGGTAAAGAAATTGCTGAGGACCCCAATGCTGGACAGAATGGTGCAGATGGCATCTTTATGTCAAAGGCTTAATCCCCACAGAACAAAAGACAAAGTTACTGGAGAGAGAACAAAAAGCATCAGCCCTAACACTGCACACGCTGATCAAACACGTCAGCTCCCCGCACAGAGAGGTGCAAAGGGGATTCAGGTACCGGTCAGAATTCAGGGCTGCTGCAGCTGAGCCCCCATTTCCCTGCCTCTGTTCCTGAAGCTGCTGAGGTTACAGAGACCCCTCACCACACTTGTACTTGGACAGAATCTCCTGAGCTGGAGGAACCCACCAGGATCACCCAGTGCAGCCCCTGGCCCTGCCCAGACACCCCAACAACCCCACCCTGGGCATCCCTGTCCAAGCCCCCCTGGAGCTCTGGCAGCCTCGGGGCCGTGCCCATTCCCTGGGGAGCCTGGGCAGTGCCCAGCACCCTCTGGGGGAAGAACCTTTCCCTCATCTCCAGCCTGAGCCTGCCCTGGCCCAGCTCCAGCTCCAGCCGTTCCCTGGGTGCTGCCCCTGTCCCAGGGAGCAGAGATCACTGTCTGCCCCTCACCAGGAAGCTGTAACTGTGATGAGTCTCCCCTCAGTCTCCTCTTCTCCAGGTTGAACAGACCAAGTGACCTGAGTGAGAACTGCTGCCTGCTCCTCTAAATCACACCAGAGAAGCCACAGAACCTGCCAGGCACTGACTCAGCACCAGAAGGAAAACTCTGAGCCTGCAGTTACACATTTTCCAGGGTTTGAGAGTACAATATCCAGCCACAAGAACAGAGAAAGGCAAGATCCCAGCAAGCCAGACCCCACCACTTTCTATGGCCTGTGTTACTCAGAGGAGTAACAGTACTCCTGGGACAGGCTTTCCATCCCAGCCCTGAGCGTGGCTGCAGGGACAGGACCCACCCCACACACTCACAGAGCTCTCCATTCAGGATTCCACTATGTTTGAGCTCACGCCCTCATTCCCATGCACCATCAAGCCTACCCTGCAGGATAACACATACCAGAGGTGGCAAATTAACATCGAAATAAAGCCATGTACACCTGGGAACAGGTTTGAGGGAGAGGGGAAATGTTTTACATCATCTCCCAGAGTAAGCTGAAGGAATTCCCGATGCTCGGGACAAGGGAATTGGTAACGAGAGAGAAATAAATTCTTTCACCTCTGGGTTGAAATCCAAGTCAGGCTGGTAGTAGCCAAGACCCATAAGCTCAACATCTGCTAGTTGTTTGGCAGCCCATGTGAAGTGAGTTATGCTGCTCAGTGTCCGCGTCCCAGTCCCACTAATTGGCACCACATTGGCAATCTAAACACAGAGGTTAAGGTCTGAGCACACAGCAGGCAGCAGCCCCGAGATCAGGCAGCTTCGGTTCTGAGGACACATGTGATAAATTATACTTTTGGTATATGGAACTCCATTTAATTGCCCCGCCATCCTGTTCTGCCCTCAGAATGGAACTGTAAATCCAGGCGAGCCAGCAAACTGTCAGCAGTGCCGTGTCCAGAGCACAGTTCCTGCAGCAGTAACACACATCATTAGGTCCACTGCTACTCAAAGCAGCTTCAACAACTGCTTACATCTTAAGCAAAATGCTGTACAGCATAAAGTTAAGCATGAGCTAAAGTGTTTTGGATAATAGTTACCAATACCCATAAAAAGAGCATCTTTCCCTCCGTTTTTAATGCAAAAACGCAACACTCACTGAAAAGGCAGTAACAACATAATCTTACAGATCCCAAATAATAAGGCTCTTTTCTTTTTGTCTTTCCTTCTTCTGCAGCTTTCCAACAAAGAGTGCACAGGACCACAGCTGATTTGAAAACGAGACCCATTAACTTTTAGAGAATTATTCTTTTTTTGCCCCATGGTAAAACGTTTCTGTCTGAGGACAGAAAAAAAGCTGTTAGCTCTTAATACATAGTAATAAAGGAAATCTGATTTTTCATATCATCTGAATATGGCAGCACAAAAAAAAGCCTGAACTATGAGGGAAGGAAACTCATGTTACAGTTTAGAAACTGTTCCTGATGTTTACACATCACTTCAGTTTAAAGAACTGCTTATGATGGGAACATGATGAAAGCTGTTGAGCATGAAGGGAGATGGAAGTGAAGCCAAAAGAAGCATCTTTGCCAGAACTCTACAAGAAAAGAGAATCAGAGTCAGTTCGTTTGGGAGGGACCTCTGGAGTTTTCCAATCCAATCAGCTGCTCAAAGAACAGCCAACTTCAAACTGGGATGAGGCTGCCCAAAGATATTTTAGATGAAAGCACAACACAGTACAGTGCCCTGCAAAATCCACCTATAAAGAAATTTTTCTTGCAAGCCAAATCCCCTCTTCATTTACCACAGCTCTGGAAACGATGCCATTTTAAGCTGTTCTGAGAAGCAACAGGGCCAGCTGCCACCAGGAACAGCAACACACTGCACAGGAAACAAACCCAACCTGAGCACCCAGTAGGACCAGGAGATGGACAACTTCAGCTGGCAGAACACAGACTTGAGGACGGGAGACTCTGAGAGAGCTTGGAGAGTCCAGTCCTCCAAGATCTGTGTTTTATCTGACACTGGAGAGGTGTGCTCAGCCTGGGAGAGAGAGGCAGCAGTGGCACAAGGCCAGGGAGCGTGAAAACAAACCCACAAACCCAACCCCCAGCCCGCATTCCAGAGCCCCCTCAGAGGAGGGGGTTTCCTTCTCGGCAAGGAGCACTCGCAGATTGCAGCCAGGGGCTGATTGTCTCAGCTGCCTCACGCAGGAGCAGCCTGCTGCCTTGGCACAGCTCTGCCAGCCCTGCCTGGCTCTGCCAGCACTGCCCCGGCTCTTGAGACAGGCAGGTAGTGACAGGACACAGGGAATGGCTTCCCCCTGCCAGAGGGCAGGGATGGATGAGATATTGGGAAGGAATTGTTCCCTGGGAGGGGGGGCAGGCCCTGGCACAGGGTGCCCAGAGCAGCTGTGGCTGCCCCTGGATCCCTGGCAGTGCCCAAGGCCAGGCTGGACATTGGGGCTTGGAGCAGCCTGGGACAGTGGGAGGTGTCCCTGCCCATGGCAGGGGTGGCACTGGATGGGCTTTAAGGTCCCTTCCATGCCAAACCAGTCTGAAATTCTGTGGCTCAGGATGGACCAAGGGATCTGTCTGATAGAGCAGGAGCTCTCCTTCCCCTGAGCTCCAATATCCCTGCCAGGCTCTCCCTGCATCTGCTTCTGGCAGCAAGGACACAACCTTCTTTTCCCCTTCCCTATTTAAGCCTTTAAGGTGGATCTTTTCTTACTCTCTTCTATACTTTTGAGAAGTACAGTAGCCTCATGCCACATTTTTTAAATGCCAGACCAATTCCTTCTGGTTTAAGACACATTATTAACAGCTTCCTTTAAAATCACACCACTGTGAGTGATTCTATTGACAGCTGAGGCAGGAGCTGCTGTGCTGACATCTGCAAGAGAACTAAAGGGGGCTGTGATGGCTGCCAGGAGCCCAGCACAGGCTGGGGGAAACCAGGCTGGTACCAAAACCATCAGTACTGGAACTGCTCTGCCTTCCCAAGCTGCCAGCCCAGGAGGTGCTGAGGTGCTTCAGCACTGACCCCTGGTGCTGCAGGAGCCAGGGGGGTGATGGGGACACCTAAAGGCTCTCATCAAGTGATGGAGTGAGCTGCTTCACTGGGCAGCTCTCACACGCGCTTCTGAGCCCTCAGGCAGGTATGGAGGAAGCATTTGTACTCAAAAGAAAGGTTTTCTCACAAAACTAAGTACAGGAATAATACCGAACTCAGGAGTTTCCTGAGAGTAATTCCTCTCCATTTAGAAAACACAAGGGGTCCAAGACAGAACTTCTCCGCGGGGGAGGAAGGCAGGAAGGAAGGAAATGTGAATTACATACACCTCTAGATAAGTTCCCCTTTAGAAAAAAGGAAGGAAATTAGAGTTAACTAAAAAGAACACGTTTAGCATCACTGCACAAGCTGGGGAAAGAACCTCGGAAATCCTGGCTGAAGATAATGCTGCCTCCTCCTGCCCCTGCCGGGCCTTCCCCGGGCACTGCCCCAGGCAGAGGGGACAGGGCCCATTCCCACCCTTCCATAGGCACCACACTTGGAAGCTACAGATCAGAGTCCCCATTCCCTGACCACCTCTCCCTATGCCATCCTACATCTTTTTAATCCTTTCTTTGTAATAAGGCTGTTAAAAAACATGTGTTTTCACTTCTTTTTTATTATTATTTAAAAAGGATAACTCATAACTGAGCAGAGACAAAGGCTCTGTTGATACAACATGTGGATTAAATCTGAAAGGAAAAAGAAAGCTGTTCTAATAAACTGACAATCCTGCTCAGAGGCCTTATATCCAGATTAGTGTAATAAATCATGAGGAAAGATTTCTCTTTGGCTGAAACAACCATTTATTTAGGCATGGAACAAGAGTATTTTAAAATTGCTCTGGACATTGTACACAGAAGACTTTCTTCGGTTTTGTTCTTTTTTGTTTGTTGGTTTTCTGTTGAGTTTTAAGCATATACCCAAAGTTTTACGTTTGCTTTACTTAAAAATAGTTACTTTTTGGTGCTTAAACCTCTGACAAATCAGCCAGACAGCACCATTGGGCTCCTACAGAAACAAGAGGGAAAAAAAGGAAGGAAAAAGTGGTTCTTGCTCCATTACATCATGACATTAGTCAGAAAACTGCCCAAAATTCAAGCTTTCCCCATCATGCTCCTCTCCTGTGTTTTTACAGTTGTATTTGTTCCCTTTTCCCCTATTACCAGGGGCTTTTCCACTCTTTTTTAAGCCGAACACACTCTGCACTGTTGCTGCCTTCCCTTGTCCCACAGTGGCTGCTGAGCCCAGCACAAGAACCTGCCCTGTCAGAAGGTCACTCTGGGGACAGGTGAACAGCAGGGAGGGCTCCAGAAACCCCGGGCACACCACCAGCCCCAAACCCCTGCTCAGAACCAGCCCTGGGCCTCCAGATCCCCCCCGTGCTGCTGGGCAAGAATCAGGGCTGGGCAGAACTTCCCAAGCACGACACTGGGCTGTGGCTGGGACTAAGAACTGCAACCACGTTCGTTAATAAAAACCCCATTTGTACCTGGAGCTGATTTCAGAGCCAAAGCATCTGCCAGTTCCCTTTGACACATCGTGCTGCGGGGGTGGCACTGGCCAGCTCAGGCCAAGTCGTCACCACTGAACACAGCTGTCTTCAAACAGTGACAGAAACCAAACAGCACCATCAGAAAATGAAACTTTCAGTTCCACAGAAATGTTCCGTGAGAAAATTTCTAGGAGATGTTACTCAAAACTGGAAGAAACTGTTTCCTACAAGCAGGCTGGAGCTCCTCCTAAGTACATTCTGTAATGTCCCTGGCTCCTGGATCACCATCATTTTTCAGAACACTCAAACTGTGGTAAAACAGGAGAGGGATCTGGATACGGGATGGAGGATGACACTGAGGGGGTGAAGGTTTTGGCTGAAGCCTCTGCCATTCACAGTGTCAGTCCTAAAGCCACTTACAGAAATCACAAGAGCACCAGAAGCACTCTTCAAACCCATTAAAAACCACAACCCCCAGTCCCACAGATGAAATGCTTTAAGCTCAGCAACTGTTTTTATCTCTGCCAGAGGAGTCCCTGTGTGCTCCATTCCACCTTAAAATCCATCTGCCAGCCACACAAATAAAAGGTTCCTCAGAAATTCCAGCTGATGCAGTCACTGGGAAGCCATCCCAGCCTGCCCTGTCTGCTGCTGTATTCCCAACTCCCCAAAACAATCCAGGGGCCACACATCAGCCCCAGATGAGCTCTGGCTGCTCTGTGTCCCCCCAGGAGCAGCTGTGCCACCCTCCCAGCAGAGCAGGGGGAGCTGGCAGTGCAGAGTGCCAGGACTCTGGCACTCAGCTTTGTCCCAGGGCTGCTCTGCCAGGATCCCCAGCCCAGACCTGCCTGCAGGGGCTTCCACCCTGTGCCATCAGCTGCCCCACAGGCTGCAGGATCTCCCCAGGCACTGCCTCCCACACACCTGCACCACCCGCGTGGCTCAGCCCAGCTCCTGCTGCCTCCTCCTGAGCAGGAACAGCTCCGCTCTGCTCCTGCTCCGGGCAACCCCTCTTGGCCAAAAAGCTACCAAGGGGATGGAAAGGTCTGGTGGGACAGAAAGGGAATGTGTAAGAGGAGAGTAAAAACCAGGAGAGGAAAAAGAAGGCCTGACCAGTACTTTTTCTTATTATTCTGCTTTGATTGTGGAGAATGAAGGCTCGAGGCCAGCAGAGTTCATGGAAGCCCTGCACAGGGATTCAGAACCCCGGAGAACGTGCTGTCTCCTGGCTGGAGCACAGAGCCTGCTTTGACAAACACTCCTGTGGTCAGTGCCACTGTCCTTACCCCACGGACACTAAAGCTGCCCCTTGGAGCACAGAGCCTGCTTTGACAAACACTCCTGTGGTCAGTGCCACTGTCCTTACCCCACGGACACTAAAGCTGCCCCTCGGAGCCCGGCTCCCTGGCAGGACACGCATGGCGGTCTCCTGGCTGGAGCACAGAGCCTGCTCTGACAAACACTCCTGTGGTCAGTGCCACTGTCCTTACCCCACGGACACTAAAGCTGCCCCTCGGAGCCCGGCTCCCTGGCAGGACACGCATGGCGGTCTCCTGGCTGGAGCTGGTCAGTCAGCTGGACAGCTGGGGCTGTCCCTGCCCTGCCCTGTGACCTCTCTGCCACATCACCCCGTGCCGTGCCGTGCCTCCTCTCCCACCTGGAGAGGCACAGGAGCCCCCCAAGCAGCGCTGACAGAGCCCAGCTGCCCCTGCTGCCCCCACAGCACCAGGGGCAGTTCAGAGGCTGAGAGGAGCCGCACCTCAGGCTGAGGTTTGCGCCCCGCAGGGGTGGCTCCAGCCCAGCCAACCCGGCCCGGCTCTGCCCGGGATGAGTCAGTGCTAATGGCTCACAAAGCTCCCGGGTCCCACCGCTTGGGCACGGCTTTGTATGAGCAAAACAAGGTGTGTTTGTTCAAAGGTGAGATGGTGTTTGTGTTTACAGACAACCCGACTCCTGCACACAAAGAATGCCGTTCCTTGGGCAAAAACCTGAAAACACCAGGAAATCAAAAGTAATGCAAATGATCTGGCTCTCTAATCTTGCCAGAACAGAAGCACCACCAGAGCAGTTGAACAATAATCATGGTCTCAAATTTGACTTCTCTGAGTCCTGCTTCGTTCAATATTTTAATTATATTTTCAAAAAATTCTAAACCACTTCAGATTTCAAAGCACATTTATATGCATTGATTAATTCTCTCAAGGTAAAAATCCTTATCCTCTTTTTGATACAAGGAAAGTGAAAGGAGACACAACAAACTATTTGTCAAAGGCACAGACAGAACTGGTGGAGGGGCTGGTACTAAAACCCAAGAGTTTCTGAAGCAACTTACTTTTTTAATCGAGGATTTACTTTTTAAAAGACAATAGCAACCAAAAAAAAAAGTTCCAAATTGGATATACATTTAGGATCAGGGCAGTTTATGGGGTAAAGGCCATGAGAAAAGCATGTTCAGTAACTCACAGTTGGAAAACTGCAGTTTAGTTCTCTAATAGATTGTTGCTATGTTCCACACAGAGCACAAGCCTGAAACCAGCCCACAGCACGGGCAGCGTTGCCTCGGATCACCAGTGCCAGGGTAATCCAGCTCCAGAGTCCCAATTCTGCTCGGGGGTAAGGGACATGTGCAGGAGGGTTTCTCTGGAGAGATTCCCACCTTCTGCTCGGGGGTAAGGGACATTTCCAGGAGGATTTCTCTGGGGTAATCCAGCTCCAGAGTCCCAATTCTGCTCGGGGGTAAGGGACATTTGCAGGAGGATTTCTCCGGGGTAATCCAGCTCCAGATTCCCACCTTCTGCTCGGGGGTAAGGGGCATTTCCAGGAGGGTTTCTCCGGAGAGATTCCCACCTTCTGCTCGGGGGTAAGGGACATTTGCAGGAGGGTTTCTCGGGAGAGATTCCCACCTTCTGCTCGGGGGTAAGGGACATGTGCAGGAGGATTTCTCCGGAGAGCTGGCGGGGAAGGTGGCCGCTGGCTCCCTGGGTGATTGCAGAGTGCCCTCTAACGGGGCTGCAGCTGCACTTCACACACCAGGGACACAGGAAAACCCACAGCGGGCCTTGTTTCCACGTGAGAGGGGGAAGCAGGTGACAGACACTGACTGGTGACTGCTCCTGCACAGACGTTTTACACTGCCCTGCCCTGTGCAGGCCCTCCCTGGTAAATACCTCAGGAGGCAGCAGGGCTGAAGAGAAAGATGGGGAAATGCACAGTTCTCCCATTCTGAGAGAAGGAGGGATCCTGAGTCAGATGACAGTTAATCCAGTGCAACTTTTTAAGATAAACTGAGTTTTACTCAATCTGTAAGGAATTCCTGGGTAACTTTTCAACATCTGATGTAGTTAAATCAAACTTTACAAAACTAAGTGAATATCATCAACAAAGTTCACAAATCAAAATGGAACCTGCTTGAATATATTCCTTAATGCACTGCTGTACCATAAAACACTGACTGTGCACCCAGGAGTGGCCACACGAGCTGCAGTGGTGAAACAGGACTGGCCACAAGGTCACACAGCAGACACAGGGTTAATTGCCCAGTTCCCTTTCACCCACCTATGTAAACTGATAAACCACCCTGCAAACCAGGGGAGTTCTCACTGAGAAACAAACCCCACACTGATCCTCAGAACAGAAATTCACCTTCACGATCTCAGCATCACGATGTCAGAATCGGGCTGTTCCTTCCCCTTAAAGCTGTGCCTGCAGCTGAGCCAGGAGAGCACAGCTCTGGGGGCAGGCTCACACCGGTCACAGCAGCTCCTGTGCAGCTCCTGTCCCCTCCCTCCCCCTGCCCTGCACCCAGGCGTCCCACTCAGGTACCCCTCCACACCCCAGCTGGGAGCAGACGGTGCCAACGATCCTTTCCAAGCTCCTACAGGACAGAGTGGCAAGGGGCAGGAGTTCCTGAAGCTGCACTGCCCCCATCCTGCCAGATGCGAGTCAGGAGCCTCAGAACAGACGTGGCAAACTCACCCCGAGGGAGGACGGTGAGGGCTCAGCTGCTGGGCGATGTCGGGGGTCCTGCTGCCACCCGGAGCTGTGAGGAAGCAAAGAGGCCCGTGAGCACTCAAACACCCTCAGCCCCACGGCCCCTGCGAGCGCCTGGCTGAGTGCAGCCCAGGAGAGGGACATTGGAAGGCATCAGATCCTTCCTTGAGCCCGCCTCACACACTCGCCAACTTCTTTACTCCTCGCCAAGCATCTTCACTGTAATGTAAAGATCATGAGGTGCCATGAGGGTGCTCCTCTCCCACTCCCTGGGCAGCCTGGGCAGTGCCCAGCACCCTCTGGGGGAAGAACCTTTCCCTGATCTCCAGCCTGAGCCTGCCCTGGCCCAGCTCCAGCCGTTCCCTGGGCCCTGTCCCTGTCCCAGGGAGCAGAGACCGGAGCTGCCCCTCCACTGCCCCTGCGAGGAGCTGCAGGTTTCTCCAAGGTCTCCCCTCATACCCTCGGCAGGGCTGGAGATGTAATAAAGAGGGAATTATTTAAATGCATGAAACCCACGCAGAGCCTGGGTGTCTCCTGCCCTGGCTCAGTGACGTGGGACACGGATCACAGCAGTGCCCAGCTCAGCGACTGCACAGCAGCCAGAGCTCCCCTGCGCACACACAGCCGCAGCTCTGCTCCCCCAGACAGCCGCGGGGATGGACTGGAGCACTGGGCACAGAGCTTGGCTGCTCTATTATCACAGAAAAAAAGAAGCTTTGGTGCATTTTTTATGCCAGTCACTAACACGAGGAGCAGGGCAGGCACGGCCTGCAGGAGCAGCAGCTCCAGAGCGGGACCCCAACAGGAACCACTCCTGACACGGG
>VZTA01029022.1:584279-596676 GCA_013398855.1 Mohoua ochrocephala
CGTGTCCGTCCCGGAGGGAATGATGCTCAAACTGGAGTTGAAATCCTGCGTTCTGTGTCCTGCGGGAGTGCGAGCGGGGATGGTGAAGGGTGAATGGTTTGAGGAAAAGGTTTGGCGGAGTGAATCGTAGAAAGGTTAAAAAGGCTGAGGTTAAGAAGGTGGATGTGGCTGCTGAGGACATGGGTCAGTGGTACACTCGGTGATGCTGGGTTAGCAGCTGGACTTGATCTGTGGGGCCTTTTCCAACCTTAATGATTCTGTGATTCCATGGTTCTCTAAACGCTATGAAAACCCAGATAAGTGGGAAACTTCAAGGTGTTGCAGAATCATTTTGAAACAAGATAATAGAGATGGAGAGTACTTAAATTAGATACCAGAAACTGCATCTGGCGATGTTCCTTAAGTTTTGCTTAAGCTAAATCAGTTAAAATCGTGTCCTTTAGTGAACTTAGCTCATTATCATGTGAAAACCACACCTCTGAAGCTCAGGCAGCCTGGTTCCAAGTGAAGACCTCAACCCACTGGATGTGCACAATAAATTTAAAATTTATTGTAGCTTTAAGTCAAAGCAGGAAAAGAATTGTCCAATAGCTGTCCATAGGCATGGATTTAGACCGAGATGGGTGCATTTTGAAAGTACAAAAGTGCTGCTTGGCGGTGGAGACAGCCAGAACAAAGCTGCCCTTGGGAAGGGAGAGGAGGTGCCCTGAGGAAAAGCCTTGTTGTGACAGCACCTGGCGTGTCTGCACATCCGTCCGTCCGTCCGTCTGTCTCCGGTGAGGAGGTGCAGACAAGCCTTTCCTCGAGCAGCGTGAAGAGGAGCTGCGGCTGTGCTGGAGGGGCTGGGGCAGGGCGTGCAGCCCTGGGCAGGGCAGGGGCTGTTGGGGCACGGTGGGCACATGGCAGTGGTGCCAGCAGAGACTTCTCAGTGCCAGCGAAGGGGCAGCGCCTGGGAAGGAGCTCGGCTCTGCTTCCGTGTAGACCAACGTTTGGTCGCTGTTATTTCGTTTATGGCCAGGCAGGCGGCTCCGGGCGGTTCCAGCGAGGTGTGTGGGGTCACGGGGGCACATCGGAGCCCTGCAGCGCTGTCCCCGCGCAGGCAGAGCCAGGGAGGGCTGGGCTTTCAGGAGCTCTTATCTCCTGTAGCCACCGCAGTGATGAGGAAGGAGCACACCCCTCCTGCTGCCTGAGGAGCACCCTCGGCTCTCTGGCATGCTGAACCTCGAGCTGCTGCCACCTCTGCGAGCACTCCCTGCATTCACCTGTGGCACTGAAGCAGAGGTGCTGACTTAGGGGCCACTGTGGGCAGCCCTGCAGCTTTCTCCTTCTCACCTCAGCCTTCCCCAGCCTGGCCGGTCCCGCTGCTCCCGCTGTCCTGGCAAACTCTGCTTCGGGCTACAGTTTTCCCATTTTAAGAAGCCAGATGGCCAATGCAGCTCGTTTATGTCCAGTCCATTGCAGCAAGGAGGGGTAGAAGCCTGAAGCTCAGCTCACCCAGAGCCAAGACCCGAAAGATGAGCGGGAGCTGTGTCCAGCCCCTCGGAGCTGGGCAGGAGCCCAAGGATTGCCCGTGTGAGGGCAGCTGGGCCGTGGCTGGCTGGGTGCGTGTGCCCGGGCACGGACAGGACAGATCCCAGCTGATCCTTGGGACGTGCCTGCGCTTCTCTCCTCAGGCATTCGATGAAACCATAGCGAAGGACAGCTCCCTGGCTGTGGGCTACTTCCAGAGAGGGTTTGTCCACCTGCAGCTGGAAATGTGAGTGCAGTGCACGGCCAGTGCAGTCTTTGCTTCTCTCCTTTCAGTCCTGCTTCATTCCTAACCCTGAGGGGTTCTTTGATTCCAAAATTCACTTGGAAACCCTGTCACAGGTCAGCAAGTCTTATCTCTGATAAGAGCTGCACAACTCTGGGGCCCCAGGGTGGGCTGACACATGGCACTGCTGTCCCCCCCACACACACTCCTGGATGCAAGGCTGCCACAATTCAGATTTTCTTCGGGAATTAAAGAAATGTAATTGTGCTGCTTGGAGTGTCTTCACATGGCACACCTGAGTCTGGCCTTCCTGAGAATGCAGCCTGCACACTCTCCTGCCAGCAGACTTCGGGGGCCTGATCTCAGTCTCGCTGATAAAATATTGGGATTGCTCCAGAAGCGCCACGGGATTGATTACCCGTTGTTCCCACAGTTCAGTCCAGTGCCATCCTCCTCAGGGAGCTGGGTGAAGTATTTTACAGATCTTGTCTTACCTTTGACTTCAGTTATTTTCTTTCCTGTTGTTTTCCTCATATTTTCCAGACCTTGATCTGCACAAAATGCCTGTCTTTATTTCTGGGAGGGGGTTAAAGTGAGCAGTTCTGGCTTCTCAGGTGGAGGGGCTGTGCCTGGGGCTGGGGGAGCCCCGGGCAGGGCTCTCTGGAGCTGCTCCTCCACCAGCAGAGCAAACGTGCCCCAAGCACGCCCAGGGGCAGCACAGCTGGCAGCTGCCTCCTGCCCAGAGAGCTGATGGCCTCCAGCACCCCAGGCTTCACACTCCAGGCTTCCTTCCTTCCTCAGAAGCTGCTCCCACCCACCCACACCCTCCTGGGCACCTCCTCTGGGTCGGTGCCCACTGCACAGCCCTTCCTGGACCCTTCCTTTCACCACTTGCAGCCTCCGTGGGCACCTGCTTGGATTTCAGTTGCAGAGCCGGTGTAAATTCAGATTAATTCCCTCCTTATCCTCAGAGGTGCTCTAAATTTCTAAATGTTGAGGTTCTAAATCTTGAGTTTCTCAGTTTTGATGCTCTGGCCGTGTGTGTGAACCCTCCCTGCTCCCCATCAGCCGGGTTGCCAGCCCTCGATCCTCCTGGGACGAGTGCTGGGTCAGGCAGGGAGCTCCCAGCAGTGGGTAATCTTTGTTCTTTGCCAAGGTGTCACACCTCTGGTGCAGCTCGCCTTGCGCAGCCTGCAGAGCAGAGCACGAGTTATTCGCTAGTGTGATTTTGGAACTTCTTAAACAATCTCCAGGTTTCCAGGCTCAGCTTCTTGTGTCACCTCTGTGTTGCAGGTATGAAGAAGCTCTCTCTGACTATCACATGGCCTTCAGCCACCTCAGACAAAATCCCTTCATCGACTACAAGCAGCTGGGGCTGAGGCACATCCTCTATGCCTGGGAGGTAAGGGCCAGCCTGGCTCAGAATCCTTCCACGCTGTTGGGGGTGTCAGTAGCAGGCATTAGTGACCCAAGACTTTTTCAAGAAACTACATTAGAACTGTAAAAAAATTCTGCTTGCACTTTTTTACAAGTAACTGAATCATGAAAGTTGTAAACCAACATCATCTCTGGAAAGTTTAGCAAATGGTGCAGTTTGAAAAGCAGAATTGCTCAGGGCAGGTGCACAGCAATTTGTATATTGAGGGGTTTTTATCTTCCCTGTATGCAGACAGAGTGGTGGCTGCCCCATCCCTGGAAGCGTCCAAGGCCAGGCTGGACAGGGTTTGGAGCAAACTGGTCTGTGGAAGGAACTGGGGGTGGAACTGGGAGCTTTAAGGTCCTTCCCAATGCAGACCAGTCTGGGATTCTGTGTAGTATTTACACTTCCATGCATGTAAACACACATCAGCTTAGTGAGCTCCTCAGCTCCAAGGGCTGAAAGAGGTTGAAACACTGAGAGATGAGACCGGAGCTGATGCATAATGCAGGCTCTAGGAAATCCAGGTGCATGGAAACCTCTTTCCAGCTGCAGCAACTGATCTTAATATTCCCTCTGTGCCTGAACTTACACCCCGTGTGTACCTGTAATGCTTCATCCTGCCCCTCTGTGCCTGAACCTACACCCTGTGTGTCCCTGTAATGCTTCATCCTGCCCCTCTGTGCCTGAACTTACACCTTGTGTGTCCCTGTAATGCTTCATCCTGCCCCTGAACTTACACTCCGTGTGTACCTGTAATGCTTCATCCTGCCCCTCTGTGCCTGAACTTACACCCTGTGTGTCCCTGTAATGCTTCATCCTGCCCCTCTGTGCCTGAACCTACACCCTGTGTGTCCCTGTAATGCTTCATCCTGCCCCTCTGTGCCTGAACTTACACCCTGTGTGTCCCCGAAAGGCTTCATCCTGCCCCTCTTGCTGTCACACAGAGCCAGCCTGCCACTTCCTGTTCAAGGGAGCTCAAAGACTGAACGGACTGTACATTTTTGTAGTATTTGGACACACGTAAAGGATTCCTAGAAACTGTCCTTTACCAGAAGGGTTCATTTGTTTACTCCGAGCTCACACGCACAGATTGCAAAGCAGATACTGGAAAGGGGATTTAACTCCTTACTTCCGTGAGAGTGAGGAGTCATTGTGCAACTCCGGTCAGGCATCTTGGGCAACTCTGATGCACCTTGTCCCTGGCAGGAGGAAGCAATCCTTGGCATCCGTGGTGTTACCCGAACCTCCCTGCCCTTAACAGCTTCGGTGCCACGGCGCTGCCTTCTCTAGGCAGTTCCCTGGGAAGGGGCAGGGCTCAAGAGTGTCCCGAGGAGGCTGGGCCCCCTCCTGGTGTGAACACACGACCCCTCACTCCGGGCATTGCCAGGACCTGTGCTGGCCCTCCAGACTTGGGATCAGCATCCTCATTCAGCTGTATCTCGTCCTTACCTGGAGCTCATTTTTCAGACCACACGAACATCATCCTCCAGCAGAATTGTGCCACCAGCTTTCCCCGTGCGTGGCCTCTCACGTGCTGCAGCTGATCTCCTTGTGGGAGATGCGTGCATGGTTTGCAAGCCCAGAAATATTTGCCTCTTGCAAGGCTGTGACACTCCTGGCAGAGTGAGAGCTGCTGCCTCGCCTCCCCGGGAGGGCCCAGCCCTGCAGTTCCTGTACGTGTTCAGGGTTCCCATTCCCCACCCTCCCAAACAGAGTCTTCTGCCATGATTAAGGAGTAAAGGAAGAGGATCCTGTGAGCTCCAGCCTTGTCCTGAGCAGGGCGTGCAGCCAGGTACCCACCTCAGTCCCCAGCTGATAACCCCATCACAGGAGATAAGGAGCTGCCTGGCAGCGCTCTGCCTGTGGCCCAGCAGCTTTCCCACACAGCGAGTGCTGGCCAGTGACAGGGAGAGATGTCCCACTCCCAATATAGACCACAGCTCCCCGACACCCTGTCTGCAGCACTCCCACAGCCCGCGCTTCCCGGGAACGCACTGACATGCTGCTGAAGGGTGACAAGCTACAGCTGACAGTTTGCACATTCACAGCCCACTACAACATGAAATAGTTTCAGTTAAGTTATTTTGCAGTGACAGGGAGTCAGAATTAAAAAATCATTACTTAGTTGCATGCAGAAAGAAACCCAAGAAAAGCTTCCTGGCCTTTCAGATGCAGGAAGGACTGGATTTAAACTGTGTGGTACCAGAGTCTTCACCTGCTGCCCCATGTCTCTCCTCACCTCGACCAGCAGCTCCAGCACACCCAAGCTTTTCTCTTTTTGCTTTCTGATTGTGAAGTTTTCTCAGCCGTGCTGCTCAGAGTGTCTCTCCTGTTGCTGCATTAGTGGTGTTTTAGTGCCTGTCCCTGTTTCTGGGCTGAGTTCAGCAGGATGTGTTGGGTGTCCCTCGGTCCCAGCCCTCTGAGCCCCCTCCCTGTGCCCACCCCAGGTGCTGTACAGCACTGCAGCAGTGCAGTGCCACCTGCAGCAGTGGCAGGAGGCCAGAGTCACCCTGGAGAAGGCTGTTGTGTGGAGGCCTGAAAGAAGAACAGCACTCCTGGAGCTGGCCCTTGAGCGGGTGCAGGTAAGGCCACCCCTGTGGGTTCCTGGGTGGGGGCTTCAGTTCAGGGATGTGTGCTGGAAGTCGTCTGAGTGCTCCTGCCTCCCCCCACCTGCCTGGCCGCCTGCTAGCACAGGCTGAGAGCACACGGGGCTCTGCCAAGCCAGTGCTTCAGGTGATCGAGGAACTCCATCACCCCCAGCTGCTTCACTGCCCAGAAACACCACAGTGGAGAACTTTGGGATGACCTCTGAGGCCGGGGACGTTGATTCCCGGTCCCTAATGTTCAGGAGCTCAGTTCTGTTTGTTCTTGTCCTGCAGAACCAGTTGCCTTGTGCAGTGTTTCAAGTGCAGAACCCCTACGAGTGCAGGCCTGGAGAGTCTCCTTTTTCATGGCACAGGCTGGCTTTTTCTGAGTCCCTTTGGCCTCAGGAACAATTGGTGGCAGCTCAGATATTAATGCCAATCACTTGTGGAGCTTAAGTAGGGTGTGAAAGTGTTTCTAGGGCTGCTTCTCAGTAAAAGTTTCCCTTATGAACTGGAAACATTTGCGGATCTCTGATTTACTCTTCCCGAAGGATTCGTTAGTTTGCTACTTTCATACTTTGTTTTTAATCTGATCCTCTCTTCTGGCACCACATTTGTGCTGTTCCAGTGTATTATTTATATTTGCTATTAGCACGCTACGCAGTGGCTGGACAGAGAAAACATTTGGAGCCAAACAGAAGAGCTGTTTAGATTTGTTTGATAAACCTTCCTGCACAGCCCCCCTTCCCACCCAGCCCATGCCAGCAGTGTCAGTCCTTGCCTCCACGCTGGGGAGGGTTTGCTGGTGCTTTTGTGGAGCCCCAGTGGCCTTTGTCGAGGTCACAGCCGAAATTTGTGCCCCAATGTCTTCCCGGAGCTGCTCTTGCACAGCTGAGCTGTATTTGCTTTTCAGTGCTCTGATGTTTCATTCAGTGTGAATTGATGGCTTTTCCTTTACCTGCTTTCCCCACCCCAGGACCGCCTGTTCTTAGAGCCCATGCTGGTTCCTCTCGGGGAACTTTTCAGACCACGAAAGAAGGAAGTTGAGCAGCTGGATTCAAAAGATTTCCTGGGTAAACCCAAGGTAACAGGCACGCAATTGTCAAGATTAACAGCAGCAGAAAAGGATCCTGCCTCTGCTATCTCCACAGAGCAGTGCTGGGGGTGGGACCCAGAGCAGGATGGGCAGTGCTTGCAGCCAGTCCAGGCAGCTGGGACACAGAAGCCAAATTTGTTAGAGTCGCCACCCCTTCTGCCAAAAAATGCACTTTGGCACTGAAATACCTTCCCAGTCTTGGTCACTTTAGAGTCTGAAAGGGCTGAGCAGGTACTCAGGGAACCCGTGGTTGCCCTTTTGCTGCCCATGACATTTCTAAGAGGGGCACATTGTCCCAGCACGCTGCTGCTCAGTCCTGCATTCCCAGTGGGACCGGTGGGCACTCGGGGGACAAATGCTTTGTCACATCCCTTAATTCAAGGCAGCAGAGAATTCCTCTGACCCCTTCTGTGACCAGTGCAGTCAGGACAGAGAGCTCCAAAACGAGCAAAAGAAAGGGAAAGTAATAAATTCACATACTTTTAAAGAAACCTCGGAAAGACTAAAAAAACTGGGACACAAATAGTTGGAGCCGTCTTGGAAATCCAGCTCTGCCTCTCCCACTGCGTGCACAGCTCCACATTTTGCCTGACCTTGGGATGCCAGAAGGAAATGGGTCTGAGCAGATCATCTTGGGTGAAGTTTGGGGCTCTGTTCATCCAGCCTAGATTCACTCACTGCTTTGTTCTCCGACAGGTGATCTCGTCCATCATTCCCAATGATGAGTACATTGGCTTCGAGCCTCTCAGGCCTCAGGTGAGCAGGACAGGGCTGTGGAAGGAGGAATGGAGCTGTCACGGAGCTCCAGAAGGGGGCTCAGATCCAAACACCATCAGGGGAAGAGTGGACTCTTGGAAAAGCCAGTGCAATCCCAGCCTGGATCCATGGGGATGGTGGGAGCCAGGCTCAGCACTGGCTGTAAGGGACTCAGTGATGGGAATCTCCAGCCCTTTAGAGATGCATTTCTGACTCTTCACCGTGTCAGAACAGCAGTGCTTTGCTGTGCTCAGCGTGTGTCTGCCCGTCACTCCAGTGAATGTGTCAGGGGCAGCACAGCTGCCTTGCACCGTGCTGGGAGTTCCTTGGAACCAGGGGAGGGGGAAGAGATTTTGTTACTTCCTGATGAGATAAAGAGGGAGGGGAAGGAAGAGAAGGTACATCCTGGTAAGGTGTGGAGCTGCAGACTTTTTCTGGGTGGTGTGCAGTGACAAATGGGGTCAAGAGCAAAGACGAAATGGCACAGCCAGGAGCTAAGGTGGCACTGCTGCTGTAGGAGGCACGGTTATAAACAGATCCTGTTGTTTCTCCCACAGAAACAGGGCTTTTATGAACCCAGTGCCGATGCTCTGCGGTGAGTGTTCAGTCCCACCTTGGTCTAACCCTTCTCTCACTGCTGTTCAGAAAGTCTTTTGTTCCCCGGAGTCCTTGTGTGAAGACTCCGAGGATCCACACCCACCTCTCACCAGGGGTGGAGTGAATGCCAAACACACAAAGGCTTCTGTGGCTGCGAAGGGCACTGCAGGTCCCTGGCATCTCTGCAAGAGCCTCCAGGCACTTTGCAGGACTTGATTCGATGGTCTTGGGGGACAGGCACGGATCGTGGCACGGTGGGGGGATGGAAGCAGGGAGAGGTTGGGGGACCTGCGCGGGTCTGTGGCAGAGGATGCTCAGCTTTCCCATCTTAATTCCCAGGACAATTCCAAATACTCACTACCAGCCCTAATATCTGAGCCAAAATCATGTTCAAAGCCCAAGAAAGGAATTTGTTTTGGTGATGCTGTACCAGCAGTACTTCAGGGCCGAGTTGAAGAATTGTTTTGATCTTGACAGTGTTTATCAGTACAATGAAAATGCAGCTGCATTTGGCAAATCAGCGTTTTCCAACCCCGTTTTGTTCCCAGCTGGGCCAAAGAGCAGCAGTGGACCCCACGATAACCCTCACGCTACAGTCCGTGCCAGCCGGGGTTGGTGCAGTGAGGTGGCTCAGAGCCATCAGCGCGCACACCCCAGGCCGGTGCAGCGCTCTCCTCTCCCCGCAGGGACGCCGAGTCCGGCTACCACCGAGTGGCGTCCCGGTACCGCCCCGAGGAGCCCGCGGGGCCGGAGGTGGCGGCCGGGAGCCTGGTGTTCGTGCTGAGCAGGGGGGCAGACGGCTGGGCCACGGCCATCCACGACGGGCAGGTGAGGGACACAGCTCTGGGGACAGGTGAGGGACAGCCCCGGGGACAGTGAGGGACAGCCCCGGGGACAGGTGAGGGACACAGCCCCGGGGACAGGTGAGGGACAGCCCCGGGGACAGGTGAGGGACAGCTCTGGGGGCAGGTGAGGGATAGCCCTGGGGACAGGTGAGGGACACAGCCCCGGGGACAGGTGAGGGACAGCCCCGGGGGCAGGTGAGGGACACAGCCCCGGGGACAGGTGAGGGACACAGCCCCGGGGACAGGTGAGGGACAGCCCCGGGGACAGGTGAGGGACAGCTCTGGGGGCAGGTGAGGGATAGCCCTGGGGACAGGTGAGGGACACAGCCCCGGGGACAGGTGAGGGACAGCCCCGGGGACAGGTGAGGGACACAGCCCCGGGGGCAGGTGAGGGACACAGTCCCGGGGACAGGTGAGGGACACAGCCCC
Source organism: Mohoua ochrocephala (assembly GCA_013398855.1). Classification (NCBI taxonomy): domain Eukaryota; kingdom Metazoa; phylum Chordata; class Aves; order Passeriformes; family Acanthizidae; genus Mohoua; species Mohoua ochrocephala. The sequence continues at coordinate 593,761 of VZTA01029022.1, forward strand.
GGGGACAGGTGAGGGACAGCCCCGGGGACAGGTGAGGGACAGCCCCGGGGACAGTGAGGGACAGCCCCGGAGACAGGTGAGGGACACAGCCCCATGGGCAGGGCAGGAGCTCAGGAGCTCCTTTCCACACTCCCTGGATTTCCTGGCATTGGGCTCTCACCAGCCTCTGCCATTCACCTCTGTAGATCCACAGGGATGGCTTTGGGGCTCTCCAGCACAGGGGATCCTATTGTGGAGTTGTAGGATACCAGACCTCACCAGGGACCACCATTTAGAGCAGGATTTGTCCCCTGAGAGCTCCGATGGAGCTGAGGAGACGGGCTGGTCCTTACCTGGTCTGTAGTACCTCTGTTAAGTGAACTTTGGGAGGCTTTGGGGAGGGTTCCAGCTGTGCAGGCAGGTTTTCTGAAGGGCTCTAGAGAAGACCTAAGGACTTAAAGCCCAGCAGATCTGACATCTTCCTGCAGGCCAGGGAGCTGTGGTGTAAACAGGCTGGATAGAAACAGATAAATGCAACATGGCAAATCTTTTGTTGGCAGAAGCCATTTCTCACCTGTCTAGTTCAGGTTTTGAAAGAGCCAATGTATACCTGGATTAGGTTCAGTGATTGTATTACCTGCCTATCTAACAAAAAAAGTCACAAGAGCCTTCGTGAGACCACTATAAACCAGTGAGGTGTTTGAGCAAGAGAGGCAGCGCTCTGAGGACTGGTAAAAATACAGAATTAAAGGCTGGGTGTAAATAAACAGGTTTTTTCTTCCTTTCATTTTTAAAAAGAAAGGATATCTGCACAGCACATCCTCTGTGACATAAGCATTTAGCATATTCCTGAGTGGTACAGGAATAGGGATAGGGCCTGAAGCATCTGGAGCTAACAGGAACAGTTACACAAGGATTTGGATGTGCTGGTTGCCTGCTCAGTGAAGTGCCAGGTGAGATTCAATGGAGAAAAAAACAAAAATAGACTCTCGACAGAAAAAAAAGCATTGTAAGCAAAAAATTGCAATGCTCAGCTGAAATGAGCAGCAGAAGATGATTGTCAGAAGACAGAAATGCTGCTGGACTGGTACCCTGGCCATCCTTGCTCTCTGCCTGAGCATCTGCCTTGGCAGCAGGGCGTTTGGGGGATGTTTGGCCTGTTCACTGCAGCCACTCCAGCAGCAGCTCTGCTCCCAGCAGGAGAAGCTGCAGAGGCCCCTTGGATTTTGTCCAGCAGTTTCTGAGCACTGGGGTGGCTGGGGGTGACCCCGGGTCCCCTGGGCTCGTTGGTGTGGTCGTAGGGTGCCAGGCAGTGCTGGGGCTGGGCTGGGGTTTCTCTGGGCTCCTCTCTCAGCCTGCTCTGCTCTGTGTCCCTCTGCAGAAGCTGCACATCCCGAGCTCTCTGCTGGAGCCTGCCTCAAGGATGGATAAATGGGTGAGCTGGCAGCCTTGCAGCCGGGGGAGGGAGGGACCACCACATGCATTTGGGACATTTATCTCTAAGGTTATCACAGCACAGGACAACTCTGTAAGAGAAACACAGAGTATGGAACACTGAGACTGTTGACTGAAGACCAAGTGCTCTTGAATGGGAACAACCGAAGAGTTGGGAGTAGGAAAAAATCCCTTTGACTCAGGAGATCTCCCATCTCCACCCCAGGCATGGCCACACATTATCCCAGTCATTTTCCATCTGAGCCCGGTGTGGAAAGGTGCAGCTCAACCCCCCATTTCCTGGGAGGGATTTCTCAAGCACATGGTTGCTCTGATGTTGCTATGATTTTTTCAATTGTTATTTTTCCCCCTCCAAATGAATCCCTGGCACACACTTGGGCATTTGCTCCATGGATGAACTAGCCCAGGTGGGGAGAGCCCTCAGCACGGCGTGAGCAGCCTCCACCAACCCAGCAGAGAGCAGGGGGCCAAGGAAGTGTTCCACAAACCTCTGCCCAGAAGAGCCTGAGTGCTCCACCTCATCCAACCATTCGATGAGCTGCTCTCCCTGGGGCTCTCCCCGGGGTTACCCCACAAATCCGCAGCCTGTCACACACCAGCCCTGTCCAGCTCGCTGTTCCCTGCACTCTCCTTTCTGATGCTGTTCTGTTGCAGAAGATCAGCTCGGGGATTCCCCCTCCTCCTGCCCAGGTGCCTCCCAGCCGCCTCCATGCGAAGCAGAAGCCAGGTAGTCCCTGGGCAGGGCCCTCCGTGGATGAAGCTGTGCCCCAACCCCGCTCTTTGGGGGGTGTGGGAGGTGGTGGCCGCACAGCAGCCTCTGCTGACTGCAGGGCTGTTCCCCTGCCCTTGTTCTGTTCTGCAGATCCTCCTGGGGAAGAAAATGCCTCTGCCGATGATGTCGGTGCCCACATGGACTCCAAGGTGAGGTGTTCCACAGGCCCAAGCTGGCACAGCCTCAGGAGACCAGGGCTGTGAAAAGTGCAAGATTCTTGCCCATAATTCCTGAGCTGCTCCCAAATCGCTGGGGAAAAAACCCTCCTTCCTCCTTTTCCATTCTAAAGAGAGGCTCCCACGTGGTCCTTCCTCCTGGTTTGTGACCATCCCGCTTTGTGGGGCAGCCCAAGGGTGACCTGTTGCCACCCTCCGAGGCACCAGGAGCACCAAACACATCAGAGTTCTCGTGCACAGGCTGCACAGCCCACTTTGCAAGAGGCAGTTGTCTTTGGAAACCCTGCTGTCCCTTCCCCCGTTTGGACAGCACTGCCAGGGGTGCCCGGGGTGGGGTTGTTGGGGTGTCTGTGCAGGGCCGGGAGCTGCACTGGGTGATCCCGGTGGTCCCTCGCAGCTCGGGCCACTCTGGTTCCGTGCTCTGACTGGCGCTGTCTCCCCGCAGGTGCCCCCGGAGCGCGGGGAGGCCGCGGCGGGCGCGGACAGGCCGGCGGTGCTGCGGGCGCGCTGCGAGTGCTCGCTGGTGCTGCGGGC
>VZTA01029026.1:0-13795 GCA_013398855.1 Mohoua ochrocephala
TAACAATGGTGTGAGGTGCTGATGCTTCAATAAAGTCTCTTGTTGAGTGCTTCCCCTGGTGCCAAGGGTGGGTGCCGTGGGACTGACCGTGGCTGGTGTTTTGCTGGTGTTTTGCAGTACAGGGTGGTGAGGGAGGCTCTGGAGGAGGGTGGGTGTTGTGAGACTGACCTTTGCTGGTGTTTTGCTGGTGTTTTGCAGTACAGGGTGGTGAGGGAGGCTCTGGAGGAGGGTGGGTGTTGTGAGACTGACCTTTGCTGGTGTTTTGCTGGTGTTTTGCAGTACAGGGTGGTGAGGGAGGCTCTGGAGGAGGGTGGGTGTTGTGAGACTGACCTTTGCTGGTGTTTTGCTGGTGTTTTGCAGTACAGGGTGGTGAGGGAGGCTCTGGAGGAGGGTGGGTGTTGTGAGACTGACCTTTGCTGGTGTTTTGCTGGTGTTTTGCAGTACAGGATGGTGAAGGAGGCTCTGGAGGAGCGTGCCCACCTGCTGCAGAGCGCGCCCCACCTCTCGGCCCCGCTGCCCATCATGCTCCCCATCTACAAGTAAGCTCTGCTGTGCCTTCTCTCCTTTCCTTTGGCTTCTCACAAGCAAACCCTGGCCTGGGAGAGGTTTCTTAAAGCTGTCCCAGGCTCTGTCCTCCAGCAGTGGGGAGGGCAGGGGAAGGTGCTGGGCTGCAGAAGCACAAAATTCTCTTGTGCCCCAGCCAGCAATCGCAGCTTTTGGGGCGCATCCTGGGGTGCAGGTCCTCAGTGCCCTTCCAGCACCCAAACTGCAAAGAGCTCTCATTCCCAGGGTGTATTTGCTGTTCTTTCAGTGCACCCTTGTCCTCAACAGGCACCCTCCCAGTGTTGCCAGCAAGGTGCTGTTGTGTCCATAGCACTGGGCGGTTGAGATGGGCAGAACGGGTTCCTCCTTGTCTGAGGCAGACACCCAGTGCTTTGGGTTGGGTTCTCAGTCTGTAAGAGCAATTACTCACTGGAACAAGCTACTTAGAGCAGGGAGGTTTTGCTGAAGGAACCTAATTTTATTAAGGCGATTCCTGACTTTATTATTCCTGTCTCGGTGGGAAGGGCTTGTAAGGGCTGGGGCTTGTGTAGGTCCGTGGTTGCCTGCATTTATCGTGGTCCTGTTTGTGCAGGAGGCTTTAGGCCGTGCCCTGGGGGGAACCCTCTCAGCTTGCACACACAGCTCCAGTATCTCACACGGAGGCACAAAAGCCCTGTTTTGATCCCGATTCTAGAGCAAATAAAGCCTTGAATCTGCAGGGAGTAGCTCAGCTGAAAACAGTAGCAAACAACACCTAAGTCTGGAGTATTTACATTGTCTTGTTACCTCGAGCCTGTGTGATGCCCAGGGTAGAACTGCTGTGAGAACATTCCGTGTTGCTCACCGTGTTCTGCATTACAGTGACAGCACGTGCATGCACTTCGAAATGCTTGGTTTGTATTTCTTCCTCACTTCGTGGTGCTTCTTTCCCCTCAGGTGGTGGCAGTTGCCATACTACTGGGTTGGGATAAAGCTGTATGACCTGGTGGCGGGCAGCCAGTGCCTGAAGAGCAGCTACGTCCTCACCAAGTCGCGGGCGCTGGAGCTGTTCCCGATGCTGCGCAAGGACAGGCTGGTCGGAGCCATCGTGTACTACGACGGTGCGTTGCCTCTCTGCCTGTTCCGCGTTGGTGTGGTTCGGGTTTGGGGTTAGAACAGGAGCGTGAGGCTGGAGTGAACAGCTTGAAGGGTTCAGCCTGCCTCTTAAGCGCTGATTTGGGAGATGAATTGTGTTTTCGTGACAGCAACTTAGTGGATATAGGAGAAAATGCAGTGGTTTTCTTGGCTGGTGGGTGCAGAGCTGTATGAAGGTGTTCTGATGGAGATGTGGTTTCTGACCTTCTGGCAGCAGAAAGGTCTTCACACAAGGTGGATTATAAGGGGAATTCTTTTCCCTTTGTAGAGCTGCATTTACACAATTCAGCTGCTCATCCAAGGGGCTCTGGACTGGGAAGGGCTCTGGAAACACACTGGGCTCCAATGGTGTGTATGAGGCTTGTGGCTAAAGCTTGTGTTGGTAATTGCAGGCGTCTCAGAGCCCAGCAGCGTGAAAAAACAATTAAAAAATCATATATATGTGTGGGAATATGTATCTGCAGGTTCTTGTTTGGGAGTAGGATGGGATTTAAAGGATGGACTTGGTTTTTACTTGATTTTACTACTGATGGAGGCTGCATCTTATCTTATTTTTAAGGTCTGGAGGAAATGAGAGGTTATTTAGCAAAATTTGTTTTGGAATGATGTGGTAGTTTCTATACCCAGTACCAGGACCTGCCATAGATAGCATACAGGGAAGGAATTCAGATTTATTTTCTCCTTATCCTGAGCTATTCCTTAGCTTGTTTTAAGGGATCCCAGGAGCCTGCCAGAAGAACGAAGTGGTTCTCTTAACTGTAATTACACTTCTCATAAGAGCACTATAGCTTGAAGTCTATTTATAATCTAGTGAAGTTTTTTCTGATTAAATAAATAATTTGGCTGTATCGTGGCTATCTACTACTCCAGCGTTCCAAAGATACACCTTTCAGGGTAGCCTTAAAATTGGTCTTCATGTTTCTTGCATGAATAATTATTTTAAACAGTGCTGAAAATCTGAAGATTCGGCACCAAGATGCCACATGGGCTTTGATGGCAAACACGGGCAGGGCTCTGAGTGACTGAGAGATGTCTCTGGAGGTTTTGGTGCCATCCCAGCAGAGGGAAACAGACCCACCCTGAATATTGGAAAGGAAGAGTACAATAGAAAAAAAAAGGGAAAAAAAAAATCTGTGTCTTGCCTTATTTTGCTTTCTTCATAAGATCCAGCTTAGTTATCCTCGGTTTTAGGCAGAATGTAAAGAAATGGTGTTTTGAATTAAAATTAAAAAAGCTCTCCAAGCTCCACCAAAGCTCAGTTTCCCTGAAGGATAAAGTGGGTTTGAAGGACTCAAGGATGAAATTTGTGAGTTGATAATACACATGTGAGTGTTTTGAGGCTGCACCCACTGCAGAATAAAGACTGTCCAGCTGCAGTGTTAAATCAGCTCTTCACAGGCCACATTCCAGCTCAGTGTTGTCGGTGGTGCCTCCTCTGGGGGTGGCCCATGGGGCACGTGGGCTCTCGTGGGGCTGTAGCACATGAACTGTTTTGTCCTGATCAATTAACCTGTGTTCTGGCCACAGGAAATGGGGTTTAAGTCATAACGTTTCAGCAAGCCCCCTTTGGGTCTTGGAAATTATTGTACTTGAATTTTAATGATGTGCTGTCACACCCTAAATCCAGAGGAATGGAGCGCAAAGGGAAGGGGAATGGAGCTGAAAGTAGAGGAGAGGGTGATGGAATTAAACTCATTTTAGTCCTTTCAGAAGGATTAGTCATAAAATAGAGTATTAAATAATGGCAAAGAAAAAATACAAGTCTTAAAGTAGGTGATATTCTTCTCTTCTCTGTCCATCCCTTCTCTCTCCCCTAAAGAATGAATCAATAAATTGGCCTTTTAAGGATGGAGCGTCTTAACCGTAAGTGCAGGATAATGCAGTTTTATCCTGTTTCCTTGCTTCCCTTCATTCCTTGTCCCTGTAATTGTTGATAACAGAGCTGTTAATGATCACAGATGTCGATCCCTGCCGCCAAAGGGAAGAGGTAAAACCATTCTGTGTCCAAGTTAATTTTTTGTGTGCCGAAGCCCCTGCCCCGGCGGTGGCCCCGTCCCTTGGCGGGGCGGCCCAGGGCCGCTCTTTGTGCGGGGCTGTGAGCGCTGCTGGGGCCGGTGGCACGTCCAGCCATCCATAATTCATGAGGACGTTGTGTTCCCAACCGGCGCCGGGGTCGTCTTCATTACATTCTTTAAATTGTTTATACAGGCACAAAAAAATGGTACATTATAAATGTTGGAAGTACCAGCAAGAGCAAATCACAGCCTTGTCCAGAGGCTATTCTTGCTCTGCCTGAGCATCGGGAAGCCAGAGCATATGTTGGATGTTAGCCGGGGTGTACACAACGTGTCCTATTTATTCAAGGTTTGCTTTGAAGCCACAACTTACAAGTTTGTTTCTTAGGGGGACATGTCAGACTGCATTTAGCATTTGTTGGTATTAGGATACTCCTGAATAGCAAAAAGGCAACATTTTGGGGGGAGAAGGCGGCTGCTATCTGAGCAGGGATCTGTCAGATCCATTTAGGGGCTGCGGGAGAACTGGAGAGGAGGCACAGGCAGAGGCTGGGCTGAGCTCAGGATCTCGGGCAGGATTGTTCTAAAGCACTTTAAATGGAAGAATTAATCTCCATTTAAATTGTATAGAGTTCATTAGGATAAGAACTAGGAAAACCATTAAAGCAGGGCTCCAGCTGGCCAGAGTGTGTCAGTGTAAAGTGTTCAGCCATTCCAAGTGGCATGGTTCTCTTTAAGATACATTATTTTTCTGTCTCTAGGTGCTTGCAGGCTTCTGTAACGTATTTTGTCTTGCAAGATGAGCCCTTAGGTGTGTAAGGAAAAATCTCTGTTCTGGAATCAATCCTGAATTTAAGATTTTAGGGCTCTGCTGACTGTGCTTTCTGAATTTGCTGTTATTTCCTGAAAGAAGGAATTAACATACGCTGTGTCTGGGACTCTCCTGCCACATCAAGGTATTGGATTGTTTAATGTCTTGTTCTGCAAATCTCCAGTATGTTTACTGGGATGTAAGTAGTTGGGTTTTTTGCTTTTTGCATTCTCAGTAGTTTTGCATGCATTCTCTGCTGAAATATTTTAATGTGGAGGTTATTTAAAAGTAGAAAGAGCCTTGGCAGAGGATTTCGCTTTCCCTGTTTACAGCAAACCCCCTGAGAAATTCTTCCCAGGCACACGTGCACACACAGACACACACACAAAAATCAATGCAAAAGAGTAGGGCATTCATTAAGCTGTCAAAAATGGAATAAATGCTTTTTTTTATTTGGGCTCTTGTAGCTATTTTTCCTAGGATTTGAGTGTGTCCTGAATTATGAAATGTTATAGCTTTATAATTCATGTTTGACAAATGGATATTTGGAGATGTTGAGCTGTAATAGGGGTATTACAGACAACTCTGTGGCCGCGTTTCCTTCCCTGGATATAAAAACTCTGACAGTTTGTCACCGAAAAGACTTCCCGTAGGTGATTTTAAACACACAGCCACTCGTATTTCTTGGTGTTTCCATCCTGAGGCTGGGGGGCGAGAGAAGCCTTGCGGGCACGCTGACCATGGGTGTAGCTGGGAAATATTCTGTATACGCTCCATATCCCGTTGTTATAATATCCTGTATATTCCGCTCCATATCCCGCTGTTTTCCAGTGCATTCCGTCCCGTGCTCTGTGTAACAGAGCTGCCCGTGAGATCCTGAAGGAAGCGGGGACTGGAAAGGGGAGTGCTGGCTGGGATGCAGGTGCAGTGAGCCCAGGGCTGACCCCCCAGCAGCGGAGTCCGTGCTGGAGCTGGACAAACAGCGTGGGCACCCGGGGTGGCCGGGGCCGCGCGGGTGCCCGGCTCAGTCCGTGGCTCTCGCTCGCTCGAGTCCCTCCACGCTTTACCCGTCAGGGCGCTTTTATCGTGTTCAGAAGGGATAAAATCAATGGCCTGGACCAGCTGCATCTTTAACCCAGTTTTGCCTCTGTCAGAGGTGCGGGCTCAGGCGCGTCGCTGCGGGACCAGCCCTCTGCTCCCCACGGAAGGGCCGCGCATCCGCGCTCCCCGCGGGCGCCCTTCCCAAAAGCGCGCCGATGATAACTGCATCTCTGCTGCACCTGTAACAATTTAATCGTGTGAGTCAGCCCAGTCAAGCATCCCCAGCTCATGACTGGGAGACATGAAATTCATTGTCATTATTGTCCCTGTCATTTTGGATCATTATATCCTGCTGCAGAATTTTCCTCACTCCAGTGCTTTCTTACCTCCAGGAAGCAGGGATTATGGCTGAGGTTGGGGTGGGGGCAGGACTGTGAACTACATTTACCTCAGGGGAGCCACAGATTAAATTGGCTTTGCTTTCTGACTTGCCGGATTCGTCTGTTTGTACGCTCTGGGTTTAAGGTTGGAAATGATGAATATTCCAGTGAATTCGGGGCCTCTCTCTTTTCTTTTTTTTAATGGTTGTATAAGCAAAGGATGGGGTTTGTGTCCCTTAAGAAGTGAACGGGGAATAATTCTTCAGCTCACGTTACGAAAAAGATTTAAGATTATTCCCGAACAAAACGTTATTTGTTCATTGTGGCACAAACATGTGAGTGGTCCCCGGCGTGCTGTGGCTTCCAGGGGAAGGGATGGAGCTCTGCTGTGATCCAGGGGTGTGCTCCATGGGAGCTGGAGCGGGTCACTGGGTAACAGGTGCGCTGCTCCCTGCGGGACGTGTCCTTGGGAAGGGAAGCGGGTGATGGGATCCCTGCACATCTCACTGCTCCCTGGGAACAAGGGACAGGAGGAGAGGAAACAGCCTCAAGCTGTGCAGGGGAGGCTCAGAATGGATATTAGAAAAAACTTTTCACCGAAAGAGTGGTCAGACTTTGGAGTAGGTTGTCTGTAGAGGTGGTAGAGTCGCCATCCCTGGAAGCGTTCAAGAGGCATCGGGACGTGGTTATGGGGAGGTCATGGCAGTGCTGGGTTGGCAGCTGGGCTGGGCGATCTGGAGGGTCTCTTCCAGCCTTGATCCTGTGGGTTCTGTGACCTGTGGCAGCAGTGCTGCCTCTCTCCACCCTGGCATGGCCCTGTGTCCCTCTGGGCACTCCGTCCCTCTGGCCGGGTGAGGTTCGCGGGCAGGGCTCTCCCGGGTGGCACAGCAGCACAGGGCGGCCGATGAACCCATCACTGCTTTGTTTAGAGTTAAACAGTGGCACAGGCTGGCCCCAAGGGGAGCCCACCCCGATGGGGTTTTTGCCCCTGGAAGCCGCTGCTGCCCGTGGGGCTGCGGTGAGCCGCGGTGACATGGGCGGGGTACTGTGGTGACATCGGCACGGCCCTGCCTGGCGCGGTGGCACGGCCGCGGCAGCCCCGCCGTGACGGGTGTTCGCGGTGACATTTTAGCGCCGTTTCCATAAACTGACAGTGACAATGTTTAGTTTCATTTTAACACGGTGCTTTTCCTGCCACTGACACGGCAGTCGCAGTGTAGTGACAAGTTGAAGGCTGATACAAAAGGAGTGGGAAACAACGTAATTATAAAGCAGTCACACAGAGCCAGAATTCCAAATTTTGTCTGTCTCTGGATGTGGTGGATATTGTGGCTTATTTTTGCTTTCTGGGATCTTAGTTTCAGTAGGAGTTTTAGCTCCTGTGCTGTAACTTGGCAGCAGGCTCGATCAGATAGACGTTTGCAGGATATTGGGATTTCTTATGTAGAAATATTTTATGGGTTTTCTGCCTCTTGCTTGTGATAACGCTTTGTTTATAACTACGGAATTTGGAACAAATCGTAGCAGAACAGGGGCATTGGTTTTAAACTGACAGAGGGCAGGGGTAGATGGGAGATCAGGGAGAAATCCTTCCCTGTGAGGGTGGGCAGGCCCTGGCACAGGGTCTCCAGAGAAGCTGTGGCTGCCCCTGGATCCCTGGCAGTGTTCCAGGCCGGGTTGGCTGGGATAGTGGAAGGTGTTCCTAGCAAGGGGGTGAAATGAGATGAGCTTTAAGCTCCCTTTGAACCCAAACCATTCTGTGATGCCAAGAATAGGCAGGTTTAGTTCTTGTGGTCTGAGTGGTGTTAAATGGAGGTCAGAAATTAAGGTGACTACTACTGGATTATTTAAACGGATGTGTCAAATGTGAGTTTGAATCTGTTGGAATCAATTTGCCTGTGAGAAGGCTTGAGGCTTCCCTGTCCATGAAAGCTCACACCTTAGGGCAGATGTTAAAGAGCTGAAATGTGGGGTGTGTGGTTATTTCCAGTGCGTGTTCAGCTGTCCATCATCCTTCCCACCTGCCGGGGCCATACCTCAGCAGCACGGGCGGCCCAGGGCACAGCAGAGCTGCAGGGACAGCCGGGTGTGCTCTCACTGTGCCGCTGGGTGGGATGGAGCTGATGGAGCCGAGTCAGAGCTCGTCCCCCCGGAGCAGGACAGGAACGAAGACGTGAGTGTTGCGTATCTTAGAAAGTCTGGGAGTTTGCAGCAGATTCCGCTTCAGTTTCATGTGATTCAGGGAGCTGGAGAGAGTTCAGGTCTGAGGGCATTGTACTGACTTGTGACTCACAAGTCAAAGGGGACATTTCCCCTGGGCTTACCCTGCTTGTGTTTGGGGAGGAGAACTTGCTGAGTTCTCTGTCAGAGAAGTCTGGAACGATTTTGAGTCACTCCAGCTGATTCATCGTGCCTAACTGGGATCTAACCCTTTCCATATGCACAACAGCTCCTGGGTTCCTGCTCAATGCTTGTAAGAAAACTGCTCGTGCAATTAAGCACTTCTTTAAAATTACAGGAGAGGGACAGTCTTGGTGACTTAGTGAAGTGTAATTGTATATATCTAATGCATATGTATAATTGTGTAATCACTCACCAGCCTTAGATTTGGTGAGGTTTGGGTAAGGTTGGTATGTACACAAAGAGAAGACTTTGAATGTGAAAGGAGTTGGTTTCCTGTGCTGCTTTATTGTGTGCCTGCAGTTATCTGGTGCAGGGCTGCAGTGAGGGATACACCTGTAGGTACAGAATTACACGTGTTTCAGCATCATTTCTAGAATATCAGTGGTTTTGGGGAGCTCACTGGTATCATTAAAGGAATAACATACAGGTTAATTTCCAAGTATTTATTTTGGTTTTTTTCCCTCAGCTTTTAGAAGAAACATAAAAACCCCAAACCCTCCTTACTTTGTGGCTGCTCTAGGTAGGGATCTGGATTTGTGCCGATACTGAGGGCCTGGTTGTCTGATTCAGGCATTTGTTTTCAGGTGCTTTTCCTTTGCGAAGCAGCCTGGCAGGTGGTTCTGGGGGGGATTTTCCCTGAGAAGGTTCATTAGGGTCGGTGCCCAGCTCCTTGCTCCGCGGCGCTGATGGGCTGTGCCGAGCCAGGGACAGTGAGAATTGGGAAGAGGTGAGAAGGGCTCTGTGTGTGCTGCAGGGAGCAGCCGGTTGGTTCCTCTCGGCTGGGAGGCTGCGAGCCCCGGTGTCGCGGCTGTGCCACCGAAGCGCGGTTGGGGCAGTTGCCGCACCACCTCTGTGTGTTGTGGCACCGTTCATCGTCCTGCAGCGGGCACGCCGTGGCCAGGTGGGAGCTCGTGGCCCAGAAGGGCTGACACGAGCACTGAAAGCATTTCAGCTTCTTTAAAAACTGCTGCAGTCTCTGAGTGCTGTCTGTCTGAACTGAAGGGAGTAGGAGGGGAGAAATCAGGAGCTGGAGCAGCCTGGGCTGGTGGAAGGTGTCCCTGCCCTGGCAGGGGGTGGCACCTGGTGAGCTTTAAGGTCCCTCTCATCCCGAGCCATCCTGGGGCGCTGTGATTCTGTGGATTGGTGTGACAGGGGTAGCTGTCAGAGAGTGACACAGGACAGAACATACCAGAACTGCCAGAGTGCCTCATTAACGCTCTGGTTTTCACACAACGCTCCTGAATCAGTCCCAAACAAATCTCTCCGGTCTGTGGGCTTTGTTACCACTCCCTGCTGGCTGGGGCTCAGCTCTGATAAAAATAAAATTGAACGTACACTGTGTGCACTCTGGGGGAGGATCCTGTGAGTGCCAACGGAAACATTGTCTGTTCGGATGTGAAGGAATACAGCATTTGCTACTAAGGAGTGAAAATAGAATTTTCCCAAATTACACAAAAAAGAAGAAATTATAAACCAAATGGCATCACTGTTGGGCTTAACGTGATGTGGGATAGACTAACTCAAACTGTCTTTGCACGCTAAATGTCCTCAGCAGTGTGGCTTCTAGGATCGAGGGGTTTTTGGAGAATTCAGTGTTAAGTTGGTGAAAGCACTTAGGCCAGTGTTCTGGGGAGAGCTGGGTTGACTGCCCTTAATAAAAATGAAAGGATCTCTTCATGGTCACCATATTACAGCAGGTGAGAACAATAAATGAGAGGAGGGATGATTCTTTCAGCTTTCCCCGCTAGAAAGAACATCCTCCTGTTTTCGAGAGGCGCTACGCAAGGAGCTGCAAAGAGAACTCAGCATGTTCCACCAGCTGGCTCGGGGAGGCTTCTCCCAAGGGGCTGAGTTGTGACTGCCTTCTGTCAGGATGCTGCCAGTGACAACTGGCATCATGCGAGGGACAAGTGCTCTCCAACCCAGCCCTGGAGCAGCAGAGTCCTCTCCAGGCAGGGCGTTGGTGCACATCTGTTCTTGGGGAGTGTCACAGTCACCATTTCCCTGTGTTGCCTGCACTTAGGAGGTTTAGGAGCTCTCCAGGAGCATACTCACCTATGGAGAAGGATACCAAATTAATTTGGCTTAGCCACTCTGTTGTTAGAAAATAACTTTTTGGCTGAAGTATTTGGAAAACCCCAAAATATCACCGAGGGGTCACCTCTGGTAACAAGGGGGGGATCATGCTTTTGTTTGGCTTTGGAGCCCCAGGGGCTGCTGTGCAGGATGAGGACACAGAGCTGGCTGTGGTGGGTAATCCAGGCCCTTCCCTGGAAGCTCGGGGTTCCCTTGCCATTGATCACCCCCCTCGGGTTTCTTAGAGTGGAATCATTGAACAGCACCTTGGGAACGTGCAGTGGTGCTCGTGTCAAGAGGGATTTACACGTCTGGGCTGGAGGTGCTTTTGCCTTGTGTTCGGGGATCTCCGTGTCTGGGGAGAATGGCATTTGGCTGCAAGGTCAGAAAGGTAGAGATGCAAAACCTTTGCTTTATCCTTCCCTTTCTCTCTAGAGCGTTAAGGATCATCATTGTGGTCTGGAGCTCCCTCCCAAGGGGCAGCTCTGACCTCTGCTCTCCGTGACCGGGGACAGGACCCGAGGGAACGGCTGGAGCTGTGTCAGGAGGGGTTTAGGTGGAAATCAGAAAAAGGTTCTTCCCCCAGAGAGTGGTGGGGCACTGGACAGGCTCCCCAGGGAATGGTCACAGCCCCAAGGCTGCCAGAGCTCCAGGAGCATTTGAACAACCCTCACAGGGACAGGGTGGGATTGTTGGGGTGTCTGTGCAGGGCCAGGAGTTGGACTGGGTGATCCCTGTGCGTCCCTCCCAGTTCAGGATATTCTGAGTCTCTGTTCAATGCAGGATTTTAATGTCATTATCTAGGGGAGAATACACACATGCCAGTTGGCAGGCCTTAAACTAAAAAAAAAAGGCAAAACCCAGCTGTTCCTGAGTATAAAATGACTATCCTGTGACCCCATCTCTCCTAAACTGTTGTGCTGTTGTTCTCCACAGATGATAAATTCCCAAGGTGGGAAGTCACTCTTTACTCCTTTCAAATCCAGACCTCTCCAGATCTCTGCTGTTTATGCCATGAAATACTCGAGGACTCCACACTGCAGGTCACATCAATCTGAAGCCAGCGTGCTTTTCTACCAGTGTAGTTAATCAGGAACTGGTTATTTCCCAGTCCTCTGCCTGCAAATGCATTCCATGGGCGCTCGGTTGCTTTTGGACAGCTGAGGAGTGAGTAATAGCATGGGGGTTCTTGCGTCAGAATAGCGATGAGGGGAAAAATGGATGAGAGGTTCAGAGAAAGCTGGAAAAGGTTGTTTTGAACACAGTGGTCCAAATCCTGGAGTGTGCTGAGAGTGTCCTGAGCTCGCTCTGACTTCAGGAGCATTGAGAGGCTCAGCAAAACGCTGAGCAGCCTTTGGATTTGGGGCTTGCTAAACGATTGTTACCTGGAAGTTTGGTTTTATAGAAATTGCCCATTTCCACATTATTTATTCTGCTGATTGGCTTCTCCGGATTGCTTTTGCTCTGGACAAATAAGTGACAAATCTGGGAAGAGGCAAACTTGCCAAATTTAAACAGTCAGAGTTCCGTAGACCAAAGCTAATATTGGCTGACGTGGGGTCGTGCCGCCGTGTGATGAATCCCCGCACCAGGGCAGCCCCAGGAGAGTGGGGTTGGCGTCGGTGCCACCTGGGGCACTGCTGGCAGGAGCAGACGAGGGGGGTCTGAGCCCCCCTGGCCCCGGGGTCCTGCTGCAGGGAGGGAACGAATCCCCCTTGTGCCGACGGCACGGCGGGGTCTGGGTTTTGGTGGCCCTGGCTGAGGGGGTGCTGCTGCGTGGCCCGGGGCAGCTGAGTCCTGCGGTGCCGGGGGTCCGGCTGGCCCCAGTTCCAGCACCATGACAGAGGGGGATGTCTCCAGAGTAATGAGAGCCCTTGGCTTCAGGCTAGAGGAGCGTTTCCTGGATTACAGAATCACCCAAGCATTTGTGTTGTAAAAGCCCTCCAAGAGCATCTCGTCCAAGCTGCGACCTCACCTCATCAGCCAGCCCGGAGCACTGAGTGCCCGTCCGGTCGTTCCTTGAGCCCTGGGTTCCTGTGGAATCCCTGCAGTTGTGTGGAAGCAGCTGCTGTACCACAGCTTGTCGCTGTCCTCTGTCCCTTTTTCGCCCGGTGCTCCCTCTCCACACGAGCTGCACCTTCTCTCAACCCTGCCTGAAACTGGGAAGGTTTGAGGTGAACCTCATAAGGTCATTTATCCCTCCCTGCCACGGCAGCAGCAGCAGTGCCCGTGCCTTTGCTGAATGCTTTGCCTGCCAGCTCTGACCGATGGTTGTTCCCTCTCGTGCCTCCCGTGTGATGGAGCATCCCCAACTTTTCCTGACATCTTGCTCAGTTGTTTTGCTGTTCTTCAGTTGTTGCAGCTGATTCCGGGCATTGTTTGCTGAGTGGAATTGGAGTTACTGTTTGTTTCTTCATCGGTGCTTTATCATGCTGCCGTTTCTGTACACTTTGTGTAACTTTTTTTCTCACGGCTGAAGACGGATTGCACTGCACAGCCTGGGCTGGGTCGGAATGAGAGCTTTGGGGAGGGGAGGTGGTGCCTGCAAGGCCATTGATCCCATCTTTATAACTTTGCCCTTTTAGCTGGGAACAGATGATTTGCACGGGGGTTGGAGATCTGCGCAGGCAGAATCCGAAGGACCAAACTTTACATAAACCATTTATACTAAACGTTGGGAATGCTGGCAACATAAATCACCTACAGTATCTATTACAAATTTATCACTTTATCAGTACCATCTGTGATAGGAGTGGTCCAAACAGGTGGGGATGTGAACCGTACCTCAGGAAGTTTAGCCCGCTCGGAAATTAATTATTCAGGACACACAGAGCTTGGCCCCTTCAATGTATAGTAATTCTTTCCAGCCAGCATCCAGGCCTACAACTTCAGTGCAATAATAAATAGGAAAAGTCTCAGGTGAAGCCAGTATTTCAGAGTAATTAATCATCTTCCCCTCACGGTCCCTCCACCTCTCTCTTGGTTTTCTTTAACGAGGGAATTTCAGTAATAAATCTTTAATGATACATGTTAAGAATCCTTCATTAATTCTTGTCCACTTATTTCTCGGTTTTGGGTGCTTTTATGTTGTATGTCGGCAAGTTCAAAGGAATATACAAAAAACCCCCAGTTAAATTTGGCCGAGTCTCTAAAAGGGTGTTTTGGATGTCGAGTGCCATGTGTTCACTCGGCAGTCGGAACTGTTGGTTAATACCAGTTGGGTTGCCAAAATCCTGGATGCGGGTACCGAGCCACCGCAGGATTACGGGGAGAAGGAGGGATGGTTTGTGCGCTGCTCAGCGCAGGGCAGCGGCGCAGATCCTCGGGGCAGGCGGAGGCCCGCGGGGCGCGGCTGGACGCGGCGCTGCCCACGCGGCCCCGGCAGCGAGCGG
>VZTA01029026.1:14114-34114 GCA_013398855.1 Mohoua ochrocephala
GGACGTGCGCACGGGTGAGTGGGGTCTGTGTGGGGTGTGTGTGGGGTACGCTGCAGGGACGTGCTCACGGTTGAGTGGGGTCTGTGGGGTGTGTGTGGGGTCTGTGTGGAGTGTGTATGGGATGCGCTGCAGGGATGTGCACACGGGTGAGTGGCGTCTGTGTGGGGTGTATGGGGTGCGCTGCAGGGACGTGCTCACAGATGTGTGTGGGGTGCGCTGCAGGGATGTGCTCACAGGTGTGTGGGGTCTATGGGGTGCGCTGCAGGGACGTGCTCACAGGTGTGTGTGGGGTGCGCTGCAGGGATGTGCTGACAGGTGTGTGGGGACAGTGGCACCCTGGGATAAGGCACCCTGGGAGGGAGGAGCGGGGCCACTGCCGTCTGCAAACAGCCCCGAACCGGCACAGGAGCCACTTTCCCGGGCCGTGCCATTAGTGTCACTCAGCTTCCGCTTGTGTCACATTTCTCACTCAAACCCCAGTGTTTTGGCAGGCCAGGCTGAGCTTTCCATCCCAGCCCTTCTGTCAAGCAAAGATGACATTGTAAAGGGCTCCGTGCTGTACAGTAGCAATCCCATTTACCGAGTCTGCGGGCTGAGACCGAAATCTCTCTCCTTGAGAGGCAGATTTCAGCTGAGCAGCTTCCACCCCGCCTGCCTCTCTTCTGCCCTTACAGATGAGCTGGAATTCCTCTCTAAAACATTTTCTCTCAAATCCGGTGCTGGGTGAACACTGAGTTAATTTTTTGAACCCATCCCAGCTGTTGTGTTCCGACACGCGGGGTGCGCTTTACAGCAGGTTGAGTTCACAGAGACACGAATAACAAAGAGCATCAGCGAGCAGGAAACAAACGGCGCCTGTGATTGATACTGTTTTCTTTCGCAGGGAAGGAGTTCGATGTCAGAGCCAAGTGCGTTATCAATGCTACGGGACCTTTCACCGACTCGGTGCGCAAAATGGATGATCAGGAGGTGCCCAACATCTGCCAGCCCAGCGCAGGCGTGCACATCGTGATGCCTGGTTACTACAGGTGGGGCGCGGGGCGCCTGCCGCGCGTGCAGCACCGTTTGTAATCGCTGCTGCATAAATCAGCCGGGGGAGACGCGCCGCCGGCTTTACAGCAGGTCGGAGCGCACAGTGGGATTCTGATTTTTATTTGTGTTTTTTAAAGAGGATCCCGGCGCCGCGCCGCTGAGGAGAACAATTTCATCTATTCAGAGCAGGCTGAAGCCGTGTAGTTTTTAGTTAGAGCTCCCCAAGGCAGGGCTCCCGCTGAAGCAGAAGGCGTTCAGGCAGCGCGTCCCCAGGCTCGTGAAAGCACCTGTTTCAGCGATGCCTTTGAGCTGAGTGTGCTGCTGCGTGGTCACCCCCTCGGGAAAACCAGGGCCATGTGAAACCTTCCAGAGGGGTTGCACCTTCGTGCAGAATCTCTCGTCCTGTTAAATCATGGAGTCGCAGAGCGGTCTGGGTTGGAAGGGCCTTTAAGGACCATCTTGCTCCAGCCTTTACCTGTGGCACTCCCCGTGCAGTGACTCTGCCTGATGTGGCTCTGCTCGGAGAAAACAGGAGAGCAGCAGCACGGAATGAGTGACAGGATGGTACAATCAGCAATAATAATTACTGTCACAGGCAATAGCAGTAGCTCAGAGTAGCACAACCACATGTGCTGTGGCCCCAAGGCCACCCACCCACCCACCCACCCGTGGGGGTTTTGGTGGACAGGACGTGCCCCTCCTTGTTCCAGGAGAGGTTCCCGTGACACTCTGCTCCCTGCAGTCTCCTGCTCCTCTCCCTGTTTGCTGTGCAAAGCCAAATCCCCTTCTCCCGAGCCAGTCTTGTCAGTCGGAACTCAAATATTACCTTTGGTTCCTGAAGTCATTAGCATCCTAATGGAAATTCCCCTTTATGGACTTAGCCCAGTTGTGTTGATACAGTGCCCTTGCAGTAATGCCTTCCACAGCCCCGCTCAGAATGGGAATTCAGCCTTCCAGTGCACCACGGGGTGTTTCTGCCCGAGCTGCCCCAACAGGACACGACCACAGACTGTAAAATTGAGGCATTTTCGGCCTAGTGTAAAATCACCCCTGCATTCTCTTCGGGTTTTTTTTTTTCATTTTTGTATCTTTCTCCATGAAAAATTGTAAAATGACCTGATAGCTGCTTTAAAGGACTAAAAATGTGGAGAAATGGGCTGTAATCCCAGTTTCCTCATATGCCAGGAGAAGGATGTGTGTGATTAGCTTTATGGCCCTACACAAAAACACGGAAAGCTTTAAAACCTGGACTCACTTGGTAAATTCAAAGTAGAAGATGGCTGGATACGCTTGAGAGCTCTGATTTATTTATTCTGTAATAACCCAATAATTTTAATTGGAAATGTGGAGAATTCTTGTTCTCCATGTTCCCCGGTGTATGTCAGCATGTGGGCATTACTTTCCTTGGAAAATAGTGTCTGCCCACACGCTGCCTCCACAGCACAGCTGATAAGATAAAACTGCACTGAATTTCCTTGGAGTGGGATAGCTGAAAGCAGGGAACTGTCTGCTAAATAGAAAACACTCGTGGGATTCAATCTCGGTTGTATCAGGCCTTCCTTCTCCCGGTGCCAAGGAACACTGCTCAGCACAGGAAGGTTGGCATTTCACCGTGGCCACGTGTGCTGTGTGAATGTGTTACAGAATTTGGGCCCACAGTCACACAAATGATTTTTTCTTTTTTTTTTTTTAATAACATCTAGAGGGTTTTAGTTATAAATATAGTCAGGATTTGGTAAAACCAATGTTAACCTAATGCGTTCGCTCTCCATGGGTTTCTCTTACTCATTGATGTCCTTCATTAATAGTCCCAGAATTCCTCCCCTCATTAATTAGGCTTCCTGCCTGGAATGTGTCTGTGAAGGCAAGGCTTCTTCCTCTCCCTTCTGACCAATTTCAGATGTTTTCTGTCTTTCTGGAATTTTCCTCTCTGCTCTGCACTCCACATTCCAGGTAGACTGTTGCCTGTTGCACCTCACTTCTTCTCTATGGAAAGTCACTTTTTATCCTTCTTTCACTGCGTTTGTGGTGCTTTGGTCAAATGCTGCTTCTGCTGGAGATCTTCCATGGATCCAAGAGCTTCCATGGATCTCCCAGACCTTTCACCTCTACATTTCTCTGTAGAGGCATTGCTCGATGCTTCATATTAGAGTTTCCAATCCCGAATTTGCCCATTTTAGCCGTCTTTAAAGAGAAACCTCACCACGGCTGACATGGCTCCCACCTCCTTCTCCCATCCATGCTGGAATCGTAGGAATTCCTGCCTCATAAAACCATGTTGTTTCAGAGGTATTCCTGGTGTGCAGCAGCATGACTCCGGAGACCTCAGGAAGGCCAGTATTTGGGTGTTAAGATGCTTCTTTCTGATGCAAAACACTTATTTTGCATTTGTTTGGGTGGCTCTTTAGTTATTTAAATCAGCTGGAACGAGCATGGCAAAGGGCATGGAGAGAGAGCTTCCCAGGATAGCTGGTATCAGTGATTCAGTAAATAATTGGCATATGGAAAACTGTTTCAGCCTTTCTCAGCACTTGCTGTGCAGTCTAAAACACTTCAGTCCAGAGGTGCTGTGGGGAAACTTCGTTTGAAGTCTTTGCTTGTTTCTCTTCCTTGTTTTTAACAGTTTTTATGAAATCACACATCCAAAAAAAATTCATACTTGGAAGAAAATGTCTATAAAGTTTCTGAATTCTGATACTGTATATTAAACCTCTGATTTCCTCTGTCTCTAAATCAACAGCTTTTTCATTTTAAAAAGTAATCATTTGTCTGAGGTGATTTACCTTTCCCAAACCTGTGTTGACTTCCCCTATTAGATTGTGCCTCTCCCACCGTGTGCCTAAGCTGTCTATAAATATCAGCTAAAATGGGTCTAATATACATGCTAGCTATGAAATTCTCAGCCTCTCTCCCAGCCTTGCCAGATATTGCCAACTTCCCTTCAGTAATCACTTCAGACTTCCTAAAAATGCAATATTCAGTGGTTCAGCTTGAATAGGTAAATCCCACCCAAGCAGGTCCTTGCCTTCAGACGCTGCCTTAGGAGTTGAGTCCATTGAATTATTCCCCTCTGAAGTCACTAACTGGTGCCTAAATCTGCACCTCCTGCCCTCCTTCCATGTGCTCCCTGTGTCTCAGGAGCAGGGCCACAGCCTGAAGAGCCCCAACCTGACTGCACGTGTTTTTAAAGGGAGTAAAACTGAAATGAAAGTCAGCATCAGTCCTTTAAGTAAAAATGATCCAAAAAGGGACAGTTCAGCGTTTTCCCACATAGAAGCTGTTTACTTGGAAGTGTTTATAAAAGCCTTTTGTGTTCTGAAATACAAGCAGAGCTTTTTAATAAGCCGTGAGGAGGTAATGGGTTTGTACCTGTGGATATCTTTCTTACATTACCCCAGAGAAACCTGATACAGGAATTAAAATCTCCTGTCCAAAGGGCTACAGTTTTTCTTCCTCGTACTGAATCATTCCATTGCAGCGCTGGCAGGAGTAATGAAAAGTGCCTGAGCAGCAGCATCCACTGAGTGTCTCTTTTGCCTTTTTTCCTCAAAGCACAGTTCCCATTCAGGGCCACAGAGCTGGAAGCACTCAGAGCACATTCCTTGGTCCAAATCCCTCGGGAGTCTGTGGGTGTTCCTTCCCGCTGAAGTGGCAGGTGGTGACAAACTCAGGCTTAGTGTCACTGGAAGTGTATTCCTTAAATGTCCTCATTTCTCTTCTTTGCTCTCCTCTTCCTCCCAGTCGCTGCCCCTCACCCCACCTGCTCCACCTTTCTTGTGGAGGCAGATTGGAGGAATCGCTGGGATTTTATGTCATAAAAACATCCAGGGGCTTTATTTCCCCAAATTCCTGGGACATCTGTTTACAGCCATGTTTTGGCCACACGCACAATCCATTATTTCTTCATTTATTGACTGCTTTACCTAAGGACAGACGTCGTGTCCCAGTCCTTACCTGGGTACTGGGGGGCAGGGACAGACCCCAGGTGCCGCCCACCCTGTTCCTGTTCCTGTTGTGAGCCAGCTCCCTCCTGCCTTTCAGCCCTGACAACATGGGGCTGCTGGACCCGGCCACCAGCGACGGCAGGGTGATCTTCTTCCTGCCCTGGGAGAAGATGACGATCGCGGGGACCACGGACAGCCCCACGGATGTCACCTCGCACCCCATCCCCATGGAGGAGGACATCAACTTCATCCTGAGCGAAGTGCGCAACTACCTGGGCGCGGACGTGGAAGGTAACCCCGGGAGAGCCCCCTGGGCAGGGCAGGGGCTGGGGGGGCCAGGCGCCCCAGCCCGGGGAAATGCTGCTGCCTGGAGCTGCTGTGTGCCTGACAGCCGTGGTTCTTGTGCTCTGGGTGTCTGGAACCCGTGGGGTGAAGGGTCAGCATGGGGCTGTGCCCTGGTGCTGTTCCACGTCATCGAGTCCAGCCATCAGCCAGCACTGCCACCGTGGTCACCAGTAACCCACGTCCTCGAGTGCCACATCCACGTGGTTTTTGAGCACCTCCAGGGAGGGTGACTCCCCCGCTGCCCCGGGCAGTCATTTTTCCTCCAGAGGGAGGGTTTGAGTTATTTAAGTCACTCTGTGAAAGCATTTGCACTGCTGCATTTCTGCTGCAGCGTTAAAATAGATCTGAAAAGCACTTGGGCAGGAGCAGTGTAACATCCTTAGGTTTAGGCAAACCTGCTGTCTGGAGATGGGAGGTGCTGGATTCCTTGTTTCCTGAAGTGGAGAATTGATGTCTGCATGTTGTGTGAAGTTCTGAAAGCACCCAGGGAAGGTCCTGTTGAGTGTCTGGAGCAGCAGTTGGTGTTGGAAGTGCAGGAGACCAGGGAGGGAGTTGGGAATGTGAACAAGACAGAGATTAGATGGGATATTGGGAAGAAATCCTTCCCTGTGAGGGTGGGCAGGCCCTGGCACAGGGTGCCCAGAGCAGCTGTGGCTGCCCCTGGATCCCTGGCAGTGTCCAAGGCCAGGTTGGACATTGGGGCTTGGAGCAACCTGGGGTAGTGGAAGGTGTCCCTGCCATGGCAGGGGTGGGATGGGATGGGCTTTAAGGTCTGTCCCAAGCCAGGCCATTCCATGGCTTCCCATGTATTTTCCAGCAGCACTTTGGGAAGTGTTCGGTCCCTCTGGCTCAGCCCAGCTGGGCCCGTGCTGGTTTTTCCTGTGCAATTACTGTTTATAGATGGCAGGAGCTAGAATAACAACGGCCCTGCCCATATCAACCCTCGACAGCCCTGCCTGTGCTGCCAGAGCCAGTGCCAGGGTTATCAACTTCCACAGGCTTGGACACCTTCCAGCTGCTTAATTACCGCGTCACGCGTGCTGCTTTCTGTAGTTTCATTAGTTTATAAACCTAGTACAGGATCTTGTGTCTGTGATTAACACTTCATTTTGGCAGGTTAAACACGCTGGCAGAGCACCATTGATTTTGGAAATCTATTCCATGTTCTTTGGGGGATGTTTTTTACACCCTTTTAGTGATTTTTCAATTATCGGCTATTTGAAAGTTGTATTAAAAACATGTTCCAAAGACTCCAAAGCATAAAGCAAATTGGTAACTGCACTTAGGGTGGATAAAGATGACTTGTCAAGAGGAAATCTTGGAAAAATAACCTACAAGCTGGAGGAAAAGCTTGGAAGTCCTGAAAGGAAATGTTACACTCCTGGAACAAACTTTATTTTTGTTTCTAAAATGTAATGTAAGGGCTGTCCCGTCAGCCAAGCAGACAGGGAGAGGACTTGGTGCTGGGTTTGGTGATTGGGACTGGGATTTTTGTGAGCTGGTGGATGAGTTTGACAGCTGAACTCTCTTGGCCGATCCCTTCCCAAGATATCTCTGTTCTGTTGGATTTTTAATGAGGATGAAAACAGACCTCTCTGTCTGACCAAGCTCTGGGCTGGACATTATTGCTGATCCCAACTGGAGCAGTGCTGGGTTTGGTTCAGCCTGGAGCAAAGGAGGCTCAGGGGGAACCTTGTGGCTCTGCACAAGTCCCTGACAGGAGGGGGCAGCCGGGGGGGGTCGGGCTCTGCTGGCAGGGAACAGGGACAGGAGGAGAGGGAACGGCCTCAGGCTGGGCCAGGGGAGGGTCATTGGGAAGAATTTCTCCATGGTAAGGGTGGTCAGGCTGGAGCTGCCCAGGGAGGTTTGGAGTCCCCATCCCTGGAGGTGTCCCAGGAATTCCTGGAGGTGGCACTCAGTGCTCTGGGCTGGGGACAAGGTGGGGACTGGTACAGGCTGCGCTCCGTGGGCTGGGAGGGCTTTTCCAGCCTCAGTGACTCTGAGCTCCATAGCCCAGCTCATCCCCTGACTTTGGGGGCTCTCCCCAGCCCTGGGGGTTGCTCAGGGCCGAGCAGGGTGTGGAGCAGCCCTTGGCAGTGCCCGGAGGGTGGGAGCTGGGCACCCCTGGGCTCGGGGTGGGCCCTGCCTGAGTCTGGCTCTGCACAGTGAGAAGAGGAGATGTGCTGGCAGCCTGGAGTGGCATCCGGCCCCTGGTCACCAACCCCGACTCCAAGGACACCCAGTCCCTATCGCGGAACCACGTCGTGACCATCAGCGACAGCGGCCTCATCACCATTGCAGGTACTGGCAGTTCCCTTTGCTGGGCTTCCCCGGGGTGTTTCATGCAAAAATCTTGTTCTGTGGTAATCCTGCAGCTCCTGTAGCCAGACACTGCTCTGTCAGTGGCAGCAGGACTGTCTTGGAGCAAGCCTGGCACGAATTGTGTGATATATAAAATGCATGGATACACAGGATGTAAAAACTTGGTATTCTGCCTGCTTTCCCCAAATAATGAGGTGAACGTGCGTTCCCCCAGGTGGGAAGTGGACAACCTACCGTGCCATGGCACGGGACACCATCGACGCAGCCATCCAGGAGCACAACCTGAAGGCAGGCTCCTGTAAAACCATGGGGCTGCAGCTGGAGGGGGCTCAGGACTGGAGCCCCACGCTCTACATCAGACTGGTCCAAGACTATGGACTCGAAAGCGAGGTGAGTCCTGGGTTCCTGCGTGGGAGGGGTTTGGTTTTCCCCTGAATCAAACACCAGCATGACTTGGGCAAAGGTCTGGGGAGCCCAGTCAGAGCTTGTTGTGTGGCTGGGGCAGAGATGGTTCTAACAGAAATCAATTCTAGTAATTGTTCTTCATCTTCCCTTTTTTTCCTTCCTCCTAATCTTGACTGTTTCCTGCTTAAAGACACTCTGCCTTGCCGGGGTCTGTCGTCACTGGAGCCCCCCAGAAGCTGTGCATCAGCCATGCTCACGGCGTGGCAGGAGAGCTGGGGTGCTGGTCCCAGTGGCACAGGGGAGCAGTGCTGGCCCAACCTCCCACAACACAGAGTGTCCTCCCACACTGTCACAATCCAACACCCCTGGCAGCCTGTTTGTCACTGGGGGTGAGGGAATGGTCGAGGAGAATGTGTATCTGATGTGCTTTCAAAGCATGCTGGGTTTGTTTTCCTCTCCGCAGGTGGCTCAGCACCTGGCTTCCACCTACGGGGACAAGGCTTTTGAGGTGGCCAAAATAGCCCAGGTGACAGGGAAGAGGTGGCCGATTGTTGGGAAACGTCTGGTGTCTGAATTCCCCTACATTGAAGCTGAGGTACATGGGAGAACCTTCTGTGGTTGTGTCTGTGGGGTGGGCAGGCTCTAGGGCAGGTCAGTGGCTCTGTGGAACATCTTGAGCCCTTTCCTTTGGGGAGGCCAAGATTTTTTTCTCTGCCTGTTTTTCTCCCTCCCTGGAGCACGCTGTATGTTTCTGTATCGAGATATATTAATATATTTATGTACCGTTAAATATTTATATAGTGTCTATTTTTCACTTCATACACAAACATTTGATCCCAGGTGCATTCTGTAAAACGTTCCAAGGAAAGGGGAGCTTTCCCAGCCCTTTCCTTGGGCTCTGGGGTGCCAAGCCTGCTTTGTCCCCACTGATGCACGTTTCCCTCCCGCCGCCCCAGGTGGTGTACGGGGTGAAGGAGTACGCCCGCACCGCCGTGGACATGATCTCCCGGCGCACCCGCCTGGCCTTCCTCAACGTGCAGGCTGCCGACGAGGCACTGCCCAGGATCGTGGACATCATGGGCAGGGAGCTCAACTGGTGCGAGCAGAAGAAGAAGGTACAAAGGGCCTTTTTCAGGCCAGGCCGGTTTGTTTTGCTTGAGGAGTTTCCATGCTGACGATCCAAGTTGGTTGAATAGAAAGCTACAAGTGGTGTTTTATTCCCGGGAGAATGAGTCACTTGGTGAGGTTCATGCTAAAGGCTTTATCAAATGGCCGTGAACTGAGTTGGGATTGGCTGGGGGAGTGGAGGGGAAGGGGAAGATCTGTGTCCTGTTGCTCCCCAGCCTTAGAAATGGAAGCAGGCTTGGCATTGCTGTCCTGTTCCTGTCAGTCATTCTGCTTTACTGAGGCTTCTCAGCAGATCTGCCTCAGCCAAGGAGGCTCCCCTAGCCTTCGTCACCCCGTTCTGCCCGCTGTGTCTTCTGAGCAGGGATGAGACAGATTGCACCAATCTCGGGCCTCAATGAGTGTTTAAGGTCGCTGTTGGCTCCCCTTGCCCTCAGTGGGTCCGTGCTCAGACTCGGTGTGTGACTGCGGGGTTGGGAACAGGCTCAGACATCCCACTCCCAGGAACGCTGCTCCTGAGCTGCCACACCAGGGGATTACCAGAGGGCACTTGCTGCTGCTGCTGCTCTAAAGAGGCGTGCCCAGAGCAGTGAGATGCTTGGACACTGCCCCGAGTGTGGAGGAGGAACAGCAGGAAAGGAGGGATGTGGGCTCAGGGACCCCTTTTGCTCAGAAGGGAACAGAGCCTGTGAATGCTCCCCCGGCACTTCCATCCCAGAGATTTCCTTGGATTGCTCATGGAATCCTTCAGCCAGTCAGAAGCTGGGCCTGTTCTGGAAGGAGCCCCCCTAGCCAGGGACCTGCAGCGACCCTAAAGCCTGCCCAAGGAAGGGGTCCCATCCTGTCCCAGGTGTGGGTGTGCTGCTGGGGCCCCCTCCTGCTCAGAGGAGTTTGGCTGGGTTAGGGGTGCCTCACGCTTACCCCACGAGGTTTGCTCATGGAATCCTTTTCCAGGCTGAGCAAAGCTACCCCAGCTCTCCCCTCAGAATAGCTCAGCCAGTGGGAAGCTGCCAAGGCAAGGAATTGGGGGGTTTGGGATGCATGGACAGGCTCAACACAGCCCGTGTGGGGAGCTGGGCACCCTTCCCCCCTCACCTGCAGGGAGGAAAATGGACAAGTCCTGCACCCACCTGTAGGAATTCCAGAGCCATCCCTGGCTCGTGGGAGCTCGTGAATGCCAGGGAGGCATCTCTGCATCCCCTGGGTGTCCTCTGGGCTGTGCTCTGGAACAGGACCCGTCGCTGTAGAGAGAGCTCTGTTCTGTGGTGCTTTGTGCATGCCAGGGGTTTATCACTTAGTAAAACCTGGCCAGGGAAGACCTTGCACTGAACTTGCAGGTAATAAAGTAATTTTACTACCATCAGAAAACTAGTTTGAACCATAAAGAACCTGCCTGGTGCTGAGCTCCCTGGTTTTTTTTCTGATTTTGGACAGCTGGGTGAAACATCACACTAAGATACCAACTGGGAGAGAAAGGCCATGTCGTAGGCCTGGCCTAAAAGGGCCATTTCTTCCTGAAAGGGGCAGACAGACTGTGTGTGACTGAATGTGTGGGATGGTCCTGGAAGCATTTACACAGAAATTAGAAGTCTCTACTAGCCTGGATACCTCTTTCCAAGAGTAAAAGTGCCCAAGTTTAACTTTTCGATACTTTTCAGCTGCCATCTGCTTAATTTTGGGACCTTAGAAAAATACTGGTTAAGTGGAAAGTAAAATAAAGTGTAAATAATAAATAAATACTTGTGTAAGAACTTGCTGCTGCTCAGGTACCCAGGTTTTGTGTTTTCATTGCAGGAGCAGCTTGAAGCCGCTAAAACGTTTCTGTATTATGAAATGGGCTACAAAGTGAAAACAGACCAGTTAACAGACAGGTCTGAGATCAGTCTAGTGCCTTCAGATATCGAGAGGTGAGTGAAGAGGGGAGCTGCCTGTGCTGCTGGGGTGAGCCCAGCCCTGTCCCTGCAGCCCCCCCAGGGCCAGCCCTCGGGTGACAGCCCCTCTCTGGCAGGTACAAGAAGCGGTTCCGCATGTTCGACAAGGACAAGAAGGGCTTCATAACCATCCTGGACGTGCAGCGTGTGCTGGAGGTGAGGCTGCCCTGTGCTCCTGGTTCCCTCTGGGAGCAGCCCGTGCCAATGGAGTGAGGCCCAGGCCGGGCTGAGCCCCCTCCCTCCCTCCTGTGCTTGTTCCGTGCAGAGCATCAGCGTGCAGATGGACGAGAACACCCTCCACGAGATCCTCAACGAGGTGGATCTCAACAAGAACGGGCAGGTGGAGCTCAACGAGTTCCTGCAGGTACGTGCTCCGGGTGGCCCAGGACAGGCTGTTCCCTGAGCAGCAGAGGCACAGCTGGGGAGTTTCTGCCCTTGGTTGGGGCTGGGTTGGACACCAGGGCAGTGTTACCCAAGGTGTTGGTACTCGGGGCACACAGAGCCAGCCTCAAGCAGCTCGGAAATTCAGGGATGTTTTTTTCCCAGTCAGACTCCAATTTACAAAGTATGCCCCAGTCCAGACCTGAATTTGGCATTTCAAGCCCAGAAATGCTGTTTAAATGTATTTAAAATGATACAGGTGGAAGGTGCGTGGCATGGGTGTGCACACTGACATCATCTGCAGCTGTTCAGGGATGTTACAAAGATGAGTAAACCAAGTAACTGAATAATAATACACTAAATAACCAAATATTCCTAATAATAAATAGTAGTATAACTATAATAATAATAAACAAAATAATAAGCTGAATACTATAAAGAATGAGCTTGCAGTTAGAGCACATCCAGGCCCTATAACTCATTTTAACTCCTGGGGTGGCTAAATTGTCCCAGTCTCTACAAAAAAAAATGATATGCATCTGCTTTTTGGGGGGCTTTCAAGCAAACCCGAGGGTGCTCCCTTTGCATATGCAGTTTGTCAGCTGGGTTGGTGTTTGAGGAGTCTTTTTTGGGGTGGTATTTCAGAGCCTGCCATGTCTCCCCTGCCCGGTGGCAATGATGAATGCCAAACAGGAGAGAAATTAATGCTGGGGATTTTGGTCAATGTCAGCCCTTTCTTCACTGTGTCAAGTTAAACAAACAAGATCAAGGCAAAGGAAATGGTAATTGTCTCTCTGGAGATGAGCTGGGGATAAGAGCAGCATTGTTGAATCTAAATGCAGAAAATTTTCACAGGTTGTGTCCAGCATTAGCAAAAAGGAGTATTTATTTGCCTAAAATGCAGCAGTTGAGCTGAGGAGCTGCAGTGAACTTGGGGGAAGGGGAAAAACCAAACCAAACCAAACCGACCAGGGGGGAAGGAGAACCAGTGGCTTTGGGAGTTTAGGCTGATCTGTTCAAATGGGAGAGGAAATCCCAGCTGGGCTCTGGCTGCTGGAGAGGGACACCCTTGTACCTGCAGTGGGAACCTCTGGTTGGGGCACCCCCCCCTTTCTGCAGGGCTGAGGGAGCTGGAGTCTGGTTGGGTTGGGTACATCGGGTAGGGAGTTGAAACAACCAGGAACTGTTGTTCTCTGGGGTTTGGGGGTGTTCTGGGTTCTTTTGCTGGGCTGACCAGTCTCACCAGGGGCTGCCAGGCCTGTACAATGCAAAGGCCAGGCACTGCTTTGGAGCAGTTTCACAATTGTTTGTGCAAACCTGTGTCACCCTGTGGCTCCTGCACATCTCCCAGAGCAGCCCGGGAGTGGAGCCCCAGCGATGGCACTGCGGGGCTGAGCCCTCTCCTGTGCCTTCCACCTGCTCCAGGGAAGCTCTCCGTGGCACTGAAATGAACTGGGGTTGCCATGGAAGGAGCAAAATACATTAAATGTTTGTTTAATTTTTTAATGGATCTGTTAAGTCGGTGCCCAATACTTGGGTGTTTGCTTTCTGAAAACTTTCAAGTAATTGCGTTTCAGTGCAGAGCTTGTGCAAGCCCTGGGCAAATATTTGTGCAGGTTTGTGTTCGAAAATAGAGCAGCTTGTACCTGGGGGCTGCCTGGCTCTCCAGGTGGGAGCGGGGCAGGGCTGGCCTCGGCCCCCAGGAAAGGGCTGGCAGCGGTGTCCCTGGCAGCCCCTGGTGCCCACCCGTGGAGTGCTGGGGCACACAGGGCTGCCCGAGGCAGGGGGCACAGCTGGCACCGAGCCCCGGGGCACACGGAGCTGCCCGGGGCACACGGAGCTGCCCGGGGCACACGGAGCTGCCTGGGGCAGCGTTCCTGGAGAGCAGAGCCAGCTGCTGGCAGTGATGCTCGAGGGAGGAGAGGGAGCCTTGGGAACCGGTGTTGGGATGTAAAGGCGACACCCCCGTGTTAAATCAGGAGGAATCAGGGAATGCCAGAAGGGTTTGAGTGGGAAGGGGCCTTAAAGCCCATCCCATTGCACTGAACCACATTGCCCCAAGCCCTGGTGGGCTGGGAGGGTGACTGGGCAGGAGGGCAGTGCCTCTGCTGCTGGGAGATCCCTGTCTGTGTGCAGGGATCACTCTGGGGTTGGGAGGGAGGCCGGGGAGAAGGCCACAACACGTTTGCACAGGTCCAGCTGCAGGTGTAATGAGCAGATTTTCCTAGGGAGAGAAGGAATCTGAAGGATTCCTGCAGTCAGTGGGAGTAAGAAATTGCGTTTGGCAAGTGCCAGTTGCTGCCCCAGCTCTCTGCAGAGCTGGCTGCAGGTAATTTCAGCTCTAATGCTGGCTTTATCCATGGGATCAAAAAGAATTAACTAAAATCTTAGCACTAGTGTGCTTTCACTGGGAGAGAGCAGAGTCCAGCTTCCAGGACTTAAAGGCAAATTACTCTTAAAAGTCTATAAAGGAATTTGGATTTGAAAGAATTGTGGAAGTCAAGTACAGTGTCTCTCCAGAGAAAGGCATGTGGGTGAAAAAGGGCAGGTCTGGGATCAGTGGTGGATCAGGAATCATGGAATCCCAGCACGATGTGGGTTGGGAGGGAGGGACCCTAAAGCTCATCCTTAAGCCAGGGGCAGGGACACCTTCCACTAGATCAGGTTGTTCCAGCCTGGCCTTGGACACTTCCAGGGATGGGGCAGCCACAGCTGCTCTGGGCACCCTGTGCCAGGGCCTCCCCACCCTCCCAGCCAGGAATTCCTTCCTAAATGGAAAAAAATCCTGAATGGTGCTGCTCTGTGAGCTGCATCCTTCAGATATTCCACACAACCAAAGCAAGCCCAGGGAACTGCTGGGTTATCCCACATCCTGAAATTCACGGAAGAAACCCCAGTGCTGAGGGTTGTCTGCCCTGGATCAAGTGGGTCCTGTTTGGTACTTCCACTCTTCTGCCACCCGTCCCAAGCCTGTCCCAAGCAGTCTCTGATGTTTCTGGGAAGTGCAGATGAGGCTCTGAAGCCGCAGTTTGGGTTTGCCCCCCGCGCTCAGCTCTGCGGGTTCGTTACCGCGGCTCTGGGCCCTGGCAGCGGGCGCTGGGGGGCCCGTGAGTGACACCATCCCTCTTGTCCCCCGTGTCCCCGTGTCCCCAGCTGATGAGCGCCATCCAGAAGGGCCGCGTGTCGGGCAGCAGGCTGGCCGTGCTGATGAAGAGCGCCGAGGAGAACCTGCGGCGGCGCGAGGCCATCCCGGTGGACCGGAGCGGAGGGGGGCTCTGAGCCGGGGCCGCCGGAACGTTCCGGGGCTCTGCCCCTCCCAGGGAGCCTGGCCCTCGGCGCAGCTCCCACGAGAGACATTGGTGCGTTTGTGTTGTCATTAATGATTTCCTTACTACTCCAGTACTCGGGACTCCCTCGGGCTGGGGGTCCTGCAGTGCCGGGGCGGCCTCGCAGGAGTTCAGGGGTGCGGGCCCGGAGGATTTGGGTGCTCAGGCACGTCCTGCCCCGGCCATTAACGTTTGCATCACCTTCACCTTTGGAGCACGCGGGGCTCAAAGCGAATCCTTCCCTTAAACGCGTTCGGTTCTGCAAATGCAAAATCTCAAAGCCGCTTCTGCCTCTTCAGCGAGGAGCAAGAGAGGGAAAGCTGGTGTTCTGGGGTGGAGGCACCATCCCAAAGGAACAAACCCGGCACTTCCTGGGGTGGGGTGGTGGTGGTGGAGACCTGTCCTGAGCCTTCTGTGGGTGCTAGGTTTGCCCTGTCATTCCAGTGGTGCCGGTACTTGGCCACTCAGAAAATTCCAGCTGGAAAACAAGACCCCTGGATTGATCACCCGAGGTGATAATGTAGCTGAGAGCTGGGAGCAGCTTCCCTTCTCCCCTGTTAACACAAATAAACTGCCTCTAATAAATGGCATTGTCTGCAGGTGGTGCTTTGTGCCGTGAGCTGAAGGCAAAAGGGGTTTTGTGCTGCAAAGTGCTTCGAGTTTGGGGCAAGCCCTGGTGCTGTGCAGGATGGGGCAGGTTTTGGTAGCACAATGGTCTTCAATGTTAATTTTAAAATGCTCACAGTGAAAAAAATAAAGTGTGTCTTGCATCCTACTAACTTTCCTAGGAAAAAAGGGCTGTTTTTCAGCAGGTTAAATGGAAAAACCAAAGCATGGAGCCCTCACGGGAGCTGTTTCCAGCACTGCTGTACCTGCCTGCTGTACCTGTCCTCCTGCTGCTGGATTGGGCTGAGATCAGGTGGGAGATTTCTGCCCAGTGTAGAACAAGGCAGGGAAAACCTGGTTTACTGCTAGATTTGGCATCTGCTGTATCCCCTGAGCAGAGCAATTTCCACCTCAAACCAAGCTTCACTTCCCAGGGGTCAGAATTTCTGCTGAAGTAAAATTTGATGTATTTAACTGGCATCACCACGTTCACTGATGGAAAATAACAGGGCAGGAGTGAACAGCAAGGAGTCCTTGGATATTTTAACAGGGAAAATGGTTCCAGACACAAATGGAGGTGCTGAGGAGTGATGAGATGTAGCACAGTGAGTACAGATGTGTTTGGCTGGAGAAGCAGAGCCCTTAAAAGAAAAAAAAACATTAAACATTCAGGTGTTGAAAAATAATAGATACAAAAGAAAAAGAAAAGGGCAAGGCTTGTCTAAAATGAGTTCCTAAAATGGTTCAGATGGTTTTTGCATGTTCAGTTTGTTTTTTGATGCAGATGTTGCTCAGGTTCTGCTTTGTGCTTGGGGCAGGGGCTGCGGGAGGGGGAGGTGGCACAGCTGACGCCACGAGGATGTTTCAATGAGCAGCTTTGTTCCTGTGCTCCCGTGGACTTTCCCTTCCGAGCCGTGTTCCAGAATGTCCAGGTGAAGGGTGGGATGTTTGTGTTTCCACACCCCCAGGAACAGATCTCACATGTCCTGCAGGATGGAGGGAGATGGATGTATAACGTGCAGTAATTCTGGCTCAGCGAGCGAGGGAAGGGGTTCAGGATTCTGCCATTAACAAAAGTTTAAGGGAAAAACAACGAAGTAAAAGTCATGAGACCTTTTCCAGGCCACGTGAAGAAAAAATATTTCCAATATTGAACAGGTTTTTTGTAAAGAAAAAATATTTTCACTATTGAACAGCTTTTGTATAGTTTAAAGAGAAATTCTCCTCCTCTCCTCTCTAACTGGCACTGTTAAATGAATAACCTGAGTTTACCTGGAAAGCAGGATTTCTGTGTTGTACCCCAAGTACGCTCTTTGTTCTCTTGTTCAGCTAACCTTGCATCTGGAATGTGACTTTGGGGTTCTGCTGGCTGTGTGTGTCCCCGGACACGGGTTTGCTTTGCGTCTCAGGCACTTTATGTCACCTGCTGCTCCCCTGCAGTGACAGGGACAATTGCATGTGTGCCCCCAGCAGCCGAATCTGCGCATGGAAAACTCTCAAGTGATTGTTTACCCCCTCGTTCTGTCTGCAGGAATGTTGGCTTTGTTGTTTGGGGCTTTCTATGTGAATGTACTGTGGGAAGAGTTGTACCATGTCACTGTCTTGCTGTGCTGGTCTGGGATGGAAAAGCAGGAACGGGATTGGTTTTTTTCCTTTCTTTTTTTCTTGTTGTTTTCTTTTTTTTTTTCTTTTTTGGTGAGGTGAAAGATTTCTGGATTTTCTGCGGGTATTTTGTGTTTTAAATAACCTGCCCATGTGGGGAGGGGGGACCCATGCAGTGTCTGGGTGTGTGTAAATACGTGTATAGGCACACTGCAGGTTTACACGTGGCACTTAGGTTCGTTGTCAGGTTCCTGTTGCAGCCTGGGCTGTTCAATGCTGTGTTTGAAGCTGGATTGTCATTTTTATAACTGTCTTGGTGTTTTCCTGCCATTATTTATTACCTTTGATATCTGGAATGAGCCGCATGCGTTTATTGAGCAATAAGAGGATGTATTTAATGTGCCTTGTTTTTAACTGAGTAAGGACTGAAAGCATGAATCAATAAAACTGGTTAAAAATGCTCCTTTCGCTGGCAGTTTGTTGTGGCAGGTGCAAAAATAACTCGGAGTGGCCCTGAAGAAGTTTCTCGGGGAAGGAGGAACGTGGGGATGGATGTGTTTGGTAAACAGATCCCAGGTTTCCCACACTTTCCCATCCTAGCTCAGAATCAGCGCTCCGTTAGCAGTGACAGTGAGGAGTCGGCGCTGCCGGGAGGTGACAGTGACAGGGAGGTGACAGGGCGAGGAGCCCCGCGCTGCCCTCTCAGGCCGGGATGGCAGCAGCCACCCGGGTCCCGTGGGGGAAACGCCAGCCAGGAGCAGTGCCACGCACTGATGGGTGTGATCCCGGCTCAGATCAATACCAGGCAACGGGAGAGAGTTCCTGACCCCTTTGGATCGAGTTCCATGGCAGGCGAGGCCGGGTTGCCACCACGAGTTGATGGATGATGTCAGAACAGATCCATTCTCCCTGTCGGGGAATCGGCGGCGCCGTTACCGGTGTGAGCGCAGTCGTCGTAATCTCCAGATTATTCCGTGGGTTTGTTTAATTTACACTTGTAGCAGGGATGTGGCACAGCTGCCACGGAGCTGTGCTGGTGCAGGCCTTGTGGACGAGCAGCTCCCTCCACGTGGGAATGAGCCGGGCCAGAGGGGAGCTACAGAGATGATGATGGATTTTCCCCTAATCCGTGGCGTGTAAGTGATAAGGCGAAGAACGTTTGCTGTGATCATCTTTATCCCAAATATTTTGCAGCAATGGAATTGCCTCGTGTCTCACTCCTGGCTTTGCTGCTGGAAGAGTTTTGGGGCTGGTCCCTTCCTCTGGCATCTCCCCAGAATGGTCAGAAATTCAGATTTACTGCACTGGTGTGGCTGCTGCAGCCTGGTTAGAAATACGATGGGGAATATCAAAGCAGCATTAATATTTCAGCGTCTGGGCCCGAGCTGGGTGTTTCCCGTGTCAGATGGGAACTGATGGCCGGTGGTGGGGACAGGGCCACCCGTGGGGACGTGGCCGTGCTGCTCGGACAGCTCCGTGCCCCTGGAGGAGCCGTGTCCGCGGCTGTTCCGCCTCAGGGTGGGAGCGCTCGTCCCCCTGTCCCCGCGGTGTCCCCATCCCTGTCCCGGGGGCTGCCGGCGTGGCGGGGGGGCCGCGCTCCCTCGGGAGCGGTGCCCTGGAGCGGCTGCCCTTGGGCTCAGCGCGCTGGGAAGGCAGAGCCGGAATTCTGCTCCCTGTGCTCACCACAGCCCGGTGCGAGCGCTGCCGTGTGCCGGAGCTCATCCCCTTGGACGTGAGCGGGGGCTGGCGCTGGAAAACATGGCAAGTTTCAGTGTTCCACGGAATTGCTGCCCGGCCCCGGGGCTTTGTCTGCCCAGGCTGAGCCATCGCAGCCCTCCGGCACCTCCGGGGGCTGGGGCAGATACCCCACTGTGCCCAGGTGAGCGCTGTGCGGGGCTGGGTCACACACCCGGCACTGCCCAGGTGAGCGATGTGCGGGGTCTGGGTCACAGAGCCCGCCCTGCCCAGGTGAGCTGTGCCCCGCGGCAGGAGCGATGTGCGGGGCTGGGGTTGGATCCCACATCCCGCCCTGCCCAGGTGAGCGATGTGCGGGGCCGGGTCCCATATCCTGCCCTGCCCAGGTGATCTGTGCCCCGCGGCAGGAGCGATGTGCGGGGCCGGGCTGGGTCCCACATCCCGCACTGCCCAGGTGAGCGATGTGCGGGGTCGGGTCCCATATCCCGCCCTGCCCAGGTGAGCGATGTGCGGGGTCTGGGTCCCACATCCCGCCCTGCCCAGGTGAGCGATGTGCGGGGCCGGGTCCCACATCCCGCCCTGCCCAGGTGAGCTGTGCCCCGCGGCAGGAGCGCTGTGCCGAGCTGGGCCGTGCAGCTCCGCAGGGGCCCGGAGCGGAGCTGCGTGTGCAGCACCCTCTCCCCTGGTGCCTTCTCCGACACAAGGCAGGCTTGGCTCTGCCTCCCCAGACGCCGGCGGGCTTGTCCAGCTGCTGCCGCTGGAATTAAATTGATCCGTAAAACCGACAGGGCCGGGTGGTGTCCCCAGTGCCGAGGTCCTTGTCCCCCCCCAGGACAAGCCCAGGGCTCCGCTGCCCTTCATTTGCTCTCCCGAATTGTTGCTCCGTTTATTTTGCACGGATTCATTTATTATTTTTGCATCTCTCCAATTAACTGATTTGCAATTCATTCCTATGCAAGCGGAGCTGTTCCTGTCCAAGTCGAGGAGCTGTAAATCTTGGATCTATTGAGCTGACAGGGGAATATATTTCATTTTTCCCCATGAATCATTTGCCATCCTTATTGCAGAAAAATGGCAAAATTATGGTGTACTGTGTTTTCATAAATTACTGCTTTTCTCTCCCCCCCTGCACTCCTCTAATTTGTAATTTCCTGGGAGGAAGGGAAGTGTGGGAACCCGGAGTAGCCAGGTGAACAGGGCTTGTTTCTCCCCAAATTGTCTGAAAATCTGCCTCATCTCTTTTAAATTGTGCATGGAACAACTAATAAAGCTTTCATATGAATTTA
>VZTA01029026.1:39114-49114 GCA_013398855.1 Mohoua ochrocephala
AGTGATTTCCCTTAGATTTTCTCTGATTTATATCCAAATGTAACAAAGCCATTTAAAAAATAAAAATAAAACAACTGAAAAATTAAACCACTTACTGCTCCTCCATGAAGCCCAAAGGTGGAGAGCTCTTGGCAGGGGATGGACACAAGATTGGCACCAACCCTGTGCCAGACTTCATCCCAGCAGCCCAAAGAGATTGCTAAAACATTTGTTTTGCTTAGGTAACTTTTTGAAGTGGCTCCCCTGCTCTGTGTCACAGCTCAGGAAGTGTCAAAATATTTCACACAGGAAAGAGGCGAGCAAGGGAAACAGGCCTGGGACCGCGGTTTGTAATCAAACCTCGTGGTGAGTGGACTTGGGTGGAGAGCTCTGGAATGCACGAAATGAATTTAGGAAAAAACCTTTCTCGTTTCCTTGAATTCACTGCTCCAGGTGGGTGCTGGGCCCGTGGCCGGGGCCTCGGGCCGGGTGGCAGGTGGACACTGACCTGCTGGTGCTGTCTGTCCCTCAGGATGTTTGGTTCCAATCCCCCAGGCCGAGCAGACAAAACTCCGGTGATTCCATATCCCGACGACTTCACAATAGGAAGCCATCCGTTTGTTTTCCAGATCCTAATGCAACGGTTGCCATAAGAACACAAATTATGTGTACATTTTAATGCATCTATGCTTCATAATTATGCATGGTTGTGTGCTGTTATAATTGACATAAAATATAAAACAGGTCAAAGAGCAGCTATTAAAACTATTTTTCATTTTGCTTCCTGACAGCTCCCGACATCAATGCCGACTGCATTTAATAGGACCATACAGGGAATGCAAAGATAGTTATATAATTCCAGCCGTATTAAAGCCTCCACAACTTGCAACCTAATTATTTCCTGCAGTGTCTTGTTGTGAGCTGCATTACTTTATTTGGAATGTGTTCGGTTTAAGATTAAACAATTGGGCTACATTAAATTAGCATGAAGGGGGGAAAATCATAAAACTTTTGGATGTATTTCATAGGGGTCACTCTGTTAGGTTAAGAATTATCCCAGGAGCAATGATTTTCTGCCACTCAAGATAAAAAACAACGTTAGAATTGCGCTAATTCCATGCAGTTATTTTAATCACTGAAGTAAATTCTACCAAAGGGCTAAATTGTAGTTGTACCCTCTCTCTGATCACAGAATGTCAGCGAGAATAAAAGGAAATTGAATAAAAATCGATGAATTCATAAGATCATAGAAAACCCCAGACTGGTTTGGGTTGAAAGGGACCTTAAAGCTCATCCTGTTCTCGCCCCTGCCATTGGCAGGGACACCTCCCACTATTCCAGGTTGTTCCAAGCCCCGTCCAGCCTGGCACTGATATCCCTTCTCTTGGTCATGGCTGCATGGAGACCAAGGAACAGGGCCCAGCCCACCTGGCTGCACTCATTGTTGGTCATCCCTTCATTCTGGAGTGGCTGAGGGCTCCCATTCCCCTGTGGATGGTCGGGTTTCTCTTGGGATCTGTGCCTCTCTGTATTTTTTAATAAATCCTTCTAAAATTAGGTTTGATGGGGACATCTGATGTGGGCTGAGAAACGCCCCTGGTGATGTTCACGTGAGCACTGCTGCCTCCTGCCCCAGAGCCTCTGCCCATCCCATCTGTGCCAGCCAGTGGGGTGGATCACAGGATCAGGGAATAGCTGGAGCTGGAAGGGACCCACAGGGGTCCCCAAGAGCAGCTCCTGTCCCTGCACAGACACCCCGGCACCGCCACCATGAGATCCTTGCCGGGGGCCCGGAGGTGCCGAAGGTGAGTGATGTGAGTGGGAGTTGTGCTCTGTGGGGGCAGAGTCCCACAAACATCAGCACCATCCCCGCTGAGGTTCCCGGCTTTGTGCTGCACCGCCGGGGCTCGGCTCAGCCATCGCAGTGGTGGGAGCAGCTAATGAATATCCGCACTCCTGTGCCTCACGTGCCCAGGCCAGTTGGAGATGGGGTATTTCAGGACACTGGTAATGGGCTTGAGGCCCTTTCTGTTCCAGGTGGCTGCCTTGAGCCCAGCTCAGGGGTGGTGGCTGGAAGTTATTGCCCAATTGGTGGCGAATGAGGAATAAGTGCAATCCGATTTCCCGAGGCAGAGCAGCCCCGTCCCGGAGAGAACCATCGTGAACGGCCCTTGTTAGAGGCTGGACAGGGAGGGCGAGGGCACGGGGCACAGCCCGGGCTCGGCTCATGGGGTGTGTTGGCTGTGGAGCATGGACAGTCTGTGGCTGTCCTTCCATCTCTCTGCAGCAGACCAAAGCTCTTCTCCTCCCGGGAGAGATCTGTCGTGTTCCTCTGTTACCGCCTCTCTTTGCATTTGGGTTCTCACTTCTGACGACTTTGCCTTTCCTTGGCAATGTTCACAAGACATTCCCTGCTTTGCACTTTTCCCAGAAAACCATGATCAGGCCCAGAGTCACTGGTTTCCCAGATCCAAAGCAGGCTGCCTCTCTCTTGCCCATGCTGAGGCTCTTCCCAAGGTCTGTGAAATTCACAAAATTATTTCGTTTGGAAAAGCCCTCCCAGCCCATGGAGTCCA
This sequence comes from Mohoua ochrocephala, assembly GCA_013398855.1. Lineage (NCBI taxonomy): Eukaryota > Metazoa > Chordata > Aves > Passeriformes > Acanthizidae > Mohoua > Mohoua ochrocephala. The sequence goes on from VZTA01029026.1 coordinate 41,670, forward strand.
GGCTGTGCCCCATCCCCGCCTTGTCTCCAGCCCAGAGCTCTGAGTGCCACCTCCAGCAATCCCTTGGGCACCTCCAGGGGTGGGCACTCCAAACCTCCCTGGGCAGCCCCTGCCAAGGCCTGAGCACCCTTTCCATGGGGAAATTCCTGCTGCTGTCCCACCTGAGCCTCCCCTGGCCCAGCCTGGGGCCGTTCCCTCTCCTCCTGTCCCTGTTCCCTGGGAGCAGAGCCCGACCCCCCCGGCTGCCCGCTCCTTTCCAGAGCCTTTTACTGCAGTGCCCCATTGGAATCAGGAGCCTGAGCCTTTTACTGCAGTGCCCCATTGGAATCAGGAGCCTGAGCCTTTTACTGCAGTGCCCCATTGGAATCAGTGCCCCATTGGAATCAGGAGCCTGAGCCCAGCTGAGCCACCCCAAAGGCTGGCGATGAGTTGGGCTTTGGCTTTTCCATCCTCAAGCACAGCTTCACACTCCCAATCCTCTGAAGTGAAGATGGAGAAGCACATAAAAGCTTCGGATTCCATTACTGTAAAATGTTTCAGAAAAGTGTTGAGCTAGGTAATTACCTTAATCCAACCGCAATAGTTGGTCACAGTACACATTAGATGAGCATCCAGAGTCAGATTTGAACACGCAGTCAACCCGAACAGAATTAGCTCGGCAATAGTGGCCCGGATTTCTTAATTAGTTCTCGGTGACAAGAACATTTAATGTTTGCAAAAGTCAAGTGCAAATTCTACAAGTGACACAGTTTGGGGACACTTCAGAGGGTGCCCAGCGCCAACCCCGCTGGCCCGGGCAGCAGCAGGGGCTGCTCTCACCGCGCCCTCTCAGGGTCCCCTTAAACTTCTACAGCCCCACAATGAAAAGTAATGGTATGATTAACTTCATAGTAATAACCCATTGCATTCAAAATACACATTTAACTCTAATTCTCATTGAACTACACAGAAGCTGAAAATATAATGGCCTTTCCCAGGCAGCTGACGGCACAGTTTAGTGCCCTGTAATTGGCTCCCTTGGCTTATCTCGGGTTAATAAAGGAGATGGGATTCATGAAAAAGCACCGTGGTCACTTAGCAATTGTTTAATTTCTGTAACGCTGTTTTTTGGGTTAGAAAATTATTGTTTTCCAGTAGTGTTAAATATTTATGCGGTGCAATTGAGACACATGGCACAGGGCACGCTCCTGTTAAGCTCACAAATTAATAAGTCACTGAAAAAAATGGAAATACGAAATATCATTTCAAGTGTGAAGGACGACTTCTCGGCCTACAGAACACCTGCACCACTGGGGTCTTGTGTTGCTGCAGAGGATGCACAAAGACTTTGGCCCAGCAGAGGTGATCACGACCTTGCTGTCACTCAGGTTGGCCCCTCTGTGCTGGCTGGGTAAAAACTTCAGCTCTCTTGAGAAACTGCCCTGGCTCCCTCGACACCTGGAAGAGAGAACGGCAACACCAGGAACCACCTCCACACGGGGCCAGAACCTGCCCTGGTGGAAGCTGTCGTGTCCTAGCAGATACTGCCTCGATACAAGCAATGGTTTCAAGAGTGCACCTTCTTTAAAAAAAAGAAAAAAACCTCAAAAACTTCTAGAATTGGGTATTTTGAGCAAAACAGTAAATGTTACAGGCGGCAGAAAAAGGGAATACTTCTAAGATGTGTGTAGGAGAATTAAATTTAATTTGCATCATCGCCACCATTTCTTAAGGTTTTCCAGCTTTTAGCGAAATAAGGAGGAATCCAGCCCGTGGCATGATGGGCTGTTAGGTCCGGAATGGTGGGGAGGCGATGGGATTGGACTGGGGTGGAGCTGGGCTGGGGTTTGCTTGGGACTGGATGGAGTTGGGTTAAATGGGGCCAGGTTGGCTCAGGGTTGGCTCGGGTGGTTTTAGGGCTGGGTTGTGGACAGGCACGGTGAGAAGCCACGGGCTGAGAGGGGCTGCCCTGACCCTGCAGCAACCCCAGCGTGACCGTCCCACCCTCGGCCGGGGCTGCTGCTCCGTGGCCAGGCCCCACCATCCCCACCCCATCCCCAGGCCCCCTCCGGCTGTGGGAGGAAGAAGAAGTGTTTGTGGGGTTTCTGCTCCCACCCACAGAGAGAGGCAGAGCTCGGGGTGCTGCAGACGTTCCTCTTTCCATGGCCCAGCTGGTATTTCCAGGGCACGGTGACAAACCACGGGGAACACGCGGCCCGGGCGAGCCGGGAGGGCTCAGGGCGAGGAGAGGAGGTGCTTTATTGTGTTTATTAAGCGTGGCTCAGGATTTTCTGCCAGCAGGATTGGGGCACTGGAGCAGGGCCCGGCGCGGGCCTTCGGTGCTGCCCACAGGAGCCCACCCTGCATGCGCCATGGGGGCGGGTGGGTGCTGGGAGCTCGGGGTCCCCCACCCTGCACCCCAGCACGCCCTCGCTCCGTGTTCCGAGCGGGGACACCCACCCCGGCCTCGTGGAGGTCTCCCCACAGCAATTTGTATTCCCCCCTCGGCCCCCCGGCCTGGCCCTGCTCCCTGAAATGCCACAGCTCCGCACGCGCTGCCCAGCCCAGCTCGGGGCTCTCGCTCAGCCACGGCCCCGAATTATGACATCTTTTGTCAAAGACATCTTCCGAAAAAACGCTGCAATTTCTGACAGAGAAATTAGATTGTCTTTTAAAGTAATATAACAGTGGTGCAATCTTCGCCTCTGTGACCCCTCTCATTTCCTGTGGGGTTTAAGTAGAGGCCTCCAATTTAAAACCTATTATACTCTGGAGACGGCTTCCACCCTCTCAGCGCCGCGGCCGCGGCACCACTGCCCTGTTATTTAACACTTGTTGGGTTGGCTCTGTGTCACCTGCCAGCTCAGAGGAGCTGGTGCAGCTCTGCTGCCTCAGCTCTACCCTGCCTCGTGTGTCTCTCCTGTCAACCTCTTGCCTCACCAAATAATCGGCGTTTATTGTTTTCAGCAGAAACATGGGTGTATCCAGTTTTTCAGAAGAAAAATGGCATCTGAGCTTCATTACGAAGGGAAGTGCCGCAGGGATGCACAATTCCTTGGTGCTTCACAGGAGAAAGACACCAGTGAGGACTTACGGCTGATTTTGGACACAGGCCCTGGTGCTGGGCTGGGCTGGGGGCTGAGGAGGGGGCTGCAGACTGCAGATGAGACTGGAGCTTTACACATTTCACATGGGACAGGGAGCCTGGCAGCGCCAGCCCCAGAGGTTGTTCCCTGGCAGTGCAGTTCCAGATGTTTCTCCATGGCAGCATCTTCCGTGTCTTGGGCAAGAGGTGAGAAGGGTGCCAAAAAGTGACCAAAAATCTCATCAGCTTCTAATTGGGCCATGTAAAGAAGTGATCACACCTCAGGCAGGTGCCCAGGAAGGGGCAGCCTCTGGGGGCAGGAGCTGATCGCTTTTACCCTGAGTTCTCCCAGCCCCTGGTGCCCTGGCAGCTCTGACACAGCTCTGCCTGGCTTGGCTCACAGCCCCTGTCCTGCGGTTCTGTGTAGCCAGGCTGTGACTGTCACATGTGCCCCAGTGACAGGGGGTCACCTCCAGCCGGGGTGTGGGCTGGAGCCACGTGGGCTTCACTTCTGCCTTTTCCAGCCTCACTGCTCTCACTTCCCCCGCTGACACCGGGCCTGGGTCAAGGGGAAAACCCCACCCCAACACCAGTGACCTCCCCATCCCTGTCCCCACCTCTCCATCAGCCCTTCATCAGCCACATGGCTCCTCCACCCTGTGGGGACAGCAGACAGGAAAATCCCCTCCAGGAAGCTCAAACTTTGGGAGCAGCTGCTGCCTTTGGGTGTGTCACGGGCAGAGTATCCTGGTTGCTGGTGACAAAGACAGGCCATCGTTCCCAGGGGGGAAGAATGCCAAGGGAGCTGGTGGGGTCCCCACCCCGGAGGTGTCCAAGGAAGGCCTGGACGTGGCACTCAGTGCTCTGGGCTGGTCACAAAGTGGGGATTGGTCACAGGATGGACTCAATGACCTTGGAGGGTTTTCCAGCCTCAGTGATCCTGGAATCCTGTGAAAGGACGCTTATGATGAGCAGGTTTTAACAAACCCATGTGAGGTCAGTGGTGCCAAGCACCAACCCATGGCCTCCTCCATGCTGGCAGCGGGACCCCCGTGTCCCCAGCCCGGTGTCCCCAGCCCGGTGTCCTGCTGCAGGGCACAGCCCCGAGTACCCTCCCGGCAGCTGCTGCCTTTTGGGACAACATATAAAGATTTGAACATTAATAATGTAATTAGCTATAAATTAGTTATGAAGGTTTTGATCCACTGACGTTGATGGTGAGTTTTCTCCTCACTCTGTGGCCGTGGAAGCAGCCCCAAAGATGTCACATCGTGTTTGAACAGGTGACACCATGAGCCTCAACACTTAAAAGCAAAGGAGTGTGAGGCAGCAGGGAGCTGTGCCACCTGTGCTGGAAACAGGGACATCAGTGGGGACACAGGCGGGAAAAATCCATGAAGGGAGCCTCTGCACAGAAGAAACCATTGCTGGGGTTTCAGTTTCGGGTTTTGGTGTTCCAATAGACCAAGACTGTGTTTTGTTCTAAGCTAAAGGCTACTCTTGGATAAAGCCTCCCTGCTTCTTCTGCTCAGCTAATTCCACTCCCGTGTCTTCATAGCCCACAGAACATCCTCTCTCCCACAAACAAAAAAAAAAAAAAATAGGAAACACAGCATTCTAGGGCTGTTTTCCCACAGCAAATCACCGGGGAGACACTTTGGAACACTTCTGTCAAACATTGAATTTTGATTGCATTGCGGAGTGTCTGCAAGGTCTGCCCAGCAAGAAAAAATAGAATAATCTGATTTTGCGACAGCGTTACGATGAAACAAATTCAGATGGAAACTCAACGTTCTTCCCACAGCCTCATTTAATTCCCTTCTGTCCTGTCAACATTTACGTACGAGTATTGTGAAAAGTTGTGGCGAGTGCAGATAAGTTGTCACTGCTCCAGCCCGGGTTTATTCTGAGAGTTTTCCGTGCTCTGCTGTTTGGAAGCTCCTTCCCCTCCCTTGGCAGGTGAGTGACAGCCCGTGACAAAGCGCTCCCAGCGCTCTCCGTGTGTTTGCTGCACGTTGCCATGGCAGTGAGACTTCTCCACCAACAGCCATAAACAAATCGCATTCAAAAGAACAAAACCCAAACAATCCCTAATTAAATTAAAATCTGGCAGCAAAAATAATGTTTTCTCTCTAAATGTTGTGCCGTTTTTCCTGAGCTGTTGGCCGTGCCTGCCCTGACACTGCTGTCACCCATCCCTCAGCTTCAACCTTTGGCTCTGTGTTTCCTCAGCCACTTCTGATCACAATCTGCAGTTGCTGAGGAGGTATCAGGTTGTCTATAAATAAAACAAATTCCCTCTGCTCCTGGGTAACACACGAGAGGGTGAGAGGAAGCGGCCTCAAGTTGTGCCAGGAGATGTTCTGATTGGATGCAAGGAAAAATTCCTTCATGGAAAGGGCTGTCCAGCCCTGGCACAGCTGCCCAGGGCAGGGTGGGGTCCCCATCCCTGGAGGGATGTTAAAGCCGTGTGGATGTGGCACTTTGGGGACACGAGTCAGTGGTGGCCTTGGTGGTGCTGGGAGAATGGTTGGGCTCGATGGTCCCTGAGGGCTTTTCCAGCCCAAACCATTCCATGATTGTATCTGAGGGCCCCTGCAGCATCCCGCTGCCAGCCGTGACCCCCCTCCCTGTCCCTTCACCCTGGCTCAGGCTCGGAGCTCTGCCTCTGAAGATCATTAATCATAGATATAATTTAATGACAGCTGGGTCGTGTCCCGCTAACTAAGTACACCTTGTTTGCCTCAAAATGCTAATGGCTCCTCTGAATCATTAATGAGGGACAATTGGTACGGAGCCTAATAATCGTGTGTGGTCTAGTTACAGATTTATTCATAGGAACCCGGCTCCTTTGTCATGGTAAAAAGCAGCAAAATCGGGTTGTGCAGAGCAGCTCTCAGTGGCACCGGCTCAACGCAGCGGCTCCGAGTGCGCGCACATCAAAACAGCTGGTGCACAGCTTCCCTGGAAAAACCTGGGATCTGCGTCCACATCTCTTGGAGGGGATTAGACAACGCTTTCCTGTTCAGGTCATCCCGTTGCTTTCAATGGGAATACTGGAGAAATCACCCATTTTCCAATGTGGAGAGAGTTTGTGCCGTGGTGGGCACTGGTGTGCCAGGGGCACCTCCTGCAGAGGGGGTCACGGCATGGGGGCCAGGGACCCCAGCACTGGCAGTGCCAGGGGGTCCGGCCCCCAGGGAAGTCCCTGCAGCTCCCAGTGTCTTCTCTGCAGGGAATATTGGCAGAGAAGTTTGAAAAGGTTGGACTCTGTGATCTTGGAGGTCTTCTCCATGCAACTGAAGAAGCTCCGTGTGAAGGGTCCCGGCACGGGCTGGTCCCGGCAGAGCCGCGCGCGGCCGCCCGAGGCTGAACTCCATCCCTGTCAGCCCAGCACTGCATTAAACTTTCTCCTGCCGCCCGGAGCTGCTTCCCTATTGGAAATCGAAGGCTCGCTCCGCTCCCGGGAGTGTCATTAGCCAAATTCCCATTGACTCCTGCGGCAAGAGGATGGGACCTCGAGTCTGTTATTCTCTTTTCCTGAAAAGATCAATTATCTGGGGAAGTTTCCACAGGGGAGAGGGGGAGGGAGGCAGCAAAGCGTGCGTGTGTGTGAGTATCTGAGCGCTAGGGCTGTCTCAGGGCCGTGTTCCAGCTCGGACAAGAGCATCCTTTGAACCCACAGGACACCACTGCTCGGGCTATTGAGAAGTGCTCGGAGCCCTTGGATCGATGTGGAGTTTTCCAGCTCCGCTTTGAAAGGAGCCATTTATTGCAGCCCGTTTCATCGCCTGCCCCGGGAGCGGGACCCTTCCCGCCCATGGTCCCAGCACTCCCCACGGGCCTTATAAACCAGGGGTGACGGAAAGGAAAACACGTGGGCGATCCCCGCGTCAGCGCAGCCCGGCGCAGGGAGCAGGAGGGGCTGTGGCCGGGAGGGACCTGGGCATGGCACCACTGCCCACACGGGACACTGTGCCCACTGCCCACACGGGACCCTGTGCCCACTGCCCATGTGGGACCCTGTACCCACTGCCCACACGGGACCCTGTGCCCACTGCCCACGTGGGACCCTGTGCTCACTGCCCACACAGGACCCTGTGCCCACTGCCCACACAGGACACTGTGCCCACTGCCCATGTGGGACCCTGTGCCCACTGCCCACACGGGACACTGTGCTCACTGCCCACACGGGACACTGTGCCCACTGCCCACACAGGACCCTGTGCCCACTGCCCACACAGGACCCTGTGCCCACTGCCCACACGGGACACTGTGCTCACTGCGCCAGCCTGGAAAGGTCCCTGGTGTCCATGGACATGTCCCAGAGCCAGGACATGACCTCCTGACCCCAAGTGCAGGTTCTAGTTCGGGGTCTTGG
>VZTA01029026.1:54114-57384 GCA_013398855.1 Mohoua ochrocephala
GAGAGAAAAAGTAGAATATTCGGAAAATCATGCACAACACCGTGCCCCCTGCCCGGCGGCAGTGTGGTACCCATGGGGAGCACAGCCAGATCCTCTCACTGGCCTGGGAAGATGTTTAATTTTACGGACCAGGCACCAGCCAGGGAAATGTTCCTGTGGCCACTGGAGCCGATGGCGCCGCATCCCTTCAGCTCTCCGGCGCTCCGCTCCCAGATTCCACCTGCTCCTGAAGGAACTGGAAAATCTCTCCAACCTGACTAAGAAACACAAACCAAACCAAAGGGAACTGATGCTGGGTTTGTTTCAAAATGTTTGAAAGCTGCCAGTTCCTGCTCTGTAACCAGAGTCTGGAGGAGAGGAGGCCCGTGGGGACAGGACATTCCCAGCCGGAGTGTCACTGCAGCCACAGCTCCTCCCAACACGGCCTCAGGACCTCCCGTGCGAACCCCCTTCTTTGGTTTAATAACCTCACCTGGCTCAAAAATGATGCCAAAACTTAAAAATGCAAACAAAGCTACAACTTCTAAATGTATCCAGTTAATGAAGTCACTACATAAATTTAGCACATTATTTTTTGTTATTAATTGCTAACAGTGGAAAGGGCTAAATTCAGAATAACTCTCTGTTTCAAAGACCTAATTGCCAAGGACCTAGCCTTAATATTAACTAGGATAATTATTATGCAAAGCATACCCACCCAGAATGTTTGCATAGCTATCACAAGCGCTTTCATAAATGATGCTTTAATTAGTCTTAATTAGAATTTGTTTAAGTCAGCAGGGAATGCAGAGCCCGTGAAATGATGTATGTAATAAGCATCAGGCTCACTTTTTACTTGGGGAATAGAGCTGACAAAATCACATCACGTTAAATTGATTCAGTCAGAATTAAAATTCTTATGGTATTAATTAAATGGGGGATCTCATTAGCAGGCTGCAGGGTGACAGAGTGACTCTTTGGCGACCAGATGTGAAGAAGCAGCACCGAACAAGAGCACCATCAGACCAGGAACTCGTCCTGTGCGAGCGCCGGGGCAGGACGCGGAGCAGAGCAGCCCCGCGGTGAGATGCCGGCGCCGAGGGCGCAGCAGCTCGGCTCCTTTCGGCCCAGGGAATGAAGATCACCGGGCTCTGGGAGGGTGGTGGTGGCTGTGGCCCGTCCTGCTCACCAGGACCCCGGCACTTCTGGCACTGGGGCACTGGGGCAGGAGAGTCTCGGCATTCTCCATACTCGCCCTGGCACCCTCCGGTGAGACGTTCCCGGTGCCCGAGGCGATCCCCACACGCTGCTCACGGCCACCAGCAAGCTCCTTCCTGCTTCCAGGCCTACCTGACTCTGCAAGGCTCATCAAGGGAGGACGATGTTTGCCTCCAATTAGCATCTGGTTCGTGAATGGCAGGGGGCACACACGGCTCCTGCCTGCGCTGTGGTATCGGAGCCCTCGTGGGTCTGATTCCTCCTTCCTAAATTTCAATGTTTAAAAAATAATCCTGGGGCTGAAAGGGGAAACCTCAGCCCTGTGTCCGGGTGAGGAACCAGCATTCCCAAGGGAAACGCGGGGGTCCTCCTCTGTGTCCTCTTCCCCTCCACCCAAGGATGGGATGGGATGGGATGGGATGGGATGGGATGGGATGGGCTCAGGACAGGACTCCTGTATAAAAGTCAGGACCTGCCAATCCCACCATCAGGAACTGGTGTCCCAGGGCACCACCACGCTGGAACTGTCAGTCTCAGTGGGAAGGGGGCTTCGATCTTCCATGCCCCCATCTAGTTTGAAGATCAGCATTTTTGACAATTTTTTCAATGGCCTTATTTTAGCAGCATCAGGGCAGTGTAAACTATTTTTATGAAAATCCAACAAACCCCAAACAGAGCGAGCGTTCGGATTCAGGACTGTGCTCTCAGCTTTCTCATGTCCATTCTGCTCATGAGCCACAACTGACTGAAAGAGCTTCGAGGCTGGTTCTCCTACAAACAAAGAAGAAAAAAAGGGAGGCGGGGTTTGTGTACATACAGATACTTATATACCTATATTTAAAACTTGTTTCAGTTGTATTTAGGACAAACCAACTCCGATGCCTGCCCCAGCCACATTGACAGAGCTGTGATTTAAACATCCTGCCACAGCTCTTGGCTTCCAGAAATGGTCCACGGGTGGACTTGGGCAGGGGAGTTCTCCCTACACCACCCACTCCCATACATATATATAGAACCACAGAATAATGGAATGGGTTGGCTTGGGAGGGACCTTAAAGCTCATCTTGTTCCAGACCCCTGCCATGGGCAGGGACACCTTCCACTAGACCATATACACAAAGTAAACAAATATATATATATAGATATATATATGTGTGTGTGTGTATATATATGTATATGTATGCCTTGTGTATATGTGTATATACATCATATATATATAACATAGCTATAGATATAAATATAGATATATAGATATAGATATAGATATATAGATACAGATATATAAATATATAGATACAGATATATAGATATAGATATATAGATACAGATATATAGATATATAGATATAGATATAGATACATAGATACAGATATATAGATATAGATATAGATATAGACAGAGATATATAGATATAGATATAGATATAGATATAGATATATAGATATAGATATATAGATATAGATATAGATATAGATATAGATACATACACATAACAAATATGTATAAATACACTTTGTCGTCTTTTAAAAAATCATTCTAATATTTGGATCATGAAAGCCCCGGACGTGTTCTCTCTGTACATGTTCAGTAAATAACGGGGCTTCCTGACCCTCGCCTCGGTCACTCTGGAGGAGCCCAGTGCCCAGCCCAGTGCCCAGCCCTGTGCCCAGCCCGGTGCCCAGCCCGGTGCCCGGCCCCGTGGCCCCACCAGGGGCAGCCGAACCGGAGCCGGCCCCGCCGTGCCCGTGGCACAGAAGCCGCTGGCAGGCGAGGCTGTTGTTGTGATACCCCGACCTTCGTGCCCGGGGAGAAGAATCCTCCAGGCTAATTAGCCAGACTAACCCCTCGTTCCCACACGCACCGCCTGGAAATGCTTGGGCCGGCACCAGCTCACGGCTCATCAGCATTCGGCGTGGCTGCCAGAGCGCGCGAGGGGGAGCCGAGATAACCATACGGACAGGAGATAAGGGGAATCAATAGGAACACAAACAAACACCCGCGTGGCTGCGCTGGGGACCTCGCTGCCATTTCGATAACCCTGCGCTGGGCCAGGTCCGTCCCGCCGCCCCCGGC
>VZTA01029026.1:57394-85804 GCA_013398855.1 Mohoua ochrocephala
CCTCCTGGCGGGCACTGCCGATGGAGGGGCAGGGACTCGCTGTGCCCACCAGCGGGAGCGGCGTCCTCACAGAGGGGATGTTGGGATGCTCATCCCATCCCTCTGGGTACCGGCAGATCCCAGGATTCCCAGCAGGAGCGGTTTCCTCACAGAGTGGAGATGTTGGGATGAGCACATCCCATCCCTCTGGGTACCGGCAGATCCCAGGATTCCCGAAGTTTGGACGCACCGGCGCTCGCTGAAAGCTGTCCCGCTCCCAGTCCCGCTCCAGCCCGGTGCAAAGGACCAGCAGGGATGCAGGAAGCCCTCAGCCACCCCGGACGGTGTCACCGGGCCATGGGTGGGGCAGGTCCGGGCACCCGCCGGTGTCACACGGAGCTCCTGCCCCTCCCAGCGCCGCCTCCAGCTCACACACACGGGGCACGGAGCCCTTCTGCCTCTGCCCACCCTAAGCTGTGCTTTTTTTCTCAGCAGGTATTTTAGGACTTAGTTGAAATCAAATACAAGTTTTTTTAATCTAGTCTAAACCTACTAAAACATTCACTACTCTTACTGCCTAATACATTTATTCATGGCCTATATATATTCTCCACTATAACTAACCTCTTTTTTCATGTCTTCATTTTTAATAATATTGCTTATGTGAAAATTGCTGGATAAATTATTCAATTCTCTCCATAATCCAGTATATCTGCAGTAAAACTGCTAACCTGGCTCTGCCAATGCATTCATAATAATTTCGGTTATTTGTCTGTGTTCCTCCCCTCCCTCCCTTCCATCCATCCCCCCTTGGGCTTTCCCCCACCACGGAGAAGCATTTTGCTCTTACGTGGTGAAGAGACGGTGCCATGTCAGCACACGAGCCCACACGGATCTCATGTGGAATTCCGTGCATGCATTTAACTCTGGGGCGAGCGTGGTTATTAATTACTCCCACAATCACGAGCCCACAAAGTCTGACCTCCTGCCACAAAAATACCTCTCTTAGGGGACAGCAGCCAGGGTTTGAGGTCAACCCCCAAGACGGGGAGTTGGTGCAGGTGATCACCCTGAGGAGGAGGAGTTCAGGGGGGAGCACCGAGGCTCTGCACCCATGGGGGGATGCTGAGACCGGGAGGGAAGTGGAACTGGAAACGTCCAAGGCCGGGTTGGATGGGGCTGGGAGCAACCTGGGCTTGTGGAAGGTGTGGCAGGGAGTGGAAGGAGATGGGTTTGAGGCTCCTTCCAACCCAAACCATTCCATGTTCTATGATTCCATGATCCTGTGAAGGCAGGCTCATACCAAACACTGACACCAGGAGGAAGAAGCATCTCTCTGTGGTGTGCGCAGGTCACCCTCACCCTGCCAGGTGGGAAGGAGCATCCCCGTCTGCTGGGACAGCAAGGGCGGCACCACAGAGGGAAGAGATGATTTGGGCACTCAAATATTAAAATATTTGCAGTGCATTTGCGATGCACGCGGCCTGTCCTCATCACCCACAGCGAAAATTAAAGATGAGGGCAAGTGCTTCGCCCCCTCTCCCCAGGGCTGGGTCTGCCTCCGTCACGCCCCAAAACCCACCTCACCCCTTCCCCAGCATCCCCCTTCATTTAGAGATGTCGAACTGCAGCAATAGAGCCATTGGAATAAAAAAGGGGCAAATAAAATGCTGAGAGTCAGTTTGATCTAACTCAACCTTTTCAAATGACTACACTAATTTTCGACATCTGAATTTAACTGTGTGTTTGCCCCCCTATAAACAGGACGAATAAACACTATATCATTTTTACACTTGAACTGTATTATGATTTTAATGCAGGCTCAGGTGAGATGAGGTCAGAGGATACAATTAAATGGATCTGGTACCATCTGGAGATTAGGGTCTCTTTAACCATGCTTGGGTGATTTATCCATCAGCAACTCATGTAGTGCTTCATAAAAAGTGGTATCTGTTTTAAAAAAGATATTAAAATACAGCATATTTTTTAAAATTAGAGACTAAAATATTATGTACTCGCAGGCAGGCAGTTTATTTCTCAACCACTGGAACAGAAATTCCTGCACGGGAGTAAATCTCCCGACGCGAATTCCCTGTGTTTATTTATCCAGGGCTGCTTTGTGCGGGGCAGAAGGAAACACCCACCAGACCCCCAGCCCTAAGGAGGCGGCTCCAGAGGGTCCCACACCCCTGAGGGGAACCTGCCCTCCTCCCACCCCCGCTCCTGCTGCCCCACAGCCTTCGGAAGGGCCGTGCCAGGAGGGCAGCAGACAAAAGTTGGGAGCCTCCGACCACCCTTCATCGCAAGGCTGCACGTAACAGTCCCTGGCATTCGCCACAATTTATTCTGTAATAAAACAAAATGGGTGCAAAATCAAATATTTAAAGTGTCAACTTCCAAAGCGAATGAGTGGCTAAAACTCAGTTTAATAATTGATCCATCAACGTGCAGATCAAAGGTAAGGCCGAAATTAAACAATTATTTTTCTGAAATTATATTTGATTAAAAATTTCCTGAAAGAAAAACAATTCAGCCATTCTTGTGGACAGTAATTTATACAGTTTAGTGATCCTGCTGTCAATAATATACAAATAGCACTAATATATTACTATAATGCTTCATTTTCATTAAGACATCTGCCAAGTTCTCAAAAACCTTTTCCATTTGGGACTTGACTTATAATTGCATAATCCCTTGGGGGAGTTTCAATATTATTTTAATCAATTTTAACCACAATACACAATATGGATGATTACATTGCAATGTCATTTCCAAAGTTACTTTCCCCCATTACTCATTCGCGAGGGGAGAGGACACTGGAAATGCTGGTGAAAGATATTCCAGTAGGAAACAAATGACAGGGACGCAGGATGAATTTCTGCCTCTTTCAGAAGAACGACAAGGCCAATAAATATGAATTTACATGAACTGAGGGTCTGCAGGGGGTGTTGCTGCTGCCCCCGGGTCTCCCAAACAACAGCGGCCGCTTTTTGCGGACCCTCCTTGTTCCCCCACCCCCCTGCCCTTCCCGCCCGGCCAGCAGCACAGCTCAGACCTGAGGAGTCAGTGGTGATAAGCCACAGCTAATTCCTGTTCCCCCTCTGCTCCAGAGCGGCATTCCTTGGCTTCTTCTGCCAAGTTTTCGCCAGTGCCATCCATCTCCAGTGACCTGGTCTGGAAACCCCATTTATCGGCTCCTGCCACCTCCTCCTGCCCCCAGCCCTGGGACTTCCTACGTTCTCCAGATCCTGAACTTGCAGATGATCCACTGAGGAGTGAGTCTGGTGGGGACTAGAGGTACACGAGGGTCTGGAGAGGACTAGAGGTCCACAAGAAGGTCCACAAAGGTTTGGAAGGGACCAGAGGTCCGTAAGAGGCTGGAGAGTACAGGGGTTCACAAAGGTTTGGAGAAGGGCTGGGGCCCACAGGGGTCTGGAGAAGGCAAGGGGTCCACAAGGATGTCCACAAAGGTCTGGGGTGGGCTGTGGGTCCCCGAGATGCGGGGAGGTCAGAGAATGGAGACAAAGGCACGTGGAGGGGAACACGGGCAGGGTTTGGGGCGGCAGGGAGAGAAGGCAGCAGGGAAGGCGGGTGCCCAGGTGTGCTGTTCCCACCCGTGCCGGCTCTGCACGGCCCAAACCCGCCTGCAGCCGCGACCCCGCCGATATTACAGTGGTAATATTTCCACAAGCATGACCTGCTCCGAATCCAGGTCTCCAATATGCTCTGAGCAAACACGCTTTCCTTCCTGTCAGGCACGCCGGAGATATCTTCTTTCCCCACCTGTTTTTCCCTGAACGATGCTGTTCCTGGGATAGATGTCGTCCTTTCAGCCGCGGCGTGTGACGCACACGCGGCATGGACAGGGAGGTGACAGCTGTGCTCTAATTGCTGCCAGTGGGGTGGAGGAAGTTTCCCTACAAATGCTGCTGTTCGCCTCAGGAGCTGCCCCATCCCTCGGGCACGGGCTCTGCACGTGTGCCGGGTCCCTGGAGGGACAGCACGGCCACAAATACACTGAAAAAATCCCCTTTTAATGCACACAGTCAGGGTTTTGAGGACAGCTTCCCTCCAAAGTGAAGCCTGTTAGGTGGGATGTGCAGCTCGGGGTGCCCACCCGAACCCCCGGAGAGGCTCTGCCTGCTCCGGATCGGAGCGTTAACAGCACAAAAGGCAAAGTCTCAACTGCTTAATAAACATGGAAAAGGCTTCCGTAGCCAGGCAGAACCACAGAGAAAAATCATTAAAAAGTCATTTCCACCAAATGGCTGTTTTAAAAAAACATTTCCAAGCCCTACCTATAGCACTTTGCATAATTCCTCCCTGTTTATGAAAATGAAATCCCCGAGAAGTCTGCGTTCCAGCCCATATGGCGGCGGATGTGATATTTGGCGGGATCGGGAGGAAAAGATGGTGCTGCTAATTTGCCTATCAGCCCCTGGGACGGGTCCCCTGGCAGGGCCGTGCCACCAGAGCTCCGGGCTGGAGCCACAGAAGGGCAATGACAGCACCGGCCCCGGGGTGGGACGGGGAATGAGCCACCAGGGGGAATTAACAGCCCCCGCTGCAGCCCCGGCACCAGCCCCACCACAACACCCTCCCCCAGGTGCCACTAAAAGGGTTAAAGAAGTTTTGACTGCTTCACTCCATGAACCCTGCCAGCGGAATGCATTTCGAATCCCTGTTTAAAAGACATGTAATTGCCTCAGATTCTTTATATTATCATAACTCTTCAAAATTGATTGGTTTTAGGTTTATGGAAAAATATGCAAATGCACAGGGAACGACACACATTCCTCATTGTGGGTATAAAAGTAGTTCACAGAGGATCCGTCTGATTGAGTTTGATTACTGAACAAAATCTAATTATTTGAGATACACGTCCGGGCTTTTCTGGAGAGGCACACTGAAGAGAAGAAATATTTGGGATATGAGAGCGTTGTTTGCCCGCTCAGATTTGTTTATTCACATATATTTTGACAGGCCAGAATTTTAAATAATTGAAATCGATGTTCACTCTTCAGAGCCAGAGAAGCCAACGCGAGCGTCCGTCACCGCAGCACCTCCAGAGGTGTGTGAGCAGCACCTTTGGGGCCACACTGAAACCCAGAACCACTGAGTCATGGAAAGGGGTGGGTTGGAAGGGACCTTAAAGCTCATCTCATGCCACCCCCTGCCAGGAACGATCCCAGGCTGCTCCAAGCCCCAATGTTCAGCCTGGCCTTGGGCACTGCCAGGGATCCAGGGGCAGCCACAGCTGCTCTGGATAACCAGCACCCTCACAGCTAAGAATTCCTTCCCAATATCTCATCTAAATCTACTCTCTGTCAGTTCCACAGTTTTATCTATGGTTTTGGACATCCCCATGGAAGTTTCCATGCCAAGCCATCCCACCAGCTCCCTGCCAGCGGATGAGGACATTGGGCTGGGCACAGGCACCGTGGCCAGGGCATCGCCAGCCCATCCCAGCCCAGCACCCCAGCGCCCAGCAGTGCCCAGAGCCTGATTCCTGATTTCTCACTCATGCTTAAACATGACTTCTGGAGAAGCAGGAAACGATGGAGCTGAAGTTCTGGCCTCTCCCAGGCCTTTGTCAAGGAGTATTTGTCAGTCTTTTAAAGCAGCTTTGAATAATTACTGAGTCCCATCCTCTCATAATCTTCACCCTTTCCCAATTATCTACTCAATTATAATCCACAAAGTCTCTTGCATGAAATGAAACCATATGTTCTTCACAGTCACTTCCAGCAGGCACATGCCAGCCTGGCCCTCCCCAGAACACAAACATTTTCTCCCCAAAATCCCTCCTGAAAAAACTCCTTTCCTGCAGCAGCTTTACATACGGAGCCCCTCGCTCAGGAGGTCCAGGAGGGTCCCAGACCACCCGAGCTACCCAGGACTCAATTCCTGCTGCCACCAGGAACCTTCCTTTTTTCTTTCTTTTTTTCAATTGCATTGTTTGAGTTGGTTGCTGACTTTGGGTGGTGTTGCCACTTAGTGTAGCTCCAGGGCTCGGGGAGATGCCACTGTGGGTGTCCGTCTCTGATCAGTCTATAAAAATTACAGTTATTAAATCAGGGATGATTTTCCATCAGCCCCCAGTGCCTGTGCATGTGGGTGTCACCAAAGCCACAGCTGAGGAAGATTGAGCCCTTGCCCAGGCACACCAAGGAGGATGTTGGAGTTGATGTCTCTCGGTCCCTCCCCTTTCCTGGTCACTCCCCTTCCTATTTCCTCGGCGAGGAGTTACCACAACGCGAGCCATCTCCCCACGTCCATTAATAGGTGTTCCCGTGCCCTTGAGTGCTGTACCAGGGGCTGTCAGGAAGGGGCTGCCCACCCTTTAAGGAAATTGTAGGGTAATAATGAGGTGTAGAGCCCCTCCAATACACCCTGTTATCAAATACAAAGGAATTACTTATGCATGCTGCTCTGAGACCCACCATTAATTAGGAGTTTTACATATTAATCACAACACCAGTTTGCCTCTCCCTATGAAATGCTGAGTGATGCTGGGGGGGCAGTCTGGCGTGCTGCTCTGGGAAGCAAGGCATGGAAAAGCTCCAGACTTTAGGCTCAGTTGAAAGAAAATGGACTCGGGTGAGGAAATAACTGGGCTGACTGTCCCACAAAGAGGTAAATCCTGCAGCAGCCCTGCTGAGGAGGAGACCACAACTACAGGAGGCCGAGCTGCTCTGGCCAGACCTCGCCAGGCCCATCCTTTGCAGTGCCACTGGGACACGGAGTTTCAGCAGGAATTTCCCCATGGAAAGGGTGCTCAGGCCTTGGCAGGGGCTGCCCAGGGAGGTTTGGAGTGCCCATCCCTGGAGGTGTCTGAGGAAGGCCTGGAGGTGGCACTCAGTGCTCTGGGCTGGGGACAAGGTGGGGATCAGTCACAGGCTGGACTCCATGGGCTGGGAGGGCTTTTCCAACCTCTGTGACTCTGTGATTGTGTGACTCTGTGACTCTGTGATTTTGTGATTCTGTGACTGTGACTCTGATTTTGTGACTCTGTGATTCTGTGATTCTGTGACCCTGTGACTCTGTGACTCTGTGATTTTGTGACTGTGATTCTCTGATTGTGTGACTCCGTGACTGTGATTTTGTGACTCTGTGACTGTGACTCTGATTCTGTGACTCTGTGATTCTGTGACCCTGTGACTCTGTGACTCCGTGATTCTCTGATTCTGTGACTCTGTGATTTTGTGATTTTGTGACTCTGTGACTCTGTGACTCCATGACTCTGACAGGACCCCTCCCCTGGAACCATCGTGGAGAGACGCAGGCTGTGGGAGTCCTTCAGCTGCTCACTGTGCCCCAAGCGCCCGTCAGGACAGTGCCACACTCAGTCAGGGGCTCCGAGCGTGGGACCCTCCAGTCAGGGTTTCCAGCACGCTGGAGAGGGCAGGGTTTGCCTCTGTTTTTTCTGTCTGAGAACAACCTGTGTCCTCCCTGCCTTTCTATGGTCCCAGCCCTTGTGAAACATTGCTTCCCACGATCAAAGCACTGTACCTGCTCCTGCTGAATACTTTCTTTTCCTACCACTTGATTCCTTTTGTTTTCAAGTCCCCTATCCCTTTGGTAGCTCAATAAATTAATTTTTATCCATTTGTTTCACTGGCATGAACTAGGGGTGTTCTGGAATCACAGAACACAGTCTGAGTTGGAAGAGGCCTTAAAGCCCATCCAGTGCCACCCCTGCCATGGGCAGGGACACCTTCCACTGTCCCAGGCTGCTCCAAGCCCCAGTGTCCAGCCTGGCCTTGGGCACTGCCAGGGATCCAGGGGCAGCCACAGCTGCTCTGGGCACCCCATGCCAGGGCCTGCCCACCCTCCCAGCCAGGAATTCCTTCCCAATATCCCATCCAGCCCTGCCCTCGGGCAGTTCAGGTACTTGTTGTAAAGCTGGAGCCTGTTCAAAGAGAGCCAGAGAGCCACAACTGGTATCATCATCATTTTCTTCCCAAGGCAATTGCCAGGAAGGCAGAACAAAACACCCTGTGTGTCAATAAGGATTTGCGCTGTATCATCTATGCCAAAAAAACTAACTCAATCTTCTGCACTTCAGTACAAATTAGAATTTATATGCAACTCCCCACTTCAGGTGGGCAATCCAAAGAAATTAACCTCAGGAGAAAATTGCTTTTTTCTGGCTTAACACGGAGCTCATTATCATGTCAGGCAGAAGAGACAGTGGGGAAAATGCAAAATCACAGACACGATACAGTGGTGCATCCATATATTTCCAGCCAAGGAACCACTTATTAGGAGAAATATTTAAATCCTGAGGAGCCAGGCTCGTTCTTCAGGACAGAGTCAGTCCTAGGGGCCAACAGACTGAACCATGCCACAAAACTTAAATGCCACGTCTGGTGGAGAAGGTGTCCCCGTGGTGCTGATGGTGCGTGGGGGACACAGGGCTGTCTTCTGCAAATATCCCAAAGCCCTTCACAGACTGGGCAGAGATTTCCATCCAGGGGGAAATAAGCACTGGAGTGCATGAGTGCAGCTCACATGTTGTGTTATTCCATCAGCCAGGACACCTGGACGGGGCTTAGGGCAGCCTGGGACAGTGGAAGGTGGCCCTGCCCATGGCAGGGGGTGGAATGAGGTGAGCTTGAAAGTCCCTCCCAACCCAAACTCTTCTGGGATTTTGTGATTCTGTGATCCCCTCCTGGTCCAACCTGGCCTGGAACACTTCCGGGGATGGGGAGTGTGTCACAACTGTCCTCATGAGATGTGTTTGAACCCAAACCCCACGGGCTCCTGCAGCCTGGACCGGAGAGTGACGCTGCCGCTGGTCAGGGTTCCCCCTCCTGCTCCTGCCAACCACAGGGACGGGACCATCGAGGGGACAGTGGCGTTTGTACCTTCCCTGGACAGCACAAGGCAGAGCTTGAGATTCTCCTGCCCCCAGCCTGTCCCCATCAGGGTTCTGCAGCCAGAGAAGCACCTGGACTGGGATGTGCCCACCAGACGTGACTCCTGCTGTGCAATGCAGGCCCGGAATCTTTCTGCAGGACGAAGAATAAGAAAAAACGTGTGGGAAACTTATCCTTCCCGGTGTTTGCTTCTCCCCAGCTCTATTTGCAGGCTGAGCACTGGCTGCACAGCCCGAAGGCCTGAGCCCCCGCCGGGCACAGGCACAGGGACACGGCTGCTCTTCCCGGAGGCAGCGCAGCAGAGGGAAGGTGTCACATCCCCGATTCATCAGCGCTACCTGTGCCATCTGTGTCGAGCACTTACGGGGAAACCTCTCGGCGACTGCCGTACAAATCAGGGGCAGCGCCAAGGTCACGCCGAAGGGAATTTCGGGACACGGGGAGGATGTTCGGCGGTAAGCAACAACAGCATCCCCGCGCGATCCTGCCGCATCCCGGCTGCTCCGCCCCAGCCTCCAGCAGCCCGGGCCCCGCTGGGAAATGTGTATTATGCCTGGGTTAATTTACTGATTAATCTCTAGTCAGTGGTTTGTGCTTTCCCCAGATGGCCAATTAAAATTTACAACTGGCAGAGCAGTGCCCTGTTGGCAGCCGGCGCAGGGCCGCCGGTGGAGGCAGCGGCAGAAGGCAAGGGCCCACTGCTGCCTCCTTCCCCTCTGCCGGCTTTAACCAGAGCGGAGAGGGGCCCTGCCCTGCCACAGGGCGCCACACCGGGGGTGGAGACCCTTCTCCTCCCCACCTGCACCCCGTGGCTGCCCGCACCCCTCGCCTCGCCCGGCGCTGGCAGCACCTGCAGCTGTCGGCAGAAATGGCAGCGCTGCCTGCGGAGGGGCAATACCTGATGCTGTGAGAACTATAAAACACAAAATACTTTTCAGCAATAACAGGGAGAAACCCACAGAATTTTGGCCTTTGGCACTGGGCACAGCTTGTACTGGAGCATGCACCCAGACAAGAGCTGCACAAGGAGAACCCACTTAGGAAATCTCTCTTAGGAGATTTCCTAAGATTCTCTGGGCTAAAGTTACATGTTTCCTTAGGCAAGGGAGATGCCTGGGCTGGAAAATTCCACAGCAAATTAAAAATCACACCAAATTAATTTCCTGAAGAGGCCAAACACAGCAATAATGATTGTAGACTCCAAGAATCCCAGAATGATTTGGGTTGGAGGGACCTTAGAGCTCACGTTATCCCACCCCCTGCCATGGCAGGGACACCTTCCACTGTCCCAGGATGCTCCAAGCCCCGTCCAACCTGGCCTTGGACACTGCCAGGGATCCAGGGGCAGCCACAGCTGCTCTGGGCACCCTGTGCCAGGGCCTGCCCACCCTCCCAGCCAGGAATTTCCCCCCAGTATTCCATCCAGCCCTGCCCTCCCTCAGGGAGAAGCCATTCCCCCTTGTCTGGTCCCTCTAGACCCTCGTAAAATGAAGTGCACCAGCACAATTTGTTTTTTTCAACAACTGCTCTCAGAACTCCAGACAACACTCTGAGAAAGACAGAGGAAAAATAAATTGGGAAAAACGCGCTGCTTCTGCAGGCTCTCCCCGAAGATGTGGCAGCTCTCTCTGGTTCAGAGCAAAATTTCCCTGCTCCTGCTTTTTTAATTTTTTTTTAAGGAGCCTTCATGAATATTGATGGTAAACATAATAACTGCAATACTCAGGAGTATAGTCAACCCATGCTGTACAATTCACATAATTCCCTTTAAATTAACGGGAGTCCCGCGTGTGCCCTGGGCACAGCCTGCGCTCCCTGGGTGCATAAACCTGGCCTCACACCCCTCTCCCCGGCAGGACGGCTCGGGCTGGGGTCGGGCCCTCGTGGGTGCTTTGTCCTCCCTTCTCTTTTGGGCTGGCTGCAGCCGGCTGGACCCGCGAGTGCTGCTGCTCAGCCCCTGCATTGTGTGACGAGCACACTGCAGCTCAGTTGGGAAATTCCCGAGGGATCCTCCTCTCCTCGCTCAGCCCCTGCACTGGGGGGGCTGCAGCTGCGCACCTGGGGCTCACCTGGCTCACTGCCCCCCTGTACAGCTCCCCAGGGGACACGCAGAGCAGCGGCCAGGAGCAGAGAGGTTCAAGGACACGTGGATGTCAAGAGAGAAATAAAGGCCAATAAAAAGGGGCTGAAATTCCGAAGGTGCCTTTGTCTCGTGGAGCATCCCTCGTGGTGTCCCATGGGAGAAGCATCCCTTGGAAAGCTGCAGCTGCTGAGCAAGGCATGGATGCACCTCCAGAGAGAGCAAACCTGCTCTGGCCAGGTGACTCGTGGGCACAACAGCTCCTGTTCCTGGGGCTCGGAGTCTCTCTGCCTCAGAGAGGAGCAAGGCTCCCGACATCCCAGCTCATGCTCTCCAGGAAGCTCCCTGCTCTCAGGAGAGCCACAGCTTCTGCCCATCACAGCCACAGCAGCACAACGTCCCCAGCGTCCCCCAGCCCCACCGGGCAGGGCTGTGCCAGGCAGAGCTGCCGGCAGGGAGGGACGTGCTCCTGGATGTCAGATCAGGGAGGGAAGTGCTCCTGGATGTCAGATCAGGGAGGGACGTGCTCCTGGATGTCAGATCGTGGGGAAGTGCTCCTGGATGTCAGATCAGGGAGGGACGTGCTCCTGGATGTCAGATCAGGGAGGGAAGTGCTCCTGGATGTCAGATCGTGGGGAAGGAGGCGGTGATGCCATCAAACCCTGGTGTGCTGCTGCTCCTCAGGGTCTGCCCAAGGGATCTGTTCCTCCTCTGACATGGCTTTCTGGGAGCTGTGTGGGCACGATTTCTGGAAAATGAAAGTGCCAGGGATGAGCAGAAGTGTCCAGACAGGGCATGGAAATACTCACATTTCCAAGAGCTTTGCTCAGAAATGGAAAGAAATCCTGCCCAACACACCCCGGTTCTGCTGGAGGAGCCATCCAGGCTCTGGCACCACGGGGCTGCTGCATCCCCACAGCTCACCCAGCTCCCCTCCGGAGCCAGCCCTGCTCTGGGCCCCATCCCATTTGGGAATCACAGCGGTTTGGGGCTTTTCTCTCCTCCTTTTCTCAGTCAAGATAAAGATCTGCATTTTGGAACAACCCCGCACAAGGTAACGGCGTGACCTGCGCAGTTCCTGTCAATAGAGCCGGGCTGGTGATCTTTAAAGGAGATTTTCTGCGGGTGAAGGACAAACATGACATTAGAGTTATCAAACTCCCCGTCTGACAAGGACATATAAATTGTAAATGCTCGGGGGCACTGAGATCAACCTGTCTCTCTTCCAGGCACTCTGCCATCGGTGTCGGGATCTGCTGGGTATCGCCTGGGCCATGTGCCTGTGGCAGGGACAGGCACCGGTGCTGGCACGGTGGCTGCGGTGGCCTGCTGCCCGCCAGGGCCTGTCCCCACAGAGGGGAAGCACAGGGCTTTGGGGTCGCCCCACGTGTGGACAGGAGAAGCCAAGGCAGCGCTGGACAGAAGGTGCCAGCACTAAAAGGTGCCAGCACTAAAAGGGGCCAGCAGAGAGCCCAGAGCTGCTGTGGCCAGTGAAGCGCTTTGAGCCCTGTTCCCTCAGGGACATGGCCAAGGGTAACAGCCAAGGCAAGCGACAAAAACCCAGCCAGGACTAAGTGTAAAAGCCCCCAGGGAGCGCGGGAGCATCAGGACACCAGGCACACCCCGCTCTTCCCGCCCCGCTGTAAATCTGGGACCCTCGCTGGATTTATCCCAGCTGAGCACAAGCCTGACTGAGATGGATTTAGTCCTTGAACTGTAATTAAAAACGAGAATGAAACGAGTGCAGAGTCCACGTGCTTATGCAGATGAAGACACCTCGTCCTGCTCCGCCGGGAGCCGCTGCCCGGCGGGTGGAACATCAGCTGCACAGCTGGCAGGAATTCAGTGAAAACCCGGTCTTTAGGGCACCCCCTGCTCCCGGCTGCTGCTGCAGGAGCTGGTATCGACCCCCGTGTTGGGTGGGCTCTGGGCAGCCCCTGGGGGCAGCGGGGCCTGGCTGGGGCGGCAGAAGGGCTGCTGGCCCTGGGGTGACACACACAGAAATCAACCCCCGTTTCTCCCCTTGCCTGTGGTTCGTGTGCTCAGCAAAGCCGGGCATGTCCCTGGGATTCCAGGAAGGGGAAGCTAACAAAGACAACCTCCCAATATTGGAGGCTTTATCACAGAATCACTGAGTCTTTTGGGTTGGAAAAGCCCTCCAAGTTCATCGAGTCCAGGCTTTAACCCAGCGCCACCGTGCTCACCGCTAACCCGTGTCCCCAGGAGCCACTTCTACACAGCTCTGAATGAAATCTGCATCTCCTTTCCTGCCTCAGTTTCCCCACCGGTAACATCAGTTTACCAGCGCCTGTTGTTTATCAGTGTGCCATTAATTACCCACGTTTGCCATTCGTTTGGCCTGGAAGGACATACCTGGGAGGTGCTGGATGCTGGCAGCATCCCTGCCCAGCCAGCTGTGCTTGGCACCAAACAGCCCTGGCGCCTGCGGGGGTCCAGCTGGGCTTGATTTATGGGTGCAGGATTAAAGAGTTCTTGCCTGGGATGAAAAAAGGAATCAGCTAAGGAGCAAACAAAGAGGAAGTGGGAGATCAGAAGTTTTGATTATTCCATTTTCCCTCAGGGTAAACTGAGGCACCAAGAGGGGCACGGGGTCACTTTCCATGAAAAATGTCACCCCAGCCATGCAAGGCGGGTGTTGGAGAGGGTGAACGGGGGCCCCCAGCACCCACAGAGGCAGTGAATGTCTTCATCTGCCATGTGCACGCCATAAAAGGGTTCTGAGAAGATTACGGAATTTATAGCCACAAAAGGAAAAAAAGGTATAAAGTGTCACTTCTATATAAAAATGTTGCTATCATCTTCAATGTATGTAATGGTCCCCACAAAGAGGTACATGCATCATTTATAAGTCTTGTAAACCTCTCATATATATATTATATATATATATACACATATATATGTATTTTTATATTGTTATCCATATATATAATATATAGAAATATAGATATGTCTTTTCTGTATTATTATCCATATATATATAATAGATATACAGATACATACATATATATGTATTTTCTTTATTAATTCTATAATAATATCCATAGATATAAATAGATAGAGATATAAATGTATTTTCTAACGAATTACAAGGAAGGCCATCACGTTCTACCTTTTCCCAGCCCTGGCCCTTTATCAATGCTACTCACATTTAATTAGTAGACATTTCTCCTTCCTGAGCATATTTACTTGAATTCCTTGTTCCTACGGCAACCCAGCCACCGCCGCCGCCGGAACAGCCCAGCCCAGCCTAAACCAGGAATGGAGATTAACGAGCAGCCTCGATATTCAGATTACACGGCAAAGACCGAGCTTGGCGAGGGCGTCCTCACAAAGCAGGCTCAGCTCCGGCGCTCGTTCCGAGGAGCCCGCTCAGGCAGGCTCGTGTTTATCCAGGGGTACCTGTGGTACCCAGCCTGGGGAGACGGCTACTTCGGCCCTAAATTCTCAGTAATTTGCTGTCAACTCAGGTAAAGGCATTCATTTATTTATTTATTTGTTTGTTTTTATTAATTACACCCCGTTTTCATTTTAAAGCACCCAGCGCGGGAACAGCTGAGCGATGTCCAAGCCACCCCTGCCCAGCGATGTTTTCCTCGCCGATGCAGCCGTAGGCTTCAGGCACACAAAATACCTGAGTTTCCTGGTGGCACTGCAGCTGCTGGAGCAGAAAACATCCCTTAAGAGAGGACACACACACACACACACAGAGCCACTTCTGCTGCCGTTCTCATGAAGGGTTTCCTCACCCCGGGTGCACACTGAAGGCAGATGTTGGAAGACCGATTTGAGACAAATATCCAACAATTCTCCTCCTTTTAGTTTATAAATGTCCCTTATTTTTTTGACGGATAAAGGAAAATGCAACGTAAATTAAATAAAGAGGGAAGGGATGTGTGTAAATTGGAGCGAGAAGCATCTCATTTAAGCATTTTTAAAGCTTGGAGGTTCCTAATGCTTTTCAAGGAAAAGCACAGTCTAAATGCTCACACACCTTCTATTTTCAACCTGGCGTGCACAGTTTAACCCTGCAGCAGACAGCTCTGCTTCAAAGACAGGTACAAAGTGTTCAATAAAATAAATAAATAAAATAAATAAAATTAGTAGCCAGGCACCAATCGCTGGGAAGCATTAATTTTTACAGATCTCCAAAACACGCTATGGATTTGGAGGTTAAGCCTGTACCTGTCCTTACAGGGAACGTTCAGGCGTTCTGGGGGAGGTCTTGGGGTGAGGACGCAGCGTGGGGGGCTCTGGGTGTGCTGAGCAGGGACAGGGAGAGACCCCCCATGAGGGGTCCAGCAACAAGGCCAGCACAGGAGCCTCCATGGAGCTGGCTCTGGCACCGGTCTCAGGTGAATATTGGGGTGCCAACCCCCTGATTTGGAGTGTGAGCCAGACTTTTACAGGGCTGGGCTCCCCCACCTCTCCCTTCCTGCCCGCTCCCCCCAGCACTGCCCTGCAGCTGCCCCCGCTGGGACGGTGCCGTAGGGGCACCCACGGAGCTCAGAGAACACCCCCAGGGAGGGCATTGCCTGCATTTATCCCCACATTGCCACGAGTTTAGAGCCCCAAAATCATCCCTTTCACTAAAGTGACTCTGGGGGGCAATCAGCCGCTGCAGACACCCCCCGCAGCCCTTCCCCTGCCTTTCGCCGGGAAACGAGGGGCAAGAAGAGATGGTATTTTTATGCATTATTTCTGTCTTCTCAAGCTCTATCTTCCCCACAAATATTGGCCATCGCAGGAATTAATTAATTTCAGCAACCCAAGAGTGGGGCAGGCTCTGCAGCAGAGCATGCCCTGAACCCCACAATCCGGGATGTGCTCCCGGGCTTGTTCCGAGTGCCTTTTAATACCAAAGAACACAACAACTTAAATGCCATCCCCTGGTTTTATGAAAAAGCAATATAGGAGAGTAAATAGGGCAAATACCAACAAGGCAGGACACGCGAGTCGAATCGAACAATAAATTCAAATAATATCACTAAATCGAAGAGCCAGGCAGTGTCTGAGAGCTCCTTTCCCTTTCTGGAGAGCCGAGCAGCCGAGCACATGGAATAACCCATTCTCCTTGCCCATTAACAACAACAATCAAGGCTGGATTAAACCTCTTCAAATAATTCTCCAAGTAGAGATAAAGCATAAAAGAGAGAGAGAGAAAAAAATCCAGCGTATCCTTTCGCCGCTGGTAATAAGCTTACGCCTGGAACAGACTTGTTAAATAATTAGAGTTAAATTACCTCCTCTCCTACCACCGCCTCTCCCAGCTTCACCTCTCTAAGCTGTGGTGTAATGGAGAGGGATCGGTGTGGGGACACGCGGCAGCGGAGGGTGGCACCTCGCTCGGGGCAGGTGTGGCAGCTCGCGTGTGGAGCTGGCGATTCCCGGTCCCCGGGGACCCCGAGCAGCCCCGGCTGCCAGCACCCAGCACCCCATGGATGTGCTCCCTGCCTGCCCTGGCCTCACACGCACCCTGGGACCCAGCGCCTGCCACAGCCCAGCCCAGGCCCCTGCTCGGAAACAGAAGGCACAAAAAAAGGAATTGAGATTTGCAGATCTGATAATGAGCCAGTTAATGACATAAATGATACCTCAAGAACCTCACTAAACCATCCAGGTCCTACAATTTAATCTGTAATAAATACTCCTGCATCATTGCGAGATGGCTGCTCATAATGGCAAATGAAATATGCTGGTATGATAGGTACAATAAATCTGGATTTTCCTATGGTTCCCTCAGGCTAGAACAATATGTAACCAGAGTGCGCACTGTCAGGATGAGCAGATCTCAAAGCCATCATAAAATCTAAATGGGGACTAATTAGGAGGCCCTTCCCTTCTAGAGTTACTATTTCTATTGACATTTTCCATGCATGAGCCCCTCCATAACATCATAAGTCAC
This sequence comes from Mohoua ochrocephala, assembly GCA_013398855.1. Taxonomy (NCBI): domain Eukaryota; kingdom Metazoa; phylum Chordata; class Aves; order Passeriformes; family Acanthizidae; genus Mohoua; species Mohoua ochrocephala. The sequence goes on from VZTA01029026.1 coordinate 74,259, forward strand.
CAAGATAAGAACTCCCTAGATTATAGGGAAAAAGCTTTAATGGAGAAGTTGAACTCAAAGGCGATGCATAAATTTTCCTTCTGATACCCCGGGAAGTCTGTGTTCAGTACTTTCTTTACAAACTTTCCTCCCCAGTGCCAGCTGCTGCTCCGTCCGGCCCCGTCCCTGCTCCCGCCCTTTTCCGGGCACAGGCACCTTGGGATGCAGCCCAAGGGGACCCCGAACGCCCCGAGCCCGGCTTCCGGGGGGGCATCGCCCTCTCCAGAGCCCAGCGCCTGCTGGAGGGCCAGCGAGCCTCGGGGCACAGGGAGGGGGAGCCCCCATGGGGTCCAGAGGTGGCCTCGGTAGCCCCAAGGGACACGGGCGGCTTGGCGTGGGATGGGGCACCTGCACTGCCAGGGCAAAATGCCAGGGGGGAAATGAAACAGGGAGAGCCAGGAGGGTCCCTGGGCACGGGACAGGCTGCAGGGCCACGCCGGGGCCGCAGCAAAGGGACAGCAGCTGACCGGGCTGCTGTCCTGCAGCAGGGCACGGCCCCGGGACAGGCAGCACCCCTGAGGTGAGCCGGGTGTGCCAGCGGGAGAGCACCCCGGCACCCCGGGCACCTCCTCATGGCCCTGCGGCCGCCCCACCGCCCCGGGCATCTGCAGAGCCATCGGGCATCGCCCACCTGGCAGGGAGCGTCCCCACAGGCCTGGCTGTGCCCGAGCACACGGGGCACGGCAGTGCCAGGGTGCCAGGGTGCCAGGGTGCCAGGGTGCCAGGCTGACAGGCTGACAGGGTGCCAGGGTGCCAGGCAGCGCAGCAGCCCCCACGGGGCGGGCGATGCCTCTGTGTGCTGGGGCACCAGAACAGGGCTGTTCTCCTCGAGGCTGTCCGTCCCTGCAAACTGGGAGTGCCCAGTGGAAGGTGTCCCTGCCCATGGCAGGGGGTGGAACGAGATGAGCTTTAAGGTCCCTTCCAACCCCAGCCATTCTGGGATTCTGTGATTTCATGAAATGGCAGGAAAAGATGGGAGAGTGAGATGTGTGCCGAGCATGTCATCAGTGAGTTATTCTTTTGTAATCTTAGTAAATACAGTTAAAACTTTTTTATGAGCTTTTACAAATATTTTCCTCCTTGCATAAATGAAAAATAAGCAAACATATAGAGAAAAACCTGTGGCAAGGTAACTTGCATTGTATGGAACATGTAATGGCTCCTGCTGTTGATCACATTTATCTTCACTTCCAAGGGAAGACCTAATAACAGAATTATCAGGTCCCTTCTCACTCATGAATATCAATGCCATAAAGGCTTCACGAATGGAGGGGTTCAGGGCTAACCCTCCCACTGCTGAAGCCGGCAGTCCCTTGCTTTTCCCTGGTTTTGGTGATCTGAGGTGAGGAGCCAGCCGGCAGCAGCCAGACTGCAATTCCGCGGGAGCTTCAACCTCATCCGAATGCTGGAGTTCTCACATTTGATCTTCAAATGCACATTATACTCTTGGAAATTACTGACGTAGGTAAACAAGCATTTCCTCAACAACAGCATTCCTGGAGGATGAGTCTAAATACCCTTTCCTCAACTTTGTGTTTGCACAGAGTTATACAGGGGAAATGAGCCTTCGGAGAATTATTAGAGGGCAAACGAGAAGCAGCCAAGTTTATGAAAAACTAGCACACGAATGACTGAGAGGATAGAGATCTATATCCTAAGTCAACTCCAGCTCCAGCTCTTTTTTTTTTTTTGAAGGAGAAGCACTGGCAGGTGTGATTTACTCTGTATTTTCTAGCAGGGTGTCACTGAGGAGGGGACCTGGTCCCTCATTCTCCAAAAGCAGCTCAGCAAGGGCCCTCGTTGCTCCCAGTAAGAAGAGATGAGGAGGAGAGGTGGCCGCTGGCTGCAGCGCACGAGGGGCTCCGGTGTGGCCAGACCCCCCAGTCTCCCCATGCTGCACCCCCTGTGCTCTCACCATCCCTTTTCCCTCCTCTCCTCCACCAGCCGGGTGCCACAGCCACGGCAATAAATGCACAGCTCCATCCCACACTCCTCACCCAAGGCTCTGAGGAGGCTCTCCGAGAGCTGCATTTGGAATTGCAGCCGAGATTTTCCTGGCAGAGCCACTTTCACGAAGTTATGCTCAGATCCTCTGCAATGCCGGTGTATAAATATCAAACACCCACCAGCTTTTCACTGAAAGGATGGGAATTCAGGGAAATCAAGATGAAATATATGTAGGATTTAATGCAGCACCACTTCTTTGTCAAATAGCAGTTGGGTTTAAATGGATCCAGAAACCCTTCCCTTGAAGACACACGGAGGAGCAGCAGCACTTTGTTCAGCAGGATCCCTGGAGCTGCAGCGGGGCTGCTCAGGCCTTTTATTCCAAACATTCCCTTTATGGGCTTACACTGTGCAAATGAGGGTGGGTGGGTTTGTTCAGTGGGAGAAAGCAATTCCAACCCGGCAAAATCAATAGGAAAATTCATGAGCGGTCTCTCCCGCCGGCCATTTGCTTCTGCTTTTTCCCTGGCTGCTGCCGAGGCAGACGCAGGAACCGCGGCCACACTGTCCCCATCAGCTCAGGCTGCTGGGCCGGGGGATGGCCCTGGGACTGTCCCCAGCGCCGCTGCCCACCGGGATGTGCCAGGACCAGCTGCAGCTGCACGCTGGCTCTGTACCCAGAGAGCTCTGACCACCCAAACCCCCCAAACTCTGGTGAAAACGCTGGTGCATTTGTTTCTTGTCACCCCCGAACGCGCGTGGTGTTTGTGGGGGCCCTGGAGATCTCTGAGGGTGCCGGAGCATCCTCCCGATTTGCCTGCACCCAGAGGAGGCACCTCTGCTCCCAACCGAATCCCAGCTGGACAGTGCTAAGGAACAGTGATTTATCAACAGATATAAATCAAACTGACTGTTTAGCAGCGCTGATTAGCTGGAAATGGGAACTTCTGGAAGCACGGCCGCATCCGAACACGACAGCTCCACATCCGCCACTGCAGCACGGCAGAACTCATTTCGTCCCTGCGCCCATCTGTGTGTGCTCTTTCGTCCCTCCAAAGAGTCACAAATTGGGAAGAAAACACTTTTATCTCATAATAAGGATAATCCTATTTCATATGCAACGAATCCACCATGCTGCCTGTGCAATTTGGGATCGCGGCGCTGGGCACGGGCAATGCATCACCGCGGTGCCAGGGCGTGCCAGGGAGGGCGTGGGGCATCGCCAGCCTTTGGGGGGTCACGCATCACCTGTCCCCATCCATCCTAAAAGTTAACCGGCAGCTGGACCGGCAGCGGGAAAGGGGCGAGTGCGGCTCAGGGGGCACGGAGCAGCCCCGGCTCTGCGGTGGGGTGTCGGTGCCATGACCCATCCCCCGGGGCTGTGCAGAGCTCGGAGCAGCAGCCGCTCCATCCCTGCACATCTGGAGCCGTGGGAGCGCCAGGTGACAGCAGCAGGACGCTGTCCCCAGGGTGTGGGGTCACCCTGCCCCCAGCAAGGTGCCACTCGCTTGTCACAAAGCTGCTGAGCAGTTCGCTGCAAGGACCAGGGCAGGGGCACAGCTTCGTCAGGAGCAGCACCATTATTGTTATTGTTATGACTATTTAAAGAGCATCCCAGACGTGCTGGCACTTTACGGACAAAAATAATGGATGGGCCTTGCCCCCTGAAGCTGAAAATAGCTCAAGCCCGGCCCCAGACAACAATGAGAGAGGCTGTGGAGAGCCAGAGTGGGGCTCTCACGAAAGAGCAGGGGCTGTACCTGTCCTCACCTCTGCTCCTGCACTGACCTGCTCCAACTGCCACCACGAGGGGTGTTTTCCCCTGGTTTTCACTAAACATCCAGCAGCAAGGATGGGTAGTGGTTTGAAGTATTTTCTGTCTCTCTCTAGACCTGAAAATAGTGTGGGTGGAGCAGCCAGATGCATCAGCAGTGACACAGAGGGGGAATGGCTTCCCAGTGCCAGAGGGCAGGGATGGATGGGAGATTGGGAAGGAATTCCTGGCTGGGAGGGTGGGGAGGCCCTGGCATGGGGTGCCCAGAGCAGCTGTGGCTGCCCCATCCCTGGCAGTGTCCAAGGCCAGGTTGGACGGGGCTTGGAGCAGCCTGGGACAGTGGGAGGTGTCCCTGCCCATGGGATGAGAACCGGATGAGCTTTAAGGTCCTTCCCAACCCAAACCAGTCTGGGGTTCTGTGAAGTTGCTCCGTGAGAGGTGCCCGGTGGCGATGGGGGTGAGCAGAGACAGGAGCTCGAGGATCCCACCCAGGGTGACCACAGCCCGCAGTGGGCTGTGTGCTGGCTTTGCCCCGTCTGAGACCACTGGGTTGGCCTTCGGGCACTGCTCCACACCAGGACCTGTGGTTGTGTCAGAGCAGCTGGGGTGGCAGAACCCGCTCTGCTCAGCACCAGGACTGGGATCCAAAACTCGAGGCAAGCCCAGCCCAGAGCACATGTGAGGCAGAGAAAGCTTCCTACAGCTTTTAATGAGTTGTGGATTGGGTGCCAGGCCATTCCAGTGCTGTTTTGTGAAATTACTGAGATTTATGTCCGGCTGTTTAATATCAGCCTGGAAAAAAAAAAAAAGCCTTGCCTGTGCTCGGCTCGGTGTGACGGTGTCACTGCTGCTGCGTCCACCCAAAGATTCTAATTTTTTATCTTGTTCATTTTTTTCCCCTTTGCACTGATTATTTTTTTCTAATTTGGTGATCTCAGCGAGATGTTTGGGATGCACTTGACAGAGCATAATATATCACCTGTCGAGAGACCCCGGGCCTTAAAAAAGTGGGGAAATTACTGGTCTAATTGCAGAGTAAACACCCGTCGGGGAAGGGAACGCCTCGGAGCTGGGGTGCTGCTCCCTCAGCCGGGGCCGGAGCCCAGCGTGGAGGGAGCACTGCAGCCGGGCTGCCCCGCGGCTCCCAGACGCCAGAACTGATTGTTTTAATACCAAAGTGACACCAAAGGGGGTCAAGTAAATAAATATGCATGTCTCACCAGTGCAAAATAATAAAATTCCAATGTGTGCAAGCCTGCTTGTTGAACATATGTTTGCAGCACGGCTAAGCCATCTGGCTCAATGTCAAGCATTTACACCAACTGCAGTCTTACACTACCTGACAGCAGAAAAGCTTTATTCCCCTGGTGTTTGGGCACAAATGGAGAAATATTATTGAAATGATTATCTGCATCAAGACTCAGATTTGGTTTGACATTTAGCTGGCTCTGTTTAATCCAAAGGGTTGTCTGAATGAATAAAGAGAAGGGTTCCTCCAGAAGATGCTGCGAGCAGCCAGGGAAAGCCAAATGATTAATGAGACTGAGAGGCTGGGTGGACCCTGCCCACCTCCACCCAGACCTCGGTGCCAAGAACTGCATCGGAAATCAGGCTGAGGCTTCTGGAGCTTGTCAGGAGGATGCTCGCGGCCGAGGGGGCTCTATTTTTGGACCTTAAGAAAACAACAGAAACGAGTGCGTTGCTCCCAGGTGGGAAGGAAAGGTCCGTGTCCTAATTAAACACAGTCCCTGAGAAGTCGCAGGTCCCCGCCGTGCCTGGCTGGAGCGGGATGCACAGCCCGGTGCAGATGGGGAAGCCTGGGCTGGGGAGCCCCCTCCTCCCACACCCAGCACCCCAGCAGCACACGGGGCTGCCGGCAGCACGGCCCCCACCCAGGGCACCTTCATCCCAAAGGGGATCCCCTTTTTCAGAGAAAAAACGCAGCAGTGAAAGGAAAAACAAGGGACAAAGTTTGGGGTGAGCTGGCAGGAGCCGAGCGGGAGCAGGAGCCGTTTGAACTCACGGGGTTGCTGAAGGCTCGGTCTGACAGAGACAAATTCATCCCAGAAACCAGATATACTGTATTTTAAAATGAAATGGGATAGAATGCCAGGCACAGGGCTCTGAGCAGCGTCACGGTCCAGAAAATGCCTCTCTGGGAGCACCAAAGCGCAGCCTCCTCCCATGCCACGGCAGAGCAGCCTGCCCGCGGCTCTCCCTTTCTCCTTTATATCTCCACTTCTGATTGTTGATTTGGATTTAAAATTAATTTGGTGATTTGAGTTTAATAAGAATGTTAGACATGATTTCCTTCTCACTCTTACTTTTAATTAACTTTTTAATTGAGATTTAAATGAATTCTAATGAACAGAATTGGTAGCCTAATTGATTTGTTGCACAGCGTGGTGAGGGATCAGTATGCCAGCAGCATTTTGATATATTACTCCGGGACGTCAAACAGTTTACAGGTTAATTTTTTGGCAGAGGTTACTTAATGGCAGCAGAAAACAGTAATTTAGGTTGGATTGATTAGTAAACAGTTCCTGGTAAGTCTATGGTCCAAACTGGTTAAACAAGCTCCTGGCTGTGCCTTTGTCACCTCGGCCTCTCCTTGGGAACTCACCCGGGGTTTTGTCCAAGGACAGTTTTTGCCCAGATGCAAACTAGGAGTGACAGTATTCCTAAATAAACCCACAGTACATTTCTTTCGGTAAATCCCTGCGAAAATGCCCTCCTTTCTCACCCTGAGAACCGTGAGCAATGGGCAGCCTGCAAGCACGGAGCGGGGCACGGGCTGTGACCCCAGGCCACACGGCCACAGCGTGCTCCCAGTGTGACCCAGACATCCCAGGGTGTGGGAAGGGAACAGGGGAGCCGAGGCAAGGCAGGGCCAGGCGAGGGCCGGCACATGATTAATCGCCAGCTCCCAGACTTCACAGCTCCGAGAGCAAATCAGCTGCTCAGAAGTGCTAAAATATAAACTCATTTTAGCCTCTGGATATTCACCCTCCCTCAGGAAAGCTCATTAGAGGCTGTGGCTGGCATGGGGGGACGCGGGGGACAGAGCCAGGGCCGGGGCCCTGCGCACCCCCGGGCTGGGGGGCCCCATCCCAACGCCACCCCCCAGGTGCTGTGCCCTGTCCCCAAGGCTCGGGGGTGTCCCCAGCCCGGTGTAAATCAGCGACACCGGGCCACGGCGGGTGTAAATGCAGAGCTTCAGAGACATTACTGCAGTCAGAGGGCAAAGCAGGATGGATGGAAAAGGAGAGCGGGGACAGGGCAGGGAAATAGGATGAGAGAGAGAAATATTACCGGCAGCATCCGAAATGCCTTGAAATATGGAGCGCTCCCAAATTTAAAGGATTCGGGTTTAAAAGTTTCATTTTACGATTTGTAAGGAATTTATGTGAAAATAATATTCAAAGACTGGCACTTTTTTTCCGTTATACCAAGCTGTTAGGTGGGAAGAGAGATCCATGGAGAACATTAAAATCCCCTCCTGCTCCTAAACAGAGGTGGGCAGAGCTGCTGCCTGCCGGGCCCCCCGGCATCACTGCATCCATGATTTGCTTCAGTCCGCTCCACTCAGGGTAGTTGGTACATCACAAGCTGGAGATTAAAGGGAGAGCCTTTCTCAAATGCAGATTAATTTTGTTTTTCAACTTCTTAAGCTTCTGTTAACACCTTTTCTGCAATCAGTACAGTATCTTTTAAGTTAATTAGTTCTGGAAAAGAATTACCAGTGTAATTTGTGCTGAGCCCTCCCTCCCTTTCACTCACCAGACAGAGCAGCCTCTGATGGAGATAAAAGGGACACTGGAGGCTCCTCCAGTGACAAGAGGTGTTCGAGAGGAACTCCGATAACATCTTCAAACCATTTATCCCCTCTGCAAATGGGGAGAGAGAAGGAGCGAGCTGGAGTGAAGTGTATATTTCCATAACCTTTGGAGTCTTCCCCTGCGTTATTTAGATCCCTAAACACCCCACATTCCAGGCAGGGAGCACCGTGGGTCCTCCACAACTGCTTGCCCTTGGGTCAATTGTTCCTTCCTCTTGCCACCTTGGAAATCATTTGTTTTACTGACGACGCTGCACAAGGTTCTGTGCAGCCTCCTGCGAAGCTGAGCTGAGTTCTGGGCTCCACACAGACCCTGAACATTTAAAATGATTTCTGTGCATCACTGTTTTGCTGCCGAGGGCTGGCTGCCAGCAAAGCCGGAGCTCCCACACTCTGTCTGGCCTCACCCCAAGGGCTGGGGAACAGCCCCGGGTGGCTGAAGCCACAGGTCCCACCCCGGCTGGGGTTGGTGTGCATCCCTGTATTCCCACACACCACAACTTTCACATCTCTTTGACTCGCTGTCGGGCTCAGTGACAGCAGAGATCGATTGGCAGTGCACAAATTCACCTTCAGAGCAGCCCAAAAGCTGTCACAGGGGGTTGGTGTCCTCCTCTGGAGCGGGGCACGGAGGGCAGCGGTGACAGCCCGGATTTCCTGTGCTCCCAGTGGGGAGAGCCCAGAGACAATCCCAGCTGCTGGTGTGAGCTCCAGCGCAGCCACTGAGGTGAAGGTGGGTCAGGGCAGGCAGGAGGGAGCAGCAGAGCCACATCCTGGGGGCTTCCACAGCACCCAGGGGCTTCCCTGGCCCCCGAGAATAATGGATGTATTTCAGGAAAACAAATCCTGTTAGAAACATACACAGCAGCAATGACAATACTGGCTTACTCTATTAATAGTTCCCATTAAAATCAATTCATTAAATCCAAATGGAAAATATTTCTATAAAAAAACAGTCATTGAAGCCTCGTTTTTTCCCTATACACCCCAAGTATAGCAGTGCCCAATCTGTCCCCCTCTGGAGCTTGCATTTACAAGTGTGAGCACTGACAACTTTCCTGCTTTCAATGGGAGGAGTTTTATTCATAATTTGCAACGGGAAAAGCCTGGGCTATTTGGCAAGAGACATTATCCAGCTGATTCTGACTTGGTTAAGCTACATCAGCCAAGAAGCCGGGAGAAACTTTGCAACAACCGAGAAAAGCAGCCTTGAGTGGGAACTGGCTGCTTGAATGGAAATGAAATAATTGAACAAATGCTCTAATGTCGCCTTACCCTGTCACCCAGCTCCTCAGCCCCCCGTCACTCTGCAAACGCTGTCCACAGCGAAGGATGGGCTGCGCTGATCACTCACTTGAGGATTCCACCCCAGTCCCTGGACTTCCCTCACCTGCGAGGGTCAGGACTCTGTCAACGCTGTGGTGGTGCAGGGTCAAAGCCAGAAAAGCAAGGAGAAAAGGGGGAAATCCCCCAGATTCCTGTTGCCATTGGGCCAATCTTGCTTGCTGGAAAGCGGGAACCAGCGTGGTGCTGCCCAGCCACCGCAACTCCTCCTCTCTACACCCTATTCCTCTCTTTTTCAATGGAGCTCCCCAACACGGTTTTGTTGCCCATTCCTCTGTTTTTCTTCAAGCTGTCTTTAGGGCTGAATCGTTTTGCAGAACTGGTTGGAGCTTTTTTGCATATTTGATTGTGTTTAATTGTGCAGTCGGCAGGACTGGCTGTGTGGGTGCTGCTGCAGCTCACGGCCTCGCTAATGAAAACCCCTCTGGAGCGAGGAGCCCCGGTGCCCCCAGCACCCCCAGTCTGTGACGAGGGCCAGGTTTGGAGTGCTCCTGGCACCACGGCTGCCCACGCCCAGCTCCACCCGGGAAGGGCTGGGAGAGCATTCAGGGGTGAAGGTGAGCGGTGGTGTCACCTCGTTGTTCCCAGCTCGCTGCCCAGCCCAGCTGGCACTGGGACCCTCCCGCCCCGTCCCCGCTCCCTGCCCCCCAGGCTGACCAGCCGAGTGAGCCAGCACCCCACCTCTCCCCAAAACAGCAGTGAGGGTGTCCTTATCCCCTTCCCTGATGCCCCATCTGGGCTGCCAGACCCCTGCCACCGCTGGACCACCCTGTGCAGGACCTCCGTGCCCTGCAGTATGAACCCCCCAGCTCAGCGTGGCGTGTGATCGTTAGAGAGGCGTTATTTAATTTCTTTTTTACATACTGCGGTTAATTACACCGTCTCTGATTGTGCTGATCATTCCTGCTCCTCCTCAGCCCGGTAATCAGCAGCCCCTCCCAGGTCTCGTGGCAGCGCCAGCACGCGGGACACGGCGGCTTCGTTTGTGCCTGGTGTGCAACCAACTCAGACAGCTCCTCCGGGGTTTTCCTCCTGGATTCCCTGCCCCAGCTGGGGCACGAGGTGTCCCGTTTGTCCCCTGCCCCTGGAGGTACCCGGCCAGAGAGAGCCCAGGCTGGCACAGCGCAGAGGTGACGCTGTTCCCGCTCCATCGCACCCTCCGGGGCCGGAGCCGTGGCCCCTGGGGCTGCCACGTGCCTCTTTGGGAAGTTTGGGAGATTGTTTTTATGTGCCTTTGCCAAGGCATGAGCGCTAGAAACTGAGAAATGCCAGGAAAAAGTGAGGCTGGGAAATGAGCAGAGTCAGACAGCTTCTCTCTGGGTGCCTATTTTTTCCTTCAGTGACACAGAAACGAGGACGTGCCTCCCAAAATCCTGCAGCTCGCTGCAGTTACGTACCAGGAGGGTTCCCTCCTGCACTCATCGCCGCTTTTTTTCTCTTCTAAATGATGCTCTGAATAACTGCCTCTATGATATCATCTGCTGAGGTCTTTCGAATTTCTGCTTTGCATGAAAGACAAAGAATTCTCCACAATTAATGTGCTTTGAGGGTTTCCTGTCACAAGGAACGTAATTAACTCTTTGCTGGCCTAACTAATTTCTGCATTTTAAAAAGTAGCCTGATAATGACAAAAGTGGAGCACTCAATCCACAGGATAGCCATTAACGGCGCTCCGGCATTGTGCTGGCTCCATTCAGCCCACAATTACTGTCAGGGAATGGCACTGGAAGCTGCTCCTTGTACGCAAACAAGACTTCTGTTCATTAAAGGCCACTTCCAATAAAGCACAACCTATGTTTGTAATGAATATTTGAGAAAGGAAATAAAACCCTGCGCTCCGAAACCTGCGATACAGTTACTGCTCGTTCAAAAACAGACTTTCTCGGGGCTGACAGATGTTGGCACGGTGGAGGACACAAGGTGGCGGGTGTAGGAGCTTTGAATCCAGGGATGATCAGCCAGGCACAAGGTATCCAGGGGTGGAAAGCCGGGCTGAGGGAAACCTAAGTCCATGTTAAATGGGAGAGCGCTGGATGTGTTCACCTGGAGAAGGGAAGGCTCCAGGGAGAGCTCAGAGCCCCTCCCAGGGCCTGAGGGGGCTCCAGGAGAGCTGGAGAGGGACTGGGGACAAGGCCTGGAGGGACAGGACCCAGGGAATGGCTTCCCCAGGGTTAGATGAAATACTGGGAAGAAATTCCTGGCTGTGAGAGTGGCGAGCCCCTGGCACAGGGTGCCCAGAGAAGCTGTGGCTGCCCCTGGATCCCTGGCAGTGCCCAAGGCCAGGCTGGACATTGGGGCTTGGAGCAGCCTGGGACAGTGGAAGTGTCCCTGCCCATGGCAGGGGTGGCACTGGAGGGGCTTTAAGGTCCCTGCCCCACCAATCCTAGGATTCCATCCCATGACAAACTCGCTCTGCTGTGCGCACCGAGCGCAGCTGCGGCTCCCGCACGGCGCTACCCCTGTCCCGGGCCGGCACACGGGCCATGGCGGCGGGTCGGGGCGCTGGAGGGTCCCCGCTGCCCCTGACACCCCCCGACATCCCTCAGCAGCCCCGACACCCCCGACCCCCGCGGGAGCCCCGGGCGGGGCCGGGCCGGGCTGGGC
>VZTA01029026.1:94433-126430 GCA_013398855.1 Mohoua ochrocephala
CCCTTTGAGCGCGCTTTCAGAGTCAATGGACCCACCTGAATAGATGAAAGGCAGACAGCTCGTGACAAACAAGGGGCTGCGGAATATTCATTGTGCATCTGCGAGGGAAAGATTAATGCATTAGAAATTAAAATGGGCCCGGGCTGTATGATCTTGCTCTAACACTTGGCCAGACCTGTGTCACCCACCGCAAGCGCCTGAAGTCGGCAGACAATCCTGCCAAGGTAGTGGGAATCATTAAGCATCCGGCTATTGTGCACGGTGAATAATAAAACTTTCCCCCTATTCTTTGCCCGGAGCTGACAATGAATAATTCCGGAGCTATTTGCAATGTTAACAGCACCTATCTTGCCCATCCATTCCTTCACGATAAGGATGGAAATATGCATTTCAACAGTCTGCACAGATAGTGATTCACAGGCGCTTCAAAGGACACCTGCCACTCAAGCGAGGGGCTGTCAGTCTCCCGCCGCCGCCGCTGCCAGCAAAATGGCGAAAAAGATTATCTGCACTTTATTCCTTTTCTCCTCCGATTATAACACCGGTACGTTTGCCATCGACTGACAAGTGATTTACACTCGCTGCTGTAATGTGGTTAAGCCAGGAAAAGCTATTCTCTTAGGCAGCCCTTATTCCTTCAAGGTTTACAACTGTATCCAATATCCTATCGCGGTGCGATCGCCGCCGTGCTGAACGCCATTAGGGGAGATATTAGGGGCGTTTAATCTGTTTGCTGACATAAAGGTGACAGTGATAAAGTCCTGTCGCTGACGTCAGGGCCCGGCCAGCCCAGCCGACTTTTACACAGCAGGAGGGTGGCTGAAGTTTTGGGAGGGTCTGGCTGGAAGGGCTCCAGACTCCTCCACAGCGGGTCCTGGGAAGGGACTCTGCTCACGGGGACTCTTTTTGACTAGAAGAGGGGTGAGTTGTGGATGTCCCGATCCTGGCAGTGCCCAAGGCCAGGCTGGATGGGGCTTGGAGCAACCTGGTCTAATGGAAGCTGTCCCAGCCCATGGCAGAGGGTGGACATGAGCTTTAAGGTCCCTTCTAACTGAAACCAGTCTGGGATTCTCTGACTCCATGAGTCTGGAGCCTGTCACCGTGGTCTCCTGCAAGCCAGCAGGTGGAGAGCACCCCTGGCCTTGCACCCTTCGCCCCTGGCAGCTGTCCCGGACAGGCTGTGCCCGTGATTCCTGCAGCCCGGAGCCAAGCAGCTCCCAGGCAGCCACAGGCCCTGCCAGCAGTGCAGCAGCTGCTCCTGCTCCACTCTGGGTGCTCCTGGGGCAGAAACACAAGCAAAAACCCTGCTGCAGTGTTCCCATGTATCGGAAATATTTTCCAGATTATTTGCTTGAAATTCTTGTGCCACAATCTCCCCATTGTGCCACAATCTCCCCATTGTGCCTGTCAGGAGGACTCCCCGAGCAGCCGGGCTTTTCTCCATCAATGTCCACTTTCTTTGGGCACCGGCAGCAGGAATGCTGGGAGGGACTCAGAGCGGCAGCTCCAGCCCTTTCCAGTGGGAAACAGTTCTGGTTGGAGAGGAGGAGGTGCTGTGGTTCTGTGTGGCACCATTTCCACCACGCTGACCTTCGCCAGCCACGCCGGGCGAGGGGCTGGGGACCCCGAACTCCCCCAGATGTGCCCTGCTCTGTGCACTGGCAGAGGGTCCGTGCCGTCAGAGCCTGGGTGTGCCCAACACCAGCAGCTCCTTTGGTGCCAGCACCGAAACGTTGCCGGGGCAGGGCTGGGCACCCAGGCTGGGCAGGGTCCCAGGTCCCACTGGAGAACACTGGGGGAACTCAGCTATGCTGGCCAGGGGCTGGGAGCCCGGGAATAATGAGTCATGGATTAATTAACAGGCCGCTCTGATCCTAGTGAATGGGACGATTTGGAAACAGATCCCCAAAGGTCACAAGCGCTGAAGGGGTGCAGGAGCTGTGCTGGTGCCCTGGGAGGTCTGCCTGAGACCAGGAAGCAGGGACTCTGGGGACAGCAGAGGGACCAGGGTCCCCCAGCAATCCCCCAAGCCCTCCTCTGTCCATGGGCACCGTCCCTGTGTGGGCCCCAGCTGTCCCGGGGCCGGACAAAGCGGGCATTCTCTGCCTGGCTCCGCGGCGCAGCACTGCTGGCAATGCCACGCTGGGAATCCTGACTCACAGGGACATTCGTGCCCTGCCACCCTGCCAGGCACTGGGGTCGCCCCCAGCAGCCCCCACACCGCCCCACAGCCCCCAAATAGGGGTTATCTTGCCTCTGTCCAGCAGCTCCACACACAGGTTTTCACAGGTTCCCTCCAACGTGGAAGAGAAGGTCTCCTGAGCTGGGGGCACAGCAAGGCCAGCTGGAAATCTCTCCCTGAAGGGGAACTGTTAAGATCATGTCAAAACACAGTGTCTGCTGTGGTTTTTTAAGAACAAAACAGTGCCCAAGTCAGCGCTCAGACCGACAATCTGCCTGCAACAACGCCCGCTCCAAAACGGGAGTGAGCCCGCATGTGCTCAGGGATGTGGGGTCAGGGCCACACCGGGGTGGGTGCTCCAACACTTCCCCAGCCCCAGCTCCAGCCCTCCCAGCTCATCCACTCTCATGTCAGGACGGCGGGCCTGCCCTGACCCCTCTGCTTGGGAATGGTGCCCTGTCATTGTCACTGCAGAGCCCGAGCAGCTCCCTGAGGCCTCACCAGTAAAAGGACCCTGTTGGTCACTTGGGTCTCGGTTCCATGTCCCTTCCACAGAGCAGGCTACAGCCAGTGCTGTTATTCTGCAGGACCAGCAAGGAAGAGGCCACGGCCCAGGAGCTGTGCCCACAGGTGTGAGTAACTCACGCTCGTGCCACGGAAGCGGTGTTTTCAAGGTGTTTTCTCTTTGACCTGCACAGAGACATTCTGGTCCACAGAGGGGGCTTTTGCAGCCCCCCGGCACTGGCCAGGGGCCTGTGGAAGGTTCTGGTGCCCACCGGCACATTCCCAGCACTGCTCCCTGAGGGTGTGGGTCTTGTGGATGTGGTGCTGCACCAGCATCTGCAGTGAAGCCTCGGCAGCCTCTGCTGCACACAAACATTTGGACCAGCACGCTGCCAGTTCCAGAATCATGCAGGATCCCCATTCTGGCCGATGGATTCCCTGGAGCGAGGGTGGGAGCGATCTGGTTTATGCCAGTAGGTCTGAAGCTTAATACAAGAGTGAATTCAGCCTCCGCCCCACTAAATTATCCAGCGAGGGCTGAACCCTATTTTTCTTTTGAAGAAGAACAAGGGCGCTGAAATAATTTGTGGATCTGGGTTCCTAATCTTAAATAATTCTTACCATTTAAAACAGTTTTTGCAGGAAATATTTTATAGTTAGAGAAATAGTTTTTGACATTTTGGGGGGGAAAAGAACAATGGACCGTTTACAGGTCTACACAGTAGATTAATGAATCTAATTGAGTCTGTAGGGAAATGCTTCAGTTTAACTACTGGAACTAATTTATACATTCACTACATCGTAATAAGTCAATTTAAGTTTCTGGAAATAAAACTGGATATCCTGGGTATAGATTTGAACTATAAATTTCTGCAAGAAAGGAGTCTGTGTGTTCATTATACATTGTAAAATTACCATATGGACCTGTCAACACTTCTTAGCACAGCTTTGTAATAATGTCATTTAGTTTAACATTGTAATGTGCCAGCTGAATTAATGTGTGTGGCACAATGAACGCCTCCCACCGCCGGTTCGGGATGGGGGGGCAACTTTTAAAGGGGTTTCTTATGCAAAAGAGTTTTGTCTGTATTTGCACAGCCAATATCTGCCCTCTGATCAGGTGCCACCAGCGTAAGTGACTGTCCGGGACTGCTCAACTCCCAGCAAATGCTGCTGGAGTCCCAGGGACGGGGATCGGAGCTTCCAGCCAGCAGCACCCGGATCGCCGTGGGCAGGGCACGGAGCAGAGCCCTCAGCCAGGCTGCGTCAGAGATCACCCGGTTCTCCTCTCGCTGTCACTGCCGAATTTCTCCTCCTCCCTCTGTTACTTGCAGCCCTGCAGCCGCTGCTCACATGGGCTGAGGAACAGACG
This sequence comes from Mohoua ochrocephala, assembly GCA_013398855.1. NCBI lineage: Eukaryota > Metazoa > Chordata > Aves > Passeriformes > Acanthizidae > Mohoua > Mohoua ochrocephala. The sequence continues at coordinate 98,492 of VZTA01029026.1, forward strand.
TCCCTTGCTCCAAATCCTTCTATCCTTGCTGCACTTCCAGCTCCCCACTTTCTGTGATGTGCTCAGCACGCCTTTTTCACTCATCCAGTCAAAAAATAAAAGTCCTCAGTAAATGGAGTCGGAGACAGAAGTAGCAACATTCCCATTCCCTTCTGGCGAGTTACTGGGGGCACTGGTGCAGACACATCTCAGACTGGACCCTGGACTTGCTGCCCAGACCTGCGTCCAGCTCAGAGCTCACCTGAGAGCACCTGAGCCACATCTCCATGGCAGAGCAGCTGTGTGAGCCCCCTTTTTTCTGTGCCCCCCTTTGCCATCCAGCCCGTGCCCCACAGGAGCCCCCAGCCCAGCCTGGTGGGCGGGAGGGACCCCAGCTCCGGAGGGTCGGGGGTCACAGCTCACTGACAGCAGCACTGGGTGCGGGGGGGGTTCCCAGCACGTCTGTACCTGTGTCCCACTTTTCCAGCTGTAGGATACCCCAGGGCCGCGCTCAGCTCCTGGAGGCCTGGGAAGAGCAGCGCCAGCCTGCAGGGCGTGTGCCACCGGCTCTGCCACGGCACAAAACGGGCACAGCAGAAAGGCTGAAATTCCCTGTTGTGTCCCACACCCGAGTCCAGCTCCAGCCGGGACAGAGCATTTCAGTGGCAGAAGTTACAATGGGAATGCACACAGGAAACCCATAATCATCCCTACAGGCTGCAGTGGTGCAAGGATCCCAGGAAAAACTCCTTTTGCAACCCAAAATCCGACCTTGCAGCGCCGACCGTTCTCGCTGCCAGAGCCGAGGGGAGCTCCTCCCGAGGATGCTCCACATAAATCCACTAACATTTTCCCCTTTGTTCTTTATTTGTCTAATTCTTTGCTTTCCTCCCCTCTCCTCCCTCTCTCAGCAGCCTTGGGAAGCGACACCGGAGATCTCACAAAACTCCAAGGCATGCGGCCGGAGGAGGGGAGGGGAGGTGGACTTCTGCTTAGAGGGGGGAAAATGCACTCGCTAATCTCACCGTAATTGGGCTGCGGGCAGCCAAGTGTGCGGCTTTGCCCCCTCTCTCTGCTTGCGCCGTGTGCCCGAGCAGCAGCAGCAGCGGCAGCAGCAGCAGCCCGTACCTGCCGGCGGAGCGGTGCCGGAGCCGGCTGCCGGCGCGCACACGCTGCAGAGATGCCGCCTGATTTCCCTCAGGACGCAGCCGGGAAGACCAGTCGAATAGCTAAAATTCCTACCTCAGTGAGTTAGCGGAACAGGCTAATCCCCGCAAAGAGACAGGATTTAGGATTTGGTTCTCGGGTTCTTTATCCAATTGCACAAATGCGCGCAGCCCCGGCCGTGCCGGAGCTCCCGAGCCGCGGGTCAGCGGCTCCGCCGGCGGCACACGGATCAGAGGGCTCCGCTTCGGGACGGGTGTGGGGAAACAGGCCCAGTTTGGGTAATTAAATACTGTAACTGAGGCTTGGCATCGCTAATTACGTATTAAAACCCAGCGGTTATTTACATTTCTGCGCCTGGGTTTCTACTGGAAGCCGACGGTTAATGTCACCACTTATGCAAACCTGATGGCATCTGCCTGTAAAAGGGTGATTGTAAAAGCTGAGTGCTTTACCTATAAATTCATCTCGCTAATAAGCAATACGCTCATGATTGAAAGTCAAAGAGACTTTGGAAAGTAGTTGGGTGTTTTATTTCCTTTTTAAAAAATGTATCTGGTGGTAGTGAGGCAAGTTCTGGAGAGCAGCACGAGTGCCACGAGCGCCAGCTCGGTGATCCTGGGCAGGGTGATAAATAGCGGCTCCTCAATTACATCTTCGCTTTATTCCCCAAGTGACTTGTATTCGGGCTGATGTACAGGCAGCGTGATTGCACTTGTTTCCCAATGCAAGGGAAATGCCCTTCATGAAAACATTATTAATTAGGCGGAGCTGTAATTGTGGGAATGCTGTGGGAGTGGCGGCGGGCTCTGCCGTGCCCAGGTAGCGCATCCCTGGCGCTGGCAGAGTGCTCCCACACGTTCGTCCCAGGGGGACAGCTTGGCTGGAGCTCGGGGGGCACAGCCCCTTCCAAAGCCGCTTCGGGTCTCTCTGGAAACGCCGGTTCACTGTGTCCCGTTTTTTCCCATTTATCGCGGGGTCCTTGTTTCCCTTTAATAAACCTGTAATTGTACATGCTCACGGGTATTTGCCGTGCTTCACGCCCTGACATCTCCTGCCTGAACCTTATCCAGGTTAAGAGAGGTCACGAGTCAGTAATGATTTCCCAAGAGCCCCAACCCAGAATCTTTTTTTTTTTATTTGGAATATCTTTTATTTAATTAACCACTGAACCAGGCAGACGGTGTTTCCCGCACAACCTGCCAGTACAAGGAATATCTCCGTGGATTTCCAGCGGGAGGATTTCTCCCTCCCGCTGCGCAGGGCGGGCAGTGCCCACAGAACCCCGCTCTGGGCTCCCGCTTCCTTTCCCCCCTCTTTCCTTCTCTCTCTTTTTAATTATGAAAATCAAGGAACCCATAATTCCCGTGACAGCTGTGACTACATACAGACTTAACCATAAACTGTGCAGCAAATGCTTGGTTTGTGGAAAATCATGTTCTCTGACATATGTTTCTCATTATGGGGGAGATTTGCAAAGGAACAAGGCTGGTTCCTCCTGCAGGTGCGAAGTGGAGCCCTGCATTGCCAGGGCCCTGCTCTGCACCTGCAGCCCAGCACGTGGAGGGACAAGGACCTTGCCTCGCCTTTGCAATGCGACCAGAGGAGCGATCCCTGTGTCCCTGTGCCCGTCACACGCACCCGAGGGATGTCTGGGAATGCACCGGGACTGCAGCAGCACTGCAGCTGTGCTGGGAATAACCTGGGATGGTGGGAGCTGTCCCTGCCTGTGGCAGGGGGTGGAACGGGATGAGCTTTAGGGTCCCTCCCAACCCAAACCGTTCTGGAATTCCTCCCGAGGGGCAGTGGAAGGGCAGGTACCCATCTCCTCACTCCCGTGACTGGTGACAGGACTCGAGGGAATGGCTGGAGCTGAGTCGGGAGACGTTTAGGTTGGATCTCAGGGAAAGGTTCTTCCCCCAGAGAGTGGCAGGCACTGAACAGGCTCCCCAGGGAATGGTCACGGCCCTGAGGCTGCCAGAGCTCCAGGAATGTTTGGACAATGCCCTCGGGCACAGGGCGGGATTGCTGGGCTGTGCTGTGCAGCGCCAGGAGCTGGATCAATGATCATATGGGTCCCTTTCAGCTCAGCCTGTTCTATGATTCTGAGGCTGTCCAGGTCTCTCAGGGCCTCTCAAGTCCCAGGACTGAACTGTGAGGTCTGGGCTGCTGCAGCAGGACGTGTCCCTTGACGTGTCACCGAAGAACAGGGGCCGAGCAGTGACAGCCCTGCAGCGGCCGAGCAGAACCCCAGAGGGCAGGAGTGGGACCAGGGGAGGTTCCTCTTCACCTGAGCAGTCGGACGGGGACGGCCCTGGGGAGTTGATGAGCCACTGGGTGCCCCCACCGATCCTGATTCCCATCCCTGAGCAAGAGCAGCTCATCCCTCGGCGACAGACCCCATGGATCCTGCTGCTCCCACTGCGCTGGGCTCAGCCACTGAGCCCTCCTCCGTCTCCATCCCCTAGTAAAGAACACTTCCTCCCCCTCCTGGCTGCTCTAATTCCATCCTTCCATGGCATTCCTGCTCTCCCATAGTCAAACATTTTCATTTCAGCTCCTTTGCTGCAGCCCGTGCCCACCTGTCTCCATCCAAAATTCTTCATGTCATGAAAAGTTCAAAAACTTTAGCAGCAGCAGCAGGTTGCAAAGGGAGCAGAGAATTTCATGTTAATCCAAAGGGGGTTGGCAAATCCACTGGCCAGGAAAAGGAAAGTTTCTGTTTCATGCGGAGCTCACTGAAGGAAGCCCTGCATGGAGACTGATTGCACAGCTCAGCCCAGACAAGGGCCCTCCCTGCGGGGGGTGCAGCCCTGCCTTCGTCCCCAGCCATCATCTCCCTCACGCCCTTCTCCCACGCTGACCAGCAGCCAGGGGCCCCCGCTCCCAGGGAAGGCAGCACAGCAGATGCTGTGCCAGCATCGCCCCCTTTCCAAAATCAGAGTGTCCCGGACCCCGGAGCGCTGCTGCAATGGCCTTCCCTCTCCTGTGGGATGCTCTCACCGGCAGGACGCTTTTGGGCACATGGAAACCTTGTCTCCCCTTCTAGTGCTGATGCCGATAATTCTGTGGAGAAATTTGTCACAAATAAAATATTGCCCAATGCGACGGCCCTGTCTCTGGCAACACCAGCAGAGCAAGTCCAACCTCAGCCTCCCTGGCAGGAGCCTCTTGGGACAGCAGATCTGATCCTCATCCCTCCGTTTTATCAGCTGAGACCTATGCAAATTTGGATTAGAAATAAAGAAAAAGAAAAGAAAGCTTTAGATGTGCAGAGGAATGTTTTCCTGTGCTTATTCCACAACTGCTCCTGAGCTGAGAGAGCGGAGTTGCCATTAAGTATTAACTAGACAGGTATTAGCAATAGCCCATGTCACTGCTTTAAAGGAAATCAATAGACAACATAAATGCAAAATCAAAAGGTTCTTCCCCTGACGGTGTCATCTTGCCAGCACTGAGAAAATAAACCCCACAGCACCTTTCACTGCTCCCCAGTCCCTTCAGCAGGCTGGAATTGCCTGGACGTCCCGGGACACGCGGGTCAGAGATCGGTGTGGGTCAGGAATTGGTGTGGGTCAGAGATTGGTGTGGGTCAGAGACCCGTGTGGGTCATCTATCCGTGCGGGTCAGAGATCCGTGCTGGTCAGAGGTGCAGTTCCTGTTCCAGCCCAGCCAGGGCACGGTGGGGTGCCCGGCCAAGCGCTGTTCGTGCCCGGGTGCGCCCCGAGCTGGGTGCGGGCAGACCCTGGGGCGATCCCGCTGCAGTGGCTCAGCCCCGGGGTGTGCTGCCTCCCCACGAGCAGCTCCATATGTTCCATTATGCTCACTGCTGGGAAATCACATTTCCTTTCAAGGCTGAATTTCTCCAGCCTCCACTTCCAGGCGTAACTTCAAATGAAGATTGAAGATTATATTTTTAGGAAGTGCGATCGTTTGCTGGGGAAAAGCGCACAGAACACATAACATACCGAGAGAAGTTGCCTCATTAGATTAATTAACTTGTGCAGGCGAGGCCTCACACGCCAGCTCTGGAAGGAGCAGAGCCTCAGCTGCCACCTTTCCCTGAGGAGGGGAAGTGCCCGATGCTGCAGGAATGTTCGGCTTTGCATGGGCTTGAGAGGGCAAAGTCCAAAACCTGTGGCTCTTGTCTGCAGTATAAATGAAAACATCACTTATCCTTCACTCCACCTGGAACATCCATGGAAAAAACAGGGGAAAATATGTGTAATTAAGAAAATATATAGAAAATAAAACAGTTTGGGCAGCACGGTGGGGGGAGGGGGGCAGTTTCTGCCCGTCTGCCCTGCTCAAGTGAGACCCCACCTGCAGAGCTGCCTCCAGATCTGGGGTCCAACATCAGCAGGATGTGGAGCTGCTGGAGCCAGTCCAGAGAAAGCCACAGAGATGCTCCAAGATGCTCTGCTCTGGAGCCAGGCTGGGAGAGCTGGGAATGTTCACCTGGAGAAGGGAAGGCTCCAGGGAGAGCTCAGAGCCCCTTGCAGGGCCTAAAGGGGCTCCAGGAGAGCTGGAGAGGGACTGGGGACAAGGCCTGGAGGGACAGGACACAGGGAATGGCTTCCCAGTGCCAGAGGGCAGGGCTGGATGGGATCTTGGGAAGGAATTCCTGGCTGGGAGGGTGGGGAGGCCCTGTCACAGGTTGCCCCTGGCAGTGTCCCAGGCCAGGCTGGACAGGGGTAGAACAGGATGAGCTTTAAGGTCCCTTCCAACCCAAACCATTCTGGGACTCTGGTTCCACAAACACATGTCCTTAGGGACAGAAGAAAAGGACTCCCTGTGACTCCCAGTTGTGCCCCAGCCCACCCTGAACAGGGTGTGCCAGGCCTGGCCCTTGGTCCCTCAGGACAATGACTGCCCGGAGAGCAGGGGTGCAGCATCTCCTGTGCCGGGGCTGCCCAGGTGGGACCCCCTCCCCAGCTCTGCCCCACCTTCCCGCGCCACACAGCCCGCTCCCTTCCCACCGCCAGCCCTATAATTCAATGTCAAGGGGGCTTATGTAATATTTAGGTGTGTATTACACTAAATTAATCTTAACATGAAAAATCTTTTGATTACATAGTGTGTTTTTGTCATTGATTGATTAATTCATTTATTCATATAGTAATGCTATGTCCAACTTCTATTTATATTCAGTTGTGAGAGAAAGTTCCTATTCATGTCAGAGGAGATGAATTAAAATAGTTATCACTGGTATTTGCCAGCCGACTGTTTCAGAAGGTCCCTTTGCAGTATGTACTCTCGCTGCTGCACGAGCTGCCTGCCAGGAATCCCCACAATTCTCATCCTCCCCATGCAAGCCGCAGAGCCCGGAGGTGCTGATCCCTTCCTGCACCGAGGGCTGGGGAGCCAGGGGAGCCCCCAGAGCCAGGGGAGCCCACGGTGCCCAGGGAGCAGGGGCTGGGATGTCTCCAGGGAGAGCAGAAGGCCAAAGGCAGCGTGGCACCATGTGACACAGGGGACCCTGCCACGGGCACCCTGGCACTGCCCTACCCTGGCATCGCCATGCCACCCACCGTTGGAGCTGCAGTGGGCATTCCTGGGAAGCAGCACGGCAGGACTGAGCCATGGGAAAGGCTTGGTTGCCGTGGCGTGAGGCTGCCCTGATGCAGGAAAGATTCCTCTTAATTTGAAAATAATGCTTAATTAATTGTAATTCTTTTATGGGCTCGGTGATGCCATTGAGGCAGCGCATCCGAGGGCCCCGCAGGGCAGTCACCACTGTGACATGTGTCCCCTCAGCCCACAGCCCCTCACCTTCCTTCCAGCCAGAGAGCGTGGAGGGAGTGACCGGATCCATGAGGCATCTCCCACCCTCCATCCACAGCAAAACCTGGGAGCCAGGCCCCAGCCACTGTCCCTCGTCCCCAGGCGCTGTCCCTCGTCCCCAGCCGCCGTCCCTCGTCCCCAGCTGCCGTCCCTCACCCCTGTGTGCACAGCCCCAAGGCTCAGCAGCCACAGCAGCTCTTGCCTGGTTCCCCAAGGATCCAACAGGCTGGAATTACCACAAATACATTCTGTTCCTCTCACACACAACAACAAAGCCACTGGGAAGTGGTTGTGTACACACGGAATGTACCTTCTGCTATTTATATGTGTTTTCCTAAATTAAAGGGAATATAAAACCTGTGAGAAATCTACTTGGAAACATTCCCCTTTTGGGTAGAGAAGCACTTCAATCCAACTGATATTAGCAGGGAGAGGAGAGCTGCCACAGAGCAGCTCCGTGCGCTTGGCTGCTCAGAGCGGCAGCGTGGCAGCAGCACCAGCCCCTGGGCACATGAGGTCCGTGGCTGCCCTCTGGACACTGAAACACGCGGGAAAGCAACACCCAAATCAGCTGGGATGCTGGGAAAAGAGTGGAGGTGTTGTAGGGCTGGACACTCAGAGGGCTGGGGAGGTTACGCAACCCAGAGTACTCAGGCAGCGTCAGGGAGTTCCAAAGGGGCTTCAGCATCTCTAGAAGTGAAATAGCTCTTTCTTACACCATACTAGGAGCCCTGGAAGAGCAGCAAATGCCAGGCCAGGCCAGTGCCACATGCACGAGTTTATTATGTGGAGATAATTAAAGATAATTAACACCTGGAACAACATCCCTGGGGGTGTGAATGAGCTCGATTGGGAAGGGCAGGGGCTTCCTCCAAGGCAATCCCATCGTGCAGCAGACACTGCAGCCTGCTGCGAGGCAAAGGCTCCGCCGCCGTGGGTGCTCGCTGAGGACAGGCGGTGCCCTGCGGAGCCCCGGGACAGGGGGACGCGCATCCAGGAACCGGGGAGGTGTGGATGGAGCCGGCCCGTGCCCAGCCAGGGGCTGTGTGCCCAGTGCAGGGCTCCGGGGACGCCAACTGGCATCTGCTCATTAGCACCTGCTGATTAATTAGCCCCCACAATTAAAGCCTCCCAGGGCTGGCTCTCCTGTCCGCCGGGCTGGTCTCTGCTCTCTGCCAGCTCCCAGGGTTGGGTGGTCCAGACCTCGCTTCTCCTCTGCAGTCGCAGCACCAGGGGTTGGTGCCCAGCGATGTCCTGGGGCAGCGGCTGGAGGCACTGGGGAGCGCAGAGGCAGTGCAGCAATCCCAGGACACGGTGCCGAGGTGCCTGGGATGCAGCACCAGGTGCTGCAGGGTTCCCGGGAATGAGAGGTGAGGCAGTGCAGTACTCCCAGGACACGGTGCCAAGGTTCCCGGGATGCAGCACCAGGTGCTGCAGGGTTCCCGGGAATGAGAGGTGAGGCAGTGCAGTACTCCCAGGACACGGTGCCGAGGTTCCTGGGATGCAGCACCAGGCGCTGCAGGGTTCCCGGGAATGAGATGCGGGCAGTGCAGCAATCCCAGGACACGGTGCTGCTCCCGGATCCCTGCACTGCCCTCCCCTGCCCTGGGCATCCTGCTGCTCAGCTCTCCCACAGCTGCAGCCTTCGGGAAGAGAAGCAGGATTAGAGCGCTTACCAGCCCCATCCCGACCCGACTGACCGGCGAGAGCTGAACTTCGCGGCAGATTTCTGTGCCAGGAAACGGAACCGGCGATGGACACCACCTTCTCCTCCTGCTCCGTCCCCGTGGGGGGACACCCAGGTTCGGGACAGCTCTGCGGTGCTCCCTCAGGAAGCGGGCGCAGTGGGGTTTGCACTCATACACTCGGTCCTGTGCATCAATATTTCACGTGGGCAGGTGTTCGGAATCTTCATTTTCATGCAAATCCCCCTGCAGCCAGGCAGGTGCATTTCCTGATCTCTATTCATCATCCGGAAATCCAATAACTTGGCTTGTGTGCTTGCAGCTGGTTAGGGGCTGACCCGATGTGCACTTGAGCATGGATTTCAGGTCTGGGCAGCAGAGAAATAGCTTATTTCCCCCCTGGCCTTTATAAAATTAAATGCAAGCCCCTCTGTGTTGGTGCAATGTTTGTGTTGCAAGATCAAGCATTTAGAAGTCAGGAAATTCCAAAGCTTGAGGTTACTCCAGCGATGCCAAGTTGAGGCATCACCCATTCCATGTGTCTTTGCTGTATACCTAGTTATAAATACTAATAATTGAGCAATAAAAGAAACAATATTAAAATATGATAGTATTTCAGACTACTGGAACAAAGGGAATTGTGGCAGGAAATCCCCTGTGTGCGCTCAGAGCCCTTGGAGATGTCCCTGCTCAGCCTGACAGGCTGGGAATGGGTCCCCGGAGCTGTGACAGAGCAGCATGGCTGGGGCTGAGGTCTCTCCTCACAGGGTGGTTTTACACCTTCATTGCAGGAAAGCAGCTCAGATCCCGAGGTTTTGGGAAGGGCTTGGAGGCTGCTGCCACCAGCGCAGCCAAGGCACCCCGGGAGCTTTGCCATCCCCCAGGCTGAGTGTCCCTGTCACCTGGGTGGGGACAGCAGCTGCAGAGGGATTTCACGTGCAGTAACTGTGTTTCCTCCTATTCATGGGGGAAAAGTAAACCCCGAAGTTTTCCATGGGGGAAAAGCTATTTTGCTAATGCCAGAAGCTACCGTGGCTCCAAGCTGGCAGTGGCAGGGTGGGCACCCAATCTCTGCCCTGTGATGGGGGCTGCGAACCAAACCTGCTCCGGGCAGGGAAAGGCTCTGTCCTCCCTCTTGCAGCCCTCAAACATCAGGATGATTCTGCTGCTGCTGCTCCTTCAGAGATTCTGGTTTGTGTTTGCTTGTTTCAAGCAGGAAAATATTTGTTTCCTATATTATCTTCAAAATAGACAAAAAAAAGTAATTTTTTTCTTTTCTCCCCCTGGAAAACAGAGGAATGAAAGGGCCTGTGACCTTTGGGAATGGGCCAGATGTGAACTGGTTTGACCAAAGAGAGACTTGGAGCAACCTGTTCAAATGGAAGGTGTCCCTGCCCACGGCAGGGGGCTGGACTAGATGATCCTTAAGGTCCCTTCCAACCCAAGCCATTCCACATTTCTGTGATTTTGGCCGTTCGCTGACTCTTCCACGCAAGAAGGAAAATCTCATTATAAGGGGATAAAACAAAATCCTGCTGGGATGAATTCCCCTCCCCAAGGCAGGACCCGGTGCCTCCCGTGGCTGTGGAGCTGGCTGCTGGCCGGGGAGCTGCTGAGGATGCAGCCCCTGTGCTCGAATTCCAGAGCAGAGGTACAAACGTTATTCCTGTCCAGCTGCTGCAGCTGCTGCGCTTTCATTCCAAAATAATATTTTTTCAAATGAAGTAGCAGAAAACAGCTTTACATTTTTGTTATCCCTTCCAGCACAAAATAAAAAATGCCTGTGCTGCCAGTACCTGATTCAATCAAGTGGAGCACGTTGGATACCCACGGGCTAAACGCGCTGGAAAGAGCTGACTTGTATTTTAATTAATAATGCGATACAGCGTCTCCAGACCCCGGCCTCTGGCAACGCTCTTGCCTTGCTTCATTATTTGCTGTAAACAATTTCCAAGCGATGTGTAGACAACCCTATTCTTTAATTTCTGCTAATTCATAACACCAGCAAAACGCAGGATTTTTTGTTGTGCAATAACACAAGCGATTCAACCTCCTTCCCACCTCATGGGGCAGCCACAGTTTCTGTGGGCAACCTGCTCCTGAGGTGGGTGAGACAGCCCTCACCCCGCTCCTCAGGCACCTGATGGTTTTGTATTTCAGATTCCTGCAGGACAGGCTTCCAGCAAAGATGGCCGGGCAAACCCTGCTGTCACCAGGACTCGATTCCTGAGGGTGGGACAGCTCTTCCTGCTTTCCACACCACCAGCAGATGGTGACCAGGGCAGGTCTCGCCTTGTCCTGTGTCCGGTCCCCTTCACACAGCACACTCTGCAGGGAGTGCACGTGCTCCAGAGGAGCGGAATGCCCTCAGAAACGTGGCAAGTGCTGGGGAGGATTCGCTCTCAGAGCTGTGCTCCGTGCCCGGTGCCTTGCTGTGCCAGGCACTGCCCGTGCCGCCCGCATGGCTGCAGGCTGGCTGCTCCCTCCTGGCAGCATTCCCTCCTGGATGTGACCTCGTGCGACTGAGAGGTGGCAGCAGGGACACCTCTCCTCTCCCCGGCTCGTCACCAGTGCGTACGCCACGCAGCACAATGGTGACACACACTCACAACCTAAGGCAGGTGTCAGAGACAGCGAGCTCTGACTGCTCTGATGGATGTGTAAAAATATCACCAAAAGCCAGAGAGGAAAACGGACCAGAAATAAGAATGGGTACTCTGGAACAGCACACCGTCTGCTGCAGGAACAAACCTTCCACAGGCACGGCGAGCCCACCGGTACGTGGGGATGGAGCCAGCGCTCCCCAACGCCTGCAGCAGGCTCTTCTCTACAGCCCTGGGGGAGCCACAGCTTCTGCAAGAGCAGGGGCCCAGCACAGGGTCCTGCTCTCCTCGTTTCGGCTGGGATGGAGTCAGTTTTTTTCCCAGTCGCTGGTACAGGGATGGGTTTGGGATTTAGCATGAGAAGAACATTGATAACACCGTGGTGGTTTCAGTTGTGGTTAAGGAATATTTATGCCAAGCAAAGGAGTTTTCAGGTTCTCATGACCTCCAGCGAGCGGGCTGGGGGGCACAAGGAGCTGTGAGGGGATGCAGCTGGGACAGCCAACCCCAGCTGGCAGAGGGATGTTTCATACCATAGAGCACCATGCTTAGTGGAAAAACAGGGGGGAAACAGCCCGGGAGCCGCTGCTCCGGAACTGCTGGGCATCAGTCAGTGAATGGTGAGCGACTGTGTTGTGCATCACTTGTTTCATTTATTTTAATTCTTTTACCATTATCATTATTCTTTTCATCCATTTTTTGTCCCATTAAACCGCCTTTCAACTCAACCCAAAGTTTTCTCACTTTTACTCTCCCAGTTCTCTGCCCATCCCACTGGGGTGTGAGTGAGTGGCTGGGGGGCTCAGTTGCCAGCCGGAGTTAAACCCTCCCCTTGCCACTCATGTTGGCTTTGTTCTGTCCAGCCCTGTTGTTCACCTGACGAGCAACTCCCTGGCCCTGTCCAAATGCAGCACAAAGCCCATTTCTGTGGCCATGGGACTGCACTTTCTCCAGCTGAGTGGAAAGGTGGCGTGCACAGGCGGCGTGGAGGGCGGTGTGTACGGCTTGCACATCGACAGGTGCAGGCAGCGCTGCTCTGTCTGTGATCTCCCTGCTATTTTCACAGAATCACAGAACCACCAGCGTTGGGAGAGCCATGAGATCATCTAATCCAACCGTCAACAATCTTGCTGCATTAATTAATTCACCTGATCCATTCATCTCGTGCGTTCAGTCCTGGCAACTCCGGGATCAGCTTTCCGAATACCCACATGAATGCACACAGAAACAGCTGTACTTTTTGTTTCCCTGCTCGGTGCATTAAGGGCTCTGCATCCCTTTAGATGCCTCGCCTGACGCCTCTGAAATGTGCCTCAGCCTCCCGGCTCGTTTGATGAGCAGCAGTTTGATCCCAGCTCCTGATGAAAGCCCCGACACCACAAATACAGGAAATTAGGCTGATACAGAGCGCGCGGCCCCGCACGGCTGTGCTGTAATTACACAACTTCTAACAATTAAGTGCTCGCTGATTATGTGTTGAAAGGAAGCCGAACACCATCAGATCGCATCATTGCTGATTTATTGAGTTATTATTGGCCACATCCTGAAGCTCTGACTGTCCTTCCTTTATCAAAACTCCTCATTTAACTGGATGAAGAATTTTGCCCTGTAGTCTTTCAGGCCAGAGTGTGTAATCTCCGAACCTTTTCAAATGCTATTTATAATCCTGAAGCATATTGTTTTATGCTTGTTGAGTTCTATAAACAAGTATTTTTCCTGCAAGGATAAAAATAAAGTCAACCAATGGCTTCTGCATTGAAGTCGGGTCACCACAAAGTGCAATAGGCAGGATTTTAAAAGGTCTGGTTTTACAATTTATTGAAGGCAAAAGAAAAGACTCCTGAAAGCTTCCCGATTCCGTGTGCACTGCAGTACATTATGTATAAAATAAGGTCATAGATGCATTATCTCCATGCCAGACATCAGGCGCAGGATGAAACAAAGCTGACAAGCCGTTTACCGAGTGTTTTCTTTATTAATATCACAAACTTAATTCAGCCGCGAGAAGACTCTTTGCATAGAGCACGCCATTGACAAAAAGGTACTAGACAATCGTAGAGAGAACGAGGTAAGCGATCTTCATCATTATTATTATTTATTCCGTCTCTTCCCTTTTCCCCCATTAAGCATTTCATTTGGAAAGCCACTGGGGAAAAAGAACGGGGAGGAAATGCGTTCTGCTTTCCCATCTGAATATCCTTAAGTCACATATGTTGTAATATATTTGCATTTTTAAATAAATAACCCTCGCAAAAACAAATTAGAAATGGTTATTTATGTCTTCCGAAACTCCGTTAGCCCGCAGTGCTGTCAAAAGGTCAACCATTGCCTCTAACTTCGCTGTGCACACGATGACCTGGAAGTACCGTCGATAACGACCCTATGGCTGCAAGTCTTGAAGACTTAATCATCTGACATCCCGGGGCCCCGCGGCGCTCGTGCTTGGCATTTGCCTTATTGAAATGTACACAGACAATATGCATTTTAAACAATTCCAAGCTGCCTGCCTAAAATAGTCATCGGGCCACCGATCCCTGTCTGGAACAGGCTTCCCGCTCTCTCAGCTCTCTCGCCTTGATGAGCAAGGCAGCTAACGAAACGAGCCGATGCATCTGGAGCTCGGAACTGGCTGCATTTATTATTGGCATTTGCTCCATATTGCAAGGGAAAGTTATCATCTGCGTCATCTGGAACTTAATTACGATCTGCCACCAGACAAATTTGATTTTAAGGCTCTCTTAGAGAGAGTTCGTAAAACACAACAACGAAACGGGGGGAAGTTGTGCGTTCCAAAAGAAACCCACCCAAACCCAAGAGCCCTTGCAGGAGCAGCTGCCGCTGGGAGCCCCGTGTGGCCACGGTGCTCGGCCAGCAGGGGCTGCTTGCTGAGCCAGCACCCTGCAACAGGCCTAAAATAGTCCCAAAAAGCCAGTTCCTGCAAGTCTTCCTCTGGTCTGATGGAGCAAACCCAAACCACGGAGGGAGATGAGAACTGCCTGGAGCGGGAAAGCCAAAGTCAGCGTTAATGATAACGAAGGACAGGATTTACCCATCCCTGGCTCAGGGACACTCTTGGAAGCCCGCGTGTTCCCGGCCGGCAGCGCACACCCACCGCTTCCCGCGGGCAGTGGGACTGTGCCGAGGGGAGAAGCCAGAGCTGCCCGGGCCCCACAGCCATGCTGGGACAGGGCAGTGCTCACAGCCGAGCCACCCTGGCAGCCCCTGGGCCGGACCAGTGCTCCCTGATGTGCCACAGGAGGGCCTGGAGACGCGGTGGCTGCCTGGGAGTGGAGGTGACATATGTCAGTGGAGCTGCGGCTGTTTCCTCAGCATGTTTGCCCTCCCACGTACCTTCTCAGAGGCTCAAAGGAATTATGCTCGATACAGAAAAGGGAAAAAGGCTCAGAAAAAAAATCTTCCCTTTTCTCCCCACCCTTGAGAAATATGCCCAAGTGATGTCTCTTTTTGGTATTTCACAGCGCTGGGAGTCAGGAAAACCAGCCCGTGCACTTTCCATGCCTCCTGCTTTAATGAAGCGCCCGTCGGTTCCGTGCGGCAGCGGCAGCCCCTGGCTGTCCCCGGCACCCAGGGTTCCTTTTAAACACACTTCGCCTGCAATAACCGGGCACGGAGCTGTGCCTCCGCTGAAGGAATGGGTAGGATTGCTTTACATCTGCACTTTCATTGAAAACATTTATTCAATCAAAGGGAAAAATAAATGTGGTCCCTCTGCTCTGTCAAGTATAAACTGTTATTGATCCCCTAAATGAAATTTGTCCATGCTGATCGATCAAACACATTATCCTTTTTCCCCAGTCCATTACCAGCAATTGGAAACTCTGAAGCATCAATAGCAGCTTGACCACACACAGCTGCATGTTCAGCCTCTGTTCCCCAAATCCGAATCATTCCTGTCCCACTCTTTCCCCTCCAAACACCGGGATCTCAGCGTTATGACCACACTTTTCCCAAGCTGACGGGCAGAAAATCTAACTTTCATAAAATGCTGGGAATCGGTTGTGTTGTGTTAAACTCCAGCGCTGTGGTAACAGCCTTGGAACAGCGTGGGGACTGCACCAGTGCCCAGCCAGGCTCCCCAGCGGGGTCCTGGGGATGAGTCCTCACCTCAGCCCATGGCGTCCTGGCTGGCCACATCCACTGGAGCAAACCAGTGAATTTTAGTATTTCCTAGAAGGGCATTTTTGACAAACCTGATATTTATCAGGAGCACTCCTGCTGTACGAGCTGCCTGGCACAGTCCCCACTGCTGGGGACGTGGGTTGGTGGTGGCCTTGGCAGTGCTGGGGGAGTGGTTGGACTCACTGGTCTTGCTGGGCTTTTCCAGCCCAAACCACTCCATGGTTCTGTGGTTCCACGGAGCTGGCTGATGTCACCAAGCCCCGAGCCCAAAGGAAGAGCCGCTCTGCAGGGCCCCTGCCAGCACCACAGGCACCGTGCCCTGCTGCTCTTCTCCTTCCCAGCACAGGCCTATCCCTTCCCATGGGCTGCCCCACCCTGGCACAGCCCCGGCAGGATGTGGCCATCCCTCCCCACCCCGGCACAGCCCCGGCAGGCTGTGGCCATCCCTCCCCACCCCGGCACAGCCCCACTCTCCTGGAGAGACGAGGCTGCAGGAAGGGCCAGGGACAAACCCGGCGTGTGCTGGCTGGAGCACGGCCTGCAGTGGTTCAGGGGCACGAGTTACTGGTTCCACATGGTGTCACTGGTGCTGTGTGTGGGATTCCCATCGTCACAAAGTGCCCAGAGCAAGGGAAGTGTCCCAGGCCAGGCTGAGTGGGGCTTGGAGCAATCTGGCCTAGTGGAAGGTGACCCTGGCCGTGGCAGGGGGGGGAAACTGGGTGATCTTTAGAGTCTCTTCCAACCCAAACCATTCCATTGTTCTGAGGTCTGATGTGAGCTCACAGGGCTTGGCAGAGCTTTTGATCCTCAAAAAGAACCTAACTTCAGGCGGGCAGGGGGAAAAAGGCAACGCTTGTGTCTCACTAGCCATCACGAGGGGCTCGCTCTGCTGCTGTCAGTAGCTCATATGTTTGTCTTTTGTCTTGCTGATGGGTAATAATTTTCCGAGCGAGCTTAGGGAGCAGTGACTCTTTATTAAAACTAATAAGGGAGGGAGTCACGGGCCTTTAAAAATCACTCAGGAAATTGTTGCTGACAAGTCTTTCTTGCCTCGCCCCTCAGAAGGAACGCAGCGAGGAGTTAGGATGCTCTGCATGACGTCAGCTCATGGATTTGCTGCCATGTATGCTCAGGTCCCCCAGGTTTTACAATGTCCTGGGCTTCACTGGAGGTAACACAAGCTCCGAGTGTGCGTTGTTTCAAAGGTCTCATTTTGTCTAAATATAGGCAAAATCACATACCAGGGAAATGAACAACTGTGAAACATTTTAGCAGGTGCTTTTTAGCACCTGCTCAAGCACTGAAAATACAAATCCTGAGAAAAAGTGGTGAAAGGCAGCTCTGCCCCTGTAAAGAGGGGAGAGCCAAGTGCTGGTCCTGCTCCTGGACACATCACCCAGAGGTGGGTTCACAGGCTCCCTCTTCTTCCAGCTGTACGACAAGGACAAAGCACAGGGAAGCCAGAGACCCCTGTGCCCCGGTGCAAACCTCCCCTGCCGGGGCTGTTGCTCTGCCCCAGGCAGCTGCACCACACAGGAGGGCAGGTGTCTGCAGCCCTGTGCTCCCAGCCGGCTCCTGGGCTACAGGGAACCACAGCCTAGCAGAGACAGAGCCAGAGCACAAACCTCACCCACCCGTATCGAGATTGCATCTCCTGATCTCACATATCTCTCTAAAAAAAACTTATCTTGGCATAGCACAGAGCCAGCCCTGTCCCTGCATGGATTGACCTGATGGTTCCTTCCTTGCACAAATCCGGACCATATTCCAGTCTGAATTCATCCAGTTTCTGCTCCCTGCTGCTGCTCTTCAAGCCCCTTCCCTTCCCAGTAGGTGGATGACATCTTTCCCTCCCAAGCCCTAGTATTCCCCCCGCCCCATCCCACTGGGCCCTGGGCAGCTGGGAGCTGCCCTGCTGGGTGCTCATTTTGGGCCGTATTTAGCCCAAAGTTCACCGCTGCTGTTCCAGAGGTCAGGAGGAGCCCGGAGGCGCCGCTTGCAGCCCCCCGAGCAGGTGTAATGGCAGCGCTGACCTCTGCCCGCACGGCAGCCGAGACAATCCCGGGGAGCTGCTTGTATCCATCATGCGTTTAACCTAATAAAGGAGATGATGGGGAAATGACAGAAGGACCAGTTTCTTGCCAATATTGTTGCATTTTGCACTATTAGAACAATCTTCTGTGGAAAAAAGAACGCGACCGTGTGTGGCCACATCCATTTCCATCCTGAGACACGGCAGCAGAAGCGCTGCCCTGTTTCCCCCGGGGTTTTCCCGGCTGTGGGGAGCCATCCCTCTCCCTCACTGCCCGGGCTCACCTCCATCCTCTGCCAAGCTCCTCCTGGTTCTCCCCATCCTGGGATTTTCCTCCTGTGCCGCTTCACAGCTGGATTGGCACAAAGGCAGCGATGTGATGTCTACTTCGCCACCTGGGAAAAGGGGAAAATGCAGCCATTTTTCCAGAAAATTTAGAAATGTTGGTGGTGTTGTGGGAGAGGAGGTCAGAAACCGGCCGTGGTGAGGGCACAGTGTGGGCACCGGCCGGAATTGGTGCCACTGCACTCAGTACCGCGTCCCGCCAGGGCTCTCCTGGGTGGCACCCCTCGGGCAGGGCGAGGGGACCGCTGGGCCCCCGCGGGGAGGAGGCGGCAGCAGGAAGGGTCTCGCCGTGGGCACCGGCTGCTCAGAGCCAGGGAACTCCTCTGCCCTCACTCGGAACCAATAAACAGTGACTCGCTCGCCAAAGCAATCGGAATTCTGGGTGTCAAAATTAAGAGTGAGGCCAGGCCAGGCCAGGCCAGGAAAGGCCAGGCCAGGAAAGGCAAGGCCAGGCAAGGCCAGGCCAGGCCAGGAAAGGCCAGGAAAGGCCAGGCCAGGAAAGGCAAGGCCAGATCAAGCCAGGAAAGGCAAGGCAAGGCCAGGCCAGGCCAGGAAAGGACAGGCCAGACTGGGCAAGGCCAGACCAGGCCAGGCCAGGCCAGGCCAGGCCAGGCCGAACCAGGCAAAGCAAGGCCAGGCAAGGCCAGGCCAGGCAAGAAAAGGCCAGGCAAGGCTGCACTGGATGAGGGCCCACCGAGCCATGGTGACCTCAGCTACACCAGGATCCCGAGCCCCTCCAGGTGCAAGGTCACACCAGTGACAAGAGTGGCAGCAGGTCTCAGCCTGCCTCGAGTCACATCCTTCCAGCAGGACAGCAGCTGGCTGTGTTCTAATACAGGGACACAGTGGCATCGACAGATAGAATGGCTAGAAAAGGAGGAGGAGGAGGAGGAGGAAGAGGAGAAAAGAAGAAGAAAACCAGGATAAAATTGAATAGACTAGAATAAAAACTAAGAAATAAAATAAAATAAAAAACCAAGAAATAGAATGAAAAACAAAATAATAAAACCTAAAGGATAAACTAAAACCTGAGAAATAGAATAAGGTCTCCTGATCTTGAAGTTAGAATTAAAACCAAAAAGTTAGCTTTCAATATGCCTCTTTTTTCTCCCAGCTTCTCCATCTAGCTAAATTCAACTGATTCCATTATGCTCCAGTGCCTCTTCTCCCATGACCCCTTTGGCTCTTTAACAAATGGCATCAAAACGTGGATGTTCCTCCCCAAAACACCCGTTTTCTCCTTTACCTGAATTTTTATGCCATTCTCTGTACGAGTTATAAATTCTCTTACTCTAAAGAATCTGGCAGAAGAAGGAACCCTCTTCACCCAAGGCCACAGATGCTCCTTCACCCTCAGGCCCTGCTGGGCGTAGTTTGCAGAGGAAATAAGTTTAAACTTTTTTTTTTTAAATTCTAAGCCTGGAAGAACAGGGAGTGCCCTGTGAGCACCCAGCGGGCTGCCAGCTCGATCCCCTGGCAGGTGCCAACGGCGGGAGAGCCGACAATGTCCCACCTCTGCTGGCACCTCGCAGCCCTGGAAAACCAAACTCACCCCCAAGAGATGGAGCTTCGGGAGGCTCCCGCACCTCCTCGTTCAATAAGTGTAATTACACCAGTGGATTTTTCTCTTTAATCACAGGAGGAGCTTTTAAAAGGAAAACAACCGAGTCCAGCAGGTTCCCGCTATGATATTTGCGGGGAGATAATTCAATTATTGTAGAAAATTATTTTAAACATTAAGATGCACAAAGTTCAGTTTCCCCTGTTTCTGCGGCTATCACCCAAGCTATTGATAAGATGTCTAAATTTATTGCAGAATAATTCTGCAGGAAAAGAGATAAAAGGTTCCTGAATAAAATATGAGGCGAGAGCTGTAAATTGTAGCAATGCATATCATTTCATTCAAATGTAGGAAGCAATTACCATCTGCTATACTCATCAGTTCCCTCCTTTATGACTTAATTATATGTTTAATGCTATCAGATCAAGGAAAGGGCACAATAGATGAATGAGTGAAAGAAACAGAAAAGATTCAGCAACAAGACAAAAGGCAGATGAAAAGTAACCCAAGAACAGAATTGATTTCATTTGTTGGGAGAGGAGTTAATTTAAATAGTATATTCTATCATCTCCTGTGCTGTACTGAGATAATATAAATCATGTGTTTGTGAATTTGCTTCATACAATTTTAACAAAAGCATTCAAGTTTCTGAAAACCCAGGGTCTGCAGGTTTTGATTTATTTATGAAATGAGTAACATTTACAAAGAAAGAGCAGTGACTGACACCAAAGCATTTAAATGATTATTAACAGCACTTTGCTGTACAAGTACGAGATGACAGAGGGGAAGCTGACGAGCTCAGCTCGGGCCCCTCCTGTCTGGGTTCCCAGACCTGCCGGGATCACCTCCCAGGGACATGGGGCAGGGAAGGGACAGGGCCACCACGGCCACCTCCGCCACAGCCACAGCCACCATGCCTGGGCCAGAGGGCCAAGGAGGGCACAGGGGGTGGTGGCCCTGAGACCCCTCAGGTCCCTCCACAGGATCAAGCAGCCGCCGTCCCCCGGCTGCTCTGGTTTGATGGTTCTGGATGTGTCCTGGCAGAGCTGCTGACAGCCTGAACCCTGCAGCTGCACCCCTCCATCCAAAATCCTGCAGCCTGTAATCTGAACCTTGTATTCTGCACCCCTGTACCCCTGCATCCTGCACCCTATATCCCTGCATCCCTACATTCTGCATCCTGCACCCGTCTGACCACATGTGCCCATGGAGGAAAATAAGCATGGAATAATGCAATTTGCTTAAATATCACATGGTGGGGTTAGAGCACAAAAAAGTATGGGATCTCCTGACAGGCCTCGGGAGCTTTTAGCTCCCCCCAGTATCAGCAGTGTGCACAGGCAGGAACAGTGGGGCTGGAGCCAATCCAGTGGGATGCCTTCCCAGAGACCTGGGGACAGCTGGAGTTAGAGGTACAGGCAGGTGACCTCCCCACAGCCTAGAACTGCGCATGGAGAGTTAAACACAGTGGGCACCGAGCGCTCCTCTGAAAGAGTAAAACAAATCAAGTCTTAACACTTCTCACTTGGGGTCTGAATCCCGATTTAGATTAGATATTAGGAGGAAATTTTTCCTGTGACGGAGGTGAGGCCCTGGCACAGGGTGCCCAGAGCAGCTGTGGCTGCCCCTGGATCCCTGGCAGTGTCCCAGGCCAGGCTGGACATTGGGGCTTGGAGCAGCCTGGGACAGTGGGAGGTGTCCCTGCCATGGCAGGGGTGGCACTGGAGAGGCTTTAAGATCCCTTCCCACCCGAACCATCCTGTGTATCCATGGTTCCCACTGCACAGCAGGGACTTACTGAGGCGTTTGCCCCCACTGAGGCGGGGATCCTCCTGTTCCAGCAGTGGAGCTGCCTGAGGGCTGGATCTGCGTCCCTTTGTGGGCACACCAGCACCGGTGCCTGCTCACACCCTCGGCGACTGTGTGTGCAGGCAGGGATGTGCTGGGAAGCTACAGAGAAAGAAAGCAGTTTTGTACTAATTCCCTTAATTTATTCACATCAAATGTCAGTGCAGTGTCATATAAAAGTCTTTAATGATTTTAAAACAAATGGTCCCTGAGGCAGGAAAATAGTTATAGTGCCATTTCTAAAATTAATTTAATTCCTGCGGAATAGAAATAAAAAAAAGTGCCTGCTCGGTTGCACATGCATCACAAATAGCACTGGAACATTCCTGGAGAGGCTTTTCAGCTGCACTCACCCCGGGTTTCCCAGCCTTTCTGCCAACCCTTGGCACTAGGAGCCCCACGCTGGGCAGTGCTGAGGGCAGTGCTGCCCCCTCCTCGTCACCCTCTGCCACGGAGAGCCCCCACATCAGTCGGTGCCTGCTGCTCCCTTTGCCCAGCAGCAGAACCTCTCGTTGTTGCATTTCTCCGTGGCTCAGGCCGCTCTGTCTCTGCTGCTGACCACGCACAGGGCAGCACTGCACTGGTACTGCTGGCCTGGAATCCTTCCTCACCAGCCCCTGGCGTGATCATACCTGGTCCTGCCTCGCTGCCCCCTGCCCCGCTCCGAGCTGTCCCTGCTCACCAGCTGGCACGGTTCCACGCTGGGACAGGGCTGGCAGCAGCTCCCATGGACAGACAGCGCCATGCCCCCGGCTCTCCTGTCCCTCTGGCAGGGCACAGGCTGCCCGAACACCAAAGAATCCCAGAACGGTTTGGGTTGGGAGAGACCTTTAAAGCCCATCCAGTTCCACCCCCTGCCATGGGCAGGGACACCTCCCTCTGTCCCAGGCTGCTCCCAGCCCCAATGTCCAGCCTGGCCTGGGACACTGCCAGGGATCCAGGGGCAGCCACAGCTTCTCTGGGCACCCTGTGCCAGGGCCTCCCCATCCTCACAGCCAAGAATTTCTCCCTGATATCTAATCTAAATCTCCCCTCCTTCATTTTAAAGCCATTCTCCCTTGTCCTATCACAACAGGCCCTGTTAAAGGTTTGTCCCCATCTATTTTATGCTGTCTCCATGGACACTGGTGCCCGTGCTGGTGCCCAAGGGTAGTGCTGGGGAAGCACAGAGGTGTGAGATTTCCTGAAAACTGCCGGTGTGGATAATTAAAATCCCAAACACGTGAAACTCTGTTCAGTGACTCAGTCCACACGCTCCCCCGCTGCTCCCACACGCCTGCTGATGCTCAGGCAGAAATTAAGCATGGATTTTTCATGCTTTGTATTTAGGGCTCCACATTTTCTCTTTCCTTGTGCTCATCCAAGGCCACCCCCGTGACAGGGGTTTGGGAACCCCTACCAGAGATGCCTCCGGCTGCCCTGGCCAACCTGAAACACCGAAGGCTCGGTGCCGGTGAGTGATGAGGCAAAGGCACCACCCTGCAGTGGGGAACACAGCTTTGCTCCCCACCACGCAGGGAACACCCCTGGCTTTCCCTTCCAAGGCGAGGTGCCCCAGGCCACACAGGGACCCCTGCACCCCCCAAACCCTGAGATCCTCCCCCAAACTCTGAGATCCTCCCCCAAACTTCTCCATGTCCTACAGGGAAGCCAGGCTGGTGCATTCCAGCACTGTGGGAGAAGTGGTGTGTGCAGCCCAGCCCTTGCCTCGGGGTTAGGAGGCTCTGCCTAATTGGGGGTGAAACAGCTCAAAGTTCACCCTGTTTACAAAAGCCATCGCTGGTGGAGGAGGAAGGAGGGTCATGCTGCTTTTGGTGCGGAATGATGCTGAGGCCAGCGTGACTGATTGATCCCAAAGTTAAACATTCTGAGTGAGGGTGTGGAGGACAATGTTCCCTGACAGAATCTGGCACCAGTGAAGATGTGGCAAGGTTCCTGATAAAGGAACCAACCAGTCAGAGTGCTGATGAGTTACTTACTTCCCTGCGCAGCCCTGGGGACACATGTCCAGGAACAGCGAGGCTGAGTGGGAAACGAGGAGGAGGAGAAGGAATATGAGGCTGACCTGGGACGCAGGTGAGGGAGACAAGGTCGAGGTCCTGGCACCAGAGCCAGGGGATGATGCCCAGAGGGTCCCTGCACCCCGTGGGGAGCTGGGGCCAGGGGCGATCCCTGCTCCAAACATCTCAGTGCTCAGCCGACAACTTGACAAATTTGGTTTAACTGTTTTGATGTAATAATGTAATTAGGTAAAAGGGTTCAGCAACCAATTGCATTTCACTAATTTCTACCATCTGCTTCAACACTTGTTCTATGTGTGCCAGACTTCAGTGTCTTTGCTCTAATAGTAATTAATGAAACTGTTAATAAGCTACATATATCATATTATGCTGCAATAATTTATCAAAGGATAATGTTATGAGACAAATTCTATATAACAATTATAGAAAATGGCTTACATTACTAACGCTGCACATTGCTCACTAGTTTCTTTACTCTTCCCTTCTTAATGAATTCCCTAATTAATTTAATGCATACGTTATGCATAATTTGAAATTTAAAAACATCGCTGGGTCAGGTTTTAACCATCCTCTTTTACATGCTGTCTGCTTCTACAAGACACATATTAGCAAAACATGACCTCTATGCAAATCAGGGTGCCCGCTGCTATTCCCATTCCCGGTGACGATAGCGGCGCTCCGGCACGCTCCCGCTGCCACGGCGCAGGGAATGCCGGCAGAGCAACCGGAGCCGTGGTCAGTCGGAGGCACTGTTTGCAGCAAAACCCAAACCTGAGCAGCTACTCCAATCTTGGGTTGCATAACCAGCCCCGTTTTGGGGAGAGTTGCCCTCAATCACACCGGGGCCTCGCTGCCATCGCCCATCCCGGGAGAATGAGGTCAGCTTAAAAATCCAGAAACCTTCCAAAATAGAAATTCAAACTTCAGTTTCTTCATCTTCCGATTTTTAAGCATCCAGCACACAGTTGCCCAGTATTTCCCAGCTTTCTACCTCTACAGCTTTGGGGTTTTCCTGCAGAATGTGATGACAAACTCTTCTTCCAAAGTTTCCATTTTCGTTCCCATCTGACTGGGTGGAGACTTCCAGAACACCACCAAATACCCCAGCGGGACAGGGTTCTCTGACTTCAGTGTTTCCTAGTGTTTTACTAGGAAATTTACTGTGAATTTCCATGGTAAGAGAAACCAGATATCCCCCACCGATGTTAGAGCCGGTAACGTTTGGAGTGGGCTGGCAACCAACACCCAGCAGAGGTGAAACTCCTCTCCCTGAGAGCTACACGAGAACCAAGTCTTGAAGTAAGTTTTGAGGCTTATCCAACATACTGTAGGACACATCTGTGTTTGCATGGTGCACAGACCCACTCCTTACAGAGTGAACCCACCTACTCCCTGACCCCGCTAACAGCGCCTGTCTGGGAAGTGATTTAAGGGAAAATGGTGAGGGGTGTGGAGGAGCAGGCTGCCGGCCTCGTGGAGGGCAGGTGCCGGATTCTGCAGCACAGACACTTGCTGCCACACAAATAATGGGTCTGCCCACACTTGTGGCTGCCCCTGGAACCGGCAAACTCCAGAGACCCAGGTTCCTGGTGCCTGCAGTGCTGCCTCAGAGGCAAATCTGTGCCCTGACAGCCAGGATGCTAGGGATGGCCCTGGACAAGGGCTGTGATGCCCAAGACCTTCTGTGGTGCTGCCTATAAACACAGCCCCATCTCCAGCACCAAATGGGCAAAGAAAATCCTTCCCAGCTGTAATAAATACCTGGTAAGGAGAACTAAGAAAACACACTGTGGTGCTCTATGATGGAGAGGCAGTTAAATAACCAAGCAACTAAAATACAGCAGATCCTGCCTTGTGGCAAGTGGAGGAGGGGGATGGCTTTGGTACTACCTGTTTGCACCATTGGCTGCTATTTTCAGCCAAAAGGACCCTTGTATTGGGCATGGTTGGATCAGCCACATGTCTGATCCTGCCTTTTGTGGACCACGGCATTGTCTTCAACTCCACCTGGTCTCTTATTCTGGGAACAGGTTGCCCAGAGCAGCTGTGGCTGCCCCTGGATCCCTGGCAGTGTCCCAGGCCAGGCTGGACAGGGCTTGGAGCAGACTGGGATAGTGGGAGGTGTCCCTGCCCATGGCAGGGGGGTGGCACTGGATGGGCTTTAAGGTCTCTTCCAACCCAAACCCTTCTGGGATTCTTATGCTCCATAGAAGAAATACAATTTACCAAGCCAGCCAGGCTTTAGCAAGAGATTGTTCCTTCACGAATTGTCTTTGGACAATATATTACTTACATTACTAAAATATCATATAGAGACCCAGAGTGAGTTATATTAACATTGCCTTATCTTCTGGGACACTTCTGGCTGGAAAAGTGTTGAGTTTTCATCTTCAAGCAAGCTTGCTTCCATGCTTTTCCATCTGACACGTCAGATTATTTTAATGATGGATTACTTGATTAAATTAATTCCTCCCTACAAAAGCAGCTGTCTTGTGTCATGGAATCTGTTCATCTATCTGGAACATTTGTACTTGCCAGGGAGGAGAGCCAAAGCGCAGAGCGAGCGGAGGGAATGCCTGACCATACCGAGACGGCGACAACTTTGTCACAACGCGTAAGTCTGAAGCCGAAGCTCAGCGGGACGTCTCGGGTCTCTCCCTGCCCCAGCAGGGCTGGATCTTTTGCCCAGGGATTAGGGAAGAGGCTGCTGGCCTGGCCCACTGGCAGAGGAACACACTTCCAGCAGCTCCAGGGGACCCACGATGTGCTGCCGTGTCCCCGTGCCGGTGCTGAGCCCCGCTGCCCCTGGGCTGCCTCGGGGGCTGAACCCCGAAGCGCAGCCCCAGGGTGTGCTGGCAGGTCCCAGCAGTGGGGACCCAACCACGCCTGAGGGAGGGTAAGCTTCAGCAAGGGAAAAAAGCAGGATGAAAATGGAAAATCTGTGCCAGCATGGTGGATGAAGCATAGACCGTGTGCATCAAACTTTTATTTCTGAACAAACGTAATTGATCCATTTGAGTTCATCCCTTGCTTACTCTCGAGATGCTGCTCTTTTTTTTCCCTTTAGATGGTTTTTGCAATCTTATCCTTCCCTCCCTCTTACTGAGAGTCCTCAAGCACCATCCACACATGCAAATCCTCCGAAATCAGAACTGCCTGCCACGTCTGAAAGGAGTTTGCTTGGCAAAGAAAAGCCTTGGAAAAACAACAGAATGGCCATTTCCTTTGTTTTCCATCACACAATGTAACCATAGGCTGGGGTTTGATATTACTAATTTTTTGAAGTATGAATATTGATGTAATTTTTTCCACTTATTTATTTTCAGTATTCATATGCATTGCAGTGGGTTGGAGCCCTTTATTTAACAAAATCTCCTGCTTTGGGATTTGGGATACAGTGCATTGCTAATAAATTTATTAATACCAGAGAACTTTAAGAGAGTTTAAGCTAAGTTTAATAAAGCTGCAAAATACCAGCTCAGCCTTTTTTTCTTTCACTTCAGTGCCTGTATCCTGAGTTCTCGGAACTGCTGCCCACACCTCGCACCTGATCCCACAGCTCCTTTGCCTGACCTCGACTCCTTGTGCCTCGGCTGCCACCGCAGCTGTGCCAGGTGTCCCCCCTGGCAGACTGACAGGGAGCTGCTGGCTGGTTGCTCTGGCACGGGCAGTTGAGTCCCTGGAAGGTCAGTGTGCCAGTGCCTGCTGGTGACAGGGTCCTCGCTCCTGGACATGGTGGGATGGCAGAGACTCTCCGAGGCGTGGTGCTGCCCACTCGGTGCTATCCACTCATGGAGGTCTGGCGTGGCTGTCCCAGCATGCAGAGCTCACCCCTGCACGGAGTTACCCCCGCACAGAGCAACTCCCCAATATCCCGACCCCACACAGGCTCTCCTACACGACCATGTCCGCGGGAACAGCTTCTGCTGATGGTTCACCGGGTGTCACCCACACCCGACACCAGCCAAGGCCAGGGAACACCGGGGGCGCTGTACCTGGGTGTCGATCCATTTCTACAGCCACACAGACCAGGCTCAGTGGGGCTGCCTGGGCTGTTCTGAGGATGCCCTGCACAGCCCACCTGAGCACTCCCAGGCTGGAGAACCCGGTGCCTGCAGGCAGCCCCAGCCCTCAACTGCCATCCCTGCCAGCACAGCCAGGACAGTCAGCACAGCCATCACTGCCAGGACAGCCATCACTGCCAGCACAGCCATCACTGCCAGGACAGCCAGCACAGCTGGCACAGCCAGCACACATGGCACAGCTGGCATAGCCAGGACAGGTGGCACAGTCAGCACATCCAGAACAGCGGGCACAGCCAGCACTGCCCCCAAAGCCTGCCACGTCCCAGCCTGCGGGCCAGGGCCGGAGCAGGAGCAGGAGCAGGAGGGTGGTTCCTCGCTGGTTCCTTTCTTGGCGTTCTCCGGCTCAGCCCACCGGAGGCTGCCGTGCTTCGCCAGCGTGGCTCCCGTGCCCTGTAATCGAGCGGGATGTGGAACACACCCACGTCCTCAGCAGCGGCTGAACCACCGACTGCCGCGCCAGCTGCCACGTGGAGCACGGACACGCACGGCTCCCCCGAGCCACGGCCCCTCTTCCCCCGGTGGGGACCCCCGAGCCACAGCCCCGCTCCCTCCCACTCCCCCGGGCACAGGCGCGCCGAGATACGTCACTGGTCCCCCGGAGTGTCCTCCCCAGCCACATCACTGGTCCCCGGGGATGTCCCCCCCGAGCTACACCACCCATCCCCCAGGATGTCCCCCCCCGAGCCACAGCC
>VZTA01029026.1:142212-156060 GCA_013398855.1 Mohoua ochrocephala
AAGGGGAAGGGGAAGGGGAAGGGGAAGGGGAAGGGAAGGGAAGGGAAGGGAAGGGAAGGGAAGGGAAGGGAAGGGAGCCATTCTGCGTGCAGCGCCCAGCTGTGGCCCACTGGGACGTGTCCCTCCCTCTGCAGTGGCCGCCCCGGCTGCGATGGCCATCTCCCATTTACCCTGTTTGGCACGTCTCTGTGGTTAATGATGCTTTAGTGTCGCAACAAATGCTCTATTCAAGGTTTTGCCTGTGCGGTCCAGAGTATTAATTAGACTAAATTGGTTGGGTACTAAAAAGCTGCCTGCAGTTTGGAGATAAAGTGCTGTGGTTGCAGGGCGGGTGCAGGGGGCCCACGAGAGATCCTTTAATAGGTTTTATTGTGTGCTCCTAAAGCAGCACAGCTGGAATACGGATGTCAGCTCTAAGTGGGAAAGCCTCCACCACGATTCACCTCCTCACCGCCTAGGCAGTTGCTATGAAATATTAATTTGCCCATGACAAATGTTCAGGCATTCTTCCTTTTGTTAATGGAAGCAGGTTTTGCTTGCAGGGCTCAGCCCATGACTCATTTAGAGCCCCCTTCAAAGCTCAGGGCAGAGAATCACCAGCAGCTCCCTTGTCCCACCACTGCCAAAGCCAACGAGAAGGGAGGAGCCTGTGGGTGGGAGATGTGGAAAGGAATAATGCCTAGAGCCCCCCTTGGAGAGACGTGTCTGTTCTCCTCCAGTGACACCCCATAAAATGCTCCTTTAGTAACTCTCCATAAAATTCTCCTCCTTTTGGAGAAGTGGCTGCAGTTTGCAAAGTGAATTGAATATGTTCATTTATGTATGTACTCAGTACATTTTTAACTCCTGACCAGGATGGGCAGTGACCCCCCTGCAGCCCTGCTCACCACAGGAGGTGGCTGAGGGTCCAGCCTTGGCTCCTGCTCATTTCCACCACTTTCACCCAGAAATGAGCAGAGCAAGACCCAGGAGCAGGTGTTTGGGAGAGCAATTTTTTGTGGATACTTGGGCATTGGGGGATTCAACACTCGGTGAATCAGGCAGGCAAAGAATTTGGGTTTTGTGACCACCAGCAGCCTCCCAAGGTTCTCCTCTGAGCATGGAGCAGAAGACAGAGTATCTCCCAACCCCATGAGGCTGTTGGGGACCTCCTGGCAGAAAACCCACAATGCTTGAACACCCCCTGGTCAAGGAGATACGTAAAACCTCTGGAGGGAAGACACCAGCTGGGGTTTCTAAGGCACAGCAACTCACAGATGAGAAATGAGTCACTGCTCCCTGGAGCAGAAGGGTCTGGCCCAATTTAAAAAAATTGATAACCACCTGTATCCATTGTCTCTTTGCTCCGCATCAGGGAAACCCCACATCAGACGGCATTTTGCATTACCTTCCCCTGATCCCTGGCCATTGGTCCCTGTGTCCTGGATATCCGCTGGTCCCTGCTGTAGTGTCCCATCGTTCTCCTCTCGCTTTTCTTTGGGAAACACAAAGCACAAGACATGGGCTGATGGAGCAATTACTGATGACAAACAGGTTTTAATGGCTGCAGACTGGCAGATTTTCAGAGCAGATTTAGAATTGCTCATTTCTTTAGTTACGAACTTTTCATTGAATCCCTCAGATGTGTCCCAGGCTCTGAATTACCCCAAGTCACTGTTACAGCTACCACAGATTGGGAATTCTGACTAACGCACAGCACAGCATTCATCAGGCTACAGACAGGACAGAACTTCTCTCTCCCAGCACTAGAGACAGGCAGCCCCGTACGATACCTTGGCATCGCTTCTCTCCAGCAAAATTCCCAGGAACGATGTCCTCTGCCAATGAATTTCTATTTTCCTCCAGATTTTCCTTTTCGGGTGAAGTGTCGGGGCTCGTTTCCGCATTTGCGTACGGCACTGTCCCAACAGATTTTGCAATTTCTTCGATGCCGCCGATGCCCTGGAGCGGGCCGTCCTCCGGGGGCACGCTGCCGTTGCACGCCGGCATGGTGGGCGCTGCAGGGATTTCTTCTGTCATGCTGAGGGCCGGGCCGGGCCGGGCCGTGCCGTGCCCACCGACTGGGGCCCTGCTCCTCGGGGGCCCCGCTGCTGCCCCGGGGTGGGGAGCTCCTCCTCACCCCTTTGCCCCGGGGTCTGGTCCCCTGTGCGAGCGGTCCTGGCGCGTCTCCTGTGCCGAGCCCGCGGCCGCACCATCCGCTGTGCCCAGGGCTCGCCAGCCCAGTCAGCACCTCCCTTGTCGCCGAGGCTCTGCCCGTTGCATAATTAAACGCACCATTATAATTTACATAAACAAACAATCTGAAGCAAGGAAGCTTTTGTGCTGGCCCGGAGAGCGGGGCTGTGGGCATGTCAGCCCCGCGGGAATAAACAGGAGTTTGTGCTCCGGGCACAATGGCTCTTTGTGTCCCCGCTGGTCACAGGGACGGCCATTGTTCTGACCCCTAATCCCCGGAGGGTGACCACCTTCCCCAGCGCCTGCCACCTAACCCGCTTAACATTCCCCATCGGGTTTGCGCCGGGAACCTCGCCGAGGATGAAACTTGCCGAGGATGAAATTTGCCGAGGATGAACCTCGCTGTGAATGAACCCCATCGAGGATGAGCCCCGCTGAGGATGAACCTCTCCATGGATGAAACTTGCCATGGACGAACCTTGCTGTGGATGAACCCCACGGAGGATGAACCCCGCTGAGGATGAACCTTGCTGTGGATGAACCCCGCTGTGGATGAACCCCACCGAGGATGAACTCTGCCATGGATGAACCTTGCTGTGGATGAAACTTGCTGTGGATGAAACTCGCCGTGGATGAACCCTGCCGTGGATGAACCCCACTGTGGATGAACCCCACTGTGGATGAACCCCACCGAGGATGAACCCCGCTGTGGATGAACCCCACTGTGGATGAACCCCACCGAGGATGACCCCTGCCGTGGATGAACCCCGCCGTGCCACGGGGGCACAGTGGGTGCATTTTGACCTGCGGGGAGCAGCCCGGGCAGTGGGACGGGCACAGGCCCCGCACACGGCATGGTGCCACACTGCCCACCCGTGCCTGGCCACATACCCTGGACAGCCAGCACTGCTCAGAGGGGCTGTGGCTGCCCCTGGATCCCTGGCAGTGCCCAAGGCCAGGCTGGACAGGGCTTGGAGCAGCCTGGGACAGTGGGAGGTGTCCCTGCCATGGCAGGGGGTGGAACAGGATGAGCTTTAAGGTCTCTTCCAACCAAGACATTCCATGATTCTCTCAGTAACTCCCAGTCAGACCTAAGGCTGGCAGGACCCAGAGTAGAGTGTTTTGCAGAGGGAAGGTGGAGAATCACTCGAGCAGCATGGGGGCATTTCTGACCACAACTGAACTCGTCTCAACCCTGGTGCCCAAAGCCAGGTTTACATAAGAGTGTAATCTCCTGCTGTGAACAGCATTCTGTACAATACAACATTTCTGGTATCTTTGAGCTTTAGGGTTTGGAAATCCTCTTGTGGAGTTCAGCCCCTGATTAGAAATGGA
Organism: Mohoua ochrocephala; assembly: GCA_013398855.1. Taxonomy (NCBI): domain Eukaryota; kingdom Metazoa; phylum Chordata; class Aves; order Passeriformes; family Acanthizidae; genus Mohoua; species Mohoua ochrocephala. The sequence continues at coordinate 145,723 of VZTA01029026.1, forward strand.
CCCAAAGCCTTTCCACTGCTTCTATTCATCTCTTGAGTTCGTGTCTTTAAATCAACAAGTTTTCATTATTGTTTTAAAATGAGTTTTGTGTAATTGATTAATTAAATCCATCCTTTGCTGGAAAACTCTGTCCAAGAAAAAGGAATGACAAGGTTTGAAAGCGAGCTGACCGCGCAGCGGTTGGTGCCCTCAGGAGGAGAGGCTGAGCACCCAGCAAGGTCGGGTGGCTGGAGAGGAGAAAGTTCCTTTCTGTTATCAGAGAGTCACAGAACCACGTGGGTTGGCGCAGCACCCGCAGCACTGGAGAAGGAAAAGGCAGCTGTGGGCTCTTCCCACCACAGGCGGCTGTTTGTAAACAGCTGGGCAAAGCCGCCTCTCAGGGGCAGGGAAACATTCCTTCTGCACAAACCCAGGGGAGTGGATTTCTGCCTCTTCAAGCTTTTAAAAATGAAAATTCTTTATTTTATTATTTTATTTATTTTATTATTATTTTTATTCTTTCCAACCTGGTGTGGCACAGCCACAGCTGGATGCGACACCACGAACAGCAGCTGGTCCATGCCAGGAGCACCGGGACTCACTCCCGGCTCTGCCTGTGGATGAGGTGTGAGTCCCCCTTGCCTTGCAGCGCTGGCAGGCGATAACCACGTGCGTGGTCCTCTGCTGGGAGCTGCGAGAGCTGGGTGTGAGCGCTGCTGGCGCAGGGGAGCACCGCCCCGGCAGCCCCGTGGGAAAGGAAGCGCTGGGAGTGGCTGCAGGAGCCAGCCCGGAACGGCAGCAGGGAGGCAGGACCCAGCATCCCTGACTGTGGAGCAGGATGGCACCCGGAAGGCAGGACCTGGTGGGAGGGTCTGGGCACTGGGCAAGGCTCCGTTGAGCAGTTAAGTCCCCTTAGAAGGTCAGGTTCTGTAGCATTCATCAAATTAATAAAAATGTTCAGTCTAAAATCAAATTGCATTCTTCGAAGGCCAGCTGCACTTTCCTCTGCAGTAAACTCGTGTCACCCCCTCAGCCCTGGGGGATGAGCAGAGAAAAGGTTCCATCCACTGTTGGGAACTCTGCAATCCCTCCAACGCCCCTGTGATCAGTGAGAACACCTCTGCTTCTGGGGGTCCGAGAGCACCTGGAGCCGAACCCCAGCCCCTGGTGTCACTGTCCCACACTGCCTGTACGCCCACCCTCCTCCTGCCCCACTGCCAGCAGGCAGAGCAGGGTCCCCCCCAAGTGCCCTGCGCAAGGAGAAATGCCATTTCCAAAAGCTGGTGCCGTTGCTGTGCTTTCTGAGCACTCTGGCTGTGTGAGCTCCTTCCTCCCCCACGGGCTGGGGCACAGCAGAGCTCGGTGCTCTTCACCCACATCCTGTTTGTGATCGGGCTGTGAAAGCGTCACGTTGTCACTTTGCAGCACCCGAGGCGTGCTTTCACCCTGCTGGGAGGGCATCGCTTGCTCGCTCTGTCCTGCCCTTGCTGGGTGTGAGGGCTCCTGCGGCCCCTCCACGCTCAGGGTAAGTGCCTGCATCCTAGAGAGTGCCAAATTAACCCTTCGTGCTGAAGGAATCACGGCTTTGGGCTGCAAAGCTGCAATAACTTAGGGTCCCTTTCTCAGCGCTGGAGCTGTCCATTCCCTTTGGGCACTACAACAACTCTCACCAGATGTTCTGGTTTTTCTGCCCCCAGTTGCTTTTGGGCACCCCTGCACCTGCCTTTAACTCAACATTTTGGCCAAATAGAACCAGTCTCTGATTTTTTTTCTCCTTCCAGCTGGTGCCACTGGCAATGAAAAGTAGAACTCTATTTTGAGACAGCAAATCATGGGCAAAAACTTGGTGTCTAGAGACGAGCTCCAGAGCCCAGAGCAGCACTTGAAATGCCCCAGCCTGGGCTGGGGATGGGCTTCGATTCTGTATGGGTGTTGGAGCAGAACCTCCCTCCAGCACAGGGGCTGGGGCTGGACCCAGAGCAGAGGAGCTCCTGGGCTGCAGGTGCTCGGTGCAGCAGCAAGGACAGGACATCACCCCCACGGGCAAACCATGTGAGTTCCTCTCCTGACTGTCCTCCAGCTCTCCTGACTGTCCTCCAGCTCCCCTGACTTCCCTCCAGGTCCCCTGAGGGCCCTCCAGCTTTCCCAGAGACCTGCCACATTTCCAGCTACTTAATCCTTTCCACAGAAATTAGAGAGGCCAGCACTGACCCTTCTGTCCTAGCAATGCTCATGAATTAGAGAAGTTTTGGGAGCAGATCGTTTTTGTTTGGAGCTCATCCTGGAGGGAAGCTATTGGATTTAGCCTGTGGTCCCTGACAAGCCCAGAAAACCCTGGAATGGCAGTACCCAAAGGTACAACTGCACAGGCTGCCCTGGCAACAGGCGAGTGAGTCACGCAAGGTCTCTGAATTATATTTAAAATGCTTCCAGTTGTATTTGAAAAACATCATTAGGCTGCTCAGGCTGAACAAACAGCCTGTTTCTGTGTACTGAGAGGGAGCAAAAGATCTCTCTTTTCCCTCACATCTGTGCCCGTGGTTATTAAACCCCACTTCCCACGTGCCCCCACGTTACCCTTGCTGCCTGAAGCCTCCATTTCTGGAGAAATGTGAGCACCTGTGGAGTGCTGAGAGCAGTGGGACCAAGGGGCAGCTCCTGCAGCCCCCAGGGCACTGGGGGACAGGGTCCCCAGCACAGCACTCCAGGGGAGGCCCTGAATGCCACCGACCTGCCAGCACAGAGCAGTCCTGCTCATCCCTGCAGGACAACCCTCTGCCTTTTTCTTCTCTTGCCTTAGAGAGGTCAGATCTGCTGGACACACAGAGCTGCTCTGGGCAGCATCACAGACACCCCTGACTTCCCCAGCACTGGCTCTGCAGAAGAGTCTGGGGGCATGTGCATGCTCAGGATTGGGCTTTCCAGTCCAAATCCCCTGGAATGAGACAGCCTGGCAAGACGTGGAATATCAGCAGCTGGCAGAGACTGCAGCTGGTCAGCTCAAACCAGTATTGGGTTATCACATTGGGTTTGTACAACAGCTGCCAGGACACAAAACCTGTCATTCCAGAACATCCCTGCCCAGGGTCTCTCTGCCACGCGCTCCAGGCTCCGTCCTCTTCCCTATGGGACTCTGTCACTGGTTTTAGTAGAAGCACTCATTTTATTAAAGACCTTTGGAAGACACTGACTCCAGCAACAGGAAATAAATAGCTATCAATTTCGCATTCAATTAAAAACTGTTATTAACAGTAAAGTTCGCTGAGGAAGTTCTGCAAAGGTTCTTCACATTTTGGAGTCACTCGTTTTTCACATTAATGAAGAGGTCCGCGGCGTGCTCTGATTAAAAATGAAAATAATTAAAACCCCCGAGCTGTGTGAATCTCATCAGTGCCGTTGTCTGGGGGAGTGCCCTGCGGTGCCGCCGCGCTGCGCCCACGGCGCGCCCCGGCGAGCGGCAGCCCCAGTCCCACGTGCAGAGCCCCGACGTCGAGGGTGACACGTGTGACATCAGACCCGGCTTTCCTCCTCTTCTACCGCCCGGTGAAAGCCCGGGATGAATTTCAAAAGGTGCTTTCGAACACTGGCTCTCCTGCTCTTCCGCGGGAGGGTCCCAAAACTGCTGGAGTAGCTGCTGCTGGCCCAGAGCGGGGACATGGAGCCGCTGCTGGCCAGGCTGATGCTGCGGTTCCTGCGCAGGGAGCTCCTCCCAGCAGCTCCGTCCCCATCCCTGGGGAAGACACAATCATCATCCATGCTGGACTGGCGGCTCAGGCTCTCTGCAGCCGAGTCCTCGGAGGCGCTGCCCTGGTAGAAGCTGTCCTCGCTGCCCACCGTCATGGAGCTCAGCCGGCTGCGGGAGCTGCTCTCGCTGGAGAAGCGGGGCTGGCTTGGCAAGAAGGGTCCCGGTGAGCTGCAGCCACCACACGAGCAGGGCTCTTCCAGCTCCGGCGTGCCCAGCTGAGTGTTGTCGTTCACCTCCCCTGGAAGCAGGAGCCAGAGAGGAGCGTTAGTCGCCGGGAGCAGGACGCCTGTGCCGGGCAGGGGAAGCGCCATGCCCGGCCCCTTGGCACAGGGAGCAGCCCCTTTCCACGTGGGAAGCTGCTCTTGGCTCTGGGGTGGTCCCTGCACCCTGGTGCCTGGGCAGCCCATAAAAAACCCAAACCAGCCTCTTCCCTGTTAAGTCCCAAATAAGAATGGAAAAAGATTTACCACCCACATAAACTCATCTCCCAGGACTGATGCAAAGAGCCCTTGGTGTGCACTGGGCAAGCAGCAGCCAAGTTCATTACTCTCGGGACTAAAGCGTTCCCAGGGCCAGCCCCTTGCCTTCATCAAGGGGGAAAAGGAGGGAAGTGGCAGTCAGAGTGCAGGAGCGCCGTTCCGGGGCCGGCTGCGCTCCCCTCACGTACCGTGCAGCAGGAGCTGCTCCCGCGCCAGCAGCGCCCGCAGCTCGCCCCACCGCTGGTGCAGCTCCTGCTGTGGAGGAGAAGGAAGAGCTTCTGTCACTGCATGGAAGCACAGAGCACTCGGAAAGAAAACAGGCTCTGAAAAGTGCAGGTCACCCACAGGAAACACTTGTGTGTCCCACTTTTACTCTGACAGTTTTCCCAGAGTTTAGCGAATTTCTTCCAGAAAACGCGAGTCTGCTCGTGCCTGAGGGTGCTCGGGCCAAAACACTGGCCACATCCGATTTGGAAAGGAGCAGCCTGAAACCTGGAGAGCATCCAGCCAGGAGAGCATCCAGCCTGGAGAGCATGCAGCCGGGAGAGCATGCAGCCCACCGCTCCTCTGCAGCCCTGCCCAGCCCTGGAGCACCCACCAGGAACAGGCACCCCACTGCTCCTCCCCGGGTCCCACAGCGCGGTGTGGGAATGGGGAATGGCACAGCCACCATCCCTGCCTGCGCTGGGAACACACCGCCTGGAAACGCTCACAGTGCCCTGGTGCCACCAGCCCCCCGACACCCAGCAACCTCCCTTTCCCTCTGCTGCAGGTCAGCTCTTGGGGTCAAATAAACCACTGCAGAGCTGATTAAAAACACCCACCAGACAGGGGAGGCTGTGCCTGGGGACAGCCACAGGAGGCACCTCCCCACCACTCAATGAACCCTGTGCAGCTGGACATTCCCACGCCCAAACTGAGTGGCCTAGGTGAGCCTAAGCTCACCTGGGCAGCCCTGGGACTGTGACCACATTTCTTCTCTATTCCCCATCTCCGAAAAACAACATCAGGGGGACCAGGGCTGGGGTGGCTGGGGGTGCTGGCAGCAGGGAACCCACGGGTGTGAGCCCTTGCCAGGACCCCGGTGCCATGGACACCCACCTGCCCCCACCAGCAGTGAACCCACAGAGCCCTCTCCATCTGACAACGGAGTAACTAATTAATCATATTACCTTGAGTGCCTGCAGCTTGGTCTCCAGCTCCATTTTCCTCAGGAACAAGGCCCCATTGACGGTCTCTAACCTGTGGGAACAGGTGAGGCTGGCCCTGAAGCACAGAGGCTCTGCCCAGCCCAGCCCCTGGGATTTCTGCCTCAGACAGTGCAGGGCTGTGGGGCAGCACGATGCTGCCTTCAGTGGCAGAGGGTACCAGGCCAAACCCCATCTGAAGGAGACACACCCACCTCAAATAGTTCCCTGAAGACTTTATCAAGTCCACTATTTGCCTGTGACCAAAGCCCTCGGTGCTCACGCCGTTGATGCTGGTGAGGATGTCACCTGTCGGAGACACACGGGGGCCAAAGTCAGCACCAGCAGCTGCTCACACCTTCCACCTGCTCCACAGGGACAGCCGCAGGCAGAAGGGAGGGTGAGGCCTCCCACGACAGGAAAACCCACGGATAGTTACCAGCCTGAAGGCCAGAGAGATGGGCAGGGCTTTCCTCCTGGATCCTGCAGACACAAGTGCACACCTCCAGGGAGAAATCATTTTGGTGTGGGAACCTAATAGTCTGTTAATGCCAAAGGGACAGAGTTACCAATCCTGGAGCCGTGAAAGCCATTTAAAATTCAATACTTTTTCAATGAGAAGGCTGTGATGAGCAGAGTATATCACATGCAAGTGAGAACCCCAAAATGCTGTAACCCAACAATTAAAAATTAATTTGCACAGCAGAGAACAGCAGACACCTGACAGGTGCCTGTACAGGTGGGTTTGGGAAAAAAAAACCCAAAACCAAAACAAACCTAAGTTTTAAAGCAAGCTGGTTATTCAGTGTTAAAAACTCTGTAACTTCAACCAAGAATGTGTCAGCATGGGTTGGAATGGCTTTCTGGAAGGACGTCTCATATTCCCAGGGGAACTGGGAACTGGCAGGATGGGACTGGGGCTTTTCAAGGGATTGACTCCTACTCATTGGGAATGCTGTGTGGAGTCAGCTGCTGCTACCAGAGAGCTCAGTTTGCATGGGAACTGAAAAGACAGAAGATTTGAACCTACTTTTGCTTTTCTGGCCTCTGAAACTCGTCATCCACGCACGTCCCCACACTCCTCAAAGTGTTTTTTATTCTTGACTCACACATTTAACTAAACATTAAGTAACTCTAATTACTCTAAATCCCTCGTGTGGTTATGGCTGCTGACATGAATTTAGAAAAATGCAAAATCCGGTGCCGCGGCCTGTCCGGATCCCGCGACAGCAGGAAACATTTCTGGTGACATGCAAATACCACATCTGCCTTCAGCACCGAGCCTGAGCTTCCTGGAAACCTGCAACTGCCACTTCTAACCCAGAGAGAAGAACTCACATTGGATTCCCAATTTCTCAGCCAGTGTGGAGCAAAGTGATGGAGGCCGGGGGAGCTGAGAGCTCATCTGGCCAAATGCCCCCAGGGCAGTGATCCCAGCCTTCGGACTCGCAGGAAAACTCCCGGTTAAACCAAGAGTCACGACTGAAGCATGAGCTCCCTGCAGGTGTAGACCCGAAGTTTCGCATCATCCTATTCTGCTTTGCCCAAATTTATCTCACAGCAATGAAACTACAGCTTCTAAACATCCTCAGCATCTGACAGGCGCTGCCTTTCTGCAGCCCGAGCTTGCTCTGAAGCGCTCACGCTGAATGTACGTCCGGGAAGAAAATGTGCCAAGAACAATTATTTTTAATCAGAATGTCACATATAATGAAAATCTGCCCTGACAATTTACACAAAAGCCCAATAATTGACTCAATTACCCTCCCTTCTGAAAGCTCTCCTCTGTTCACAAGCTGAGCGCTGACCCGCTCATTAGTCACAGACCCAAATTGGGCAAAGTTAAGCTTTTCCTAATACACTAATTTCACAGCAAATACTGTTTTCCCTTTGTGTGCAGAGAGAGGAAAGCACTTTGAAAGTGCCCTGCTGCTGGCAGGCAGATCCCCCTGCTCCCAAACTACATCCCTTTATTCCGGGGATCATTTTCTAACTATGGCCAGGATTTTAGCAGACCTGCTGATTAGGAGTTACCTTTCTCACCAAAACCCACAAACATAAAATCTCCCACCAGCAGCACTCCTGGTAACATTCTGGTTCTCCTACTTGATGACTTACTGACTTCTACACCAAACAGCATCTCCTCCTGTATGCTTTAGCTTCTGCCCCAAAAGTCAAGCTTAGCAGTTACTCATTGAAAAATATACCAATATTGTACATCTTCTTCAAAAGTCCAGACCTCTCTGTGCCTATTAAAGGAGGTAGCAAAAAGCCAGTGCAAGGTAATTTTTAAGAGAGTTTTTTGATCTCTCATTTTATACGAAAATATTCTCATATACAATTCTCCCAAAAACAGTCACTTATGGAGGTAAGAAGGCACTGTCATTGCCTCTCACTTGGATTTGGATGGGATTTCTCCTACATTCAACACTCTGACTCGTGAGAAGGCCAGAAATTCTCATCTGTGACCCTCGCTATGAAAAAATCCTCAGAACAACATCCCTGTGTTGTGTGAGTGCTGTCAGCTCTTCACATTTCACAGCTCTGACAGATGCTTTCCTCTGCCCCGGCCGGCCTTTACCTGATTTTGAGGATATGACACTTCAGACTCTGCACCACACTTTGTTTTTAATGAATCAGCTTGTCACTTAAGTCTTACCTGGATTTCAAACCCAAACGTCTCTTTATCTTCCTTCAGTATAGCGACGAAGTGCCTGCGTGAGGAACGCACAGAGCTCCGTCTGAGCGAGGGGTGCTGCGCTTCGTGGGCCTGAGTGTCCCCCCAGAACAGCGGCGTCCCCACCATGGCCCCTCCCTGAGCCCGCGGGCTGTCACCATGGCACTGCTGCCTCTCCCTTGCTCAGGCCAAAGGTCACAGCTGCACCTGCACAGCCCAGGTGCTGGGTACCACTCTGCCTCACACCCCCACCCCACCCGGGCCAGCAAAATTCCCGGGACGCACGTTTCATGCAGGATAAGACAGTAGCAGTGACCATAGAATCATAGAATCATAGAATCACAGAATCACAGAATCACAGGATCATAGAATCATAGAATCCTAGAATCACAGAATCATAGAATCATAGAATCACAGAATCATAGAATCATAGAATCATACCTTTGAGGCTTGGAGGGGTCGCCTGAGGAGCTGGATCTGGCTAAGGCGAGCTGTGACCAGAAACAGGAGAGGAAAGGGGTCAGTCGGTTCTTTGAGGCACATGGATAAAACCAGCAGTTTAGAGAAGAAGTAAAACCAGCTGGTGGCATCCCACCAGCGCCTCGCACCAGCGCAGCCTCTGCCTTGGTCAAAAGAGAGCTTGAAGTTTCCGACCAGGAGGAAAAGCATCTGGAGGTCAAATCCTCCTGTCAGATGCTGGCGGCGAGCTCAGAGCACAAGTCACATCTCTGTTGTGCCAAGAGCTCATCTCACTTTTGTCCCTTTCCTCTAAAAATCTGTGGGCATTTGTAAAGTGAACAGGTGCCAGGAGAGGCACAGAGCACCCTCAGCACGGGGGAGTGCAGACAGTGAGCTCTGCACAGCTTCTCCCAGCCAGGCACTCACCCAGGACCCCTGCTTCAGGCTGGGGACACCTGTGCCTGGAGAGGTCTCTGGGAAGAGCTAGGATCAGTGTTAAACACGGATTCTTCCCCAAAAAGTGAACCACGCACAAGGAATTCCATTATCAGTGAGATGTTTGTAAGTCAATACAGCTTCAGCAGGACAAAATGGTGCCACAGCGTGACCTCGTACAGAAACAGCGACTTCACAGACGTGCATTTACTTGTTGAGGGACAAGGGGAGGAGAGAGGCCATGAATAATCCACCCGGGAGAAGATGAGAGGGCTGACAGCAGGGCCACACCTGGGCAAAGGACCCCTGCCCTGGGGACGGTCCCTGCAGTGCGTCCTTGGCCCTGATGTAACTCAGCTGTACCAGTCACAGCCACACCACAGCCGTCACCGTCAGCCTCTCCCCGCCAGCGGCCACCACCACACGGATGGCAGCTCGGCACACCCAGGGCTCCACCACGGCCGCAGCAGCCGGTGCCACCCGGCAGCAGCGCTCCCAGGCCTGGCTCTGGCTTTCCCTTGTCCCCTGACACACGCACTGAGAAAAGGTTCGGTGCCCTCCTGTAGCTGAACAAAGCAAACCCTTAAGAGCACAGATGTCGCACACGATTGTTCTGGTTATACCTTCACACTACCATGTCTCACACTTTCTGTTCAGGCTTTTTCACGTCAGACAAATAGTCCGGAGCTGGAACTGCTCAGCCGACGATGTACAGCCACAGCAAGACAGTTCTGTGGGAATCCCGTGGCCAGCAGCACTGTGCTGCACTGTGCTGCTCTGGGGGAAAAGCCCAGCGACGGAGACAGCCCCAGCAGCCCCAAGAGTTGTGCAGAAGCACTCCCCAATCCAGATGGAAATGGCACATGGTGGACGCTTTCTGTCAGCGTTGCAGGCAGAGGGCAGCCAGGCCACTTGACTGAGGCAAATGCACGTTTAAAGGAGCGCCCAGACAGCACAAACCTTCCCCCGCTCCCAGCACGGCTGGGAACGGAGAGGAGCTCAGCCGGGGCCGGATCTCAGCCGCCACCGCCCTTCGCAGCCCCAGCCCCGCAGGCAGGACGCCCACCACGGGCTCCCCGCAGAGCTTCCCATCCGCTGCCATCCCCGGCCCCGGCCCTGCCAGCGGCACCGGGCGCTCACCCTCCCGGCAGCCCGAGCCCCGGAGAGCTGAGGGTCCGTCCCGCAGCTGGGGCACATCGCGGCTCTCCGGCAGCCCCGGCCCAGCCCGTACCTGCTTGCGGCCGCGGGGCAGCGTCCCCACCGTGCTGGCCAAGTGCTGCATCCTCCTGCCGTCCGTGGGCAGCGCCTGCTCCCCGCCCGCGGGGCCGGCGGTCAGGTTGTGCTGCAGGAGCCGCCGCAGGGCCATGGCCAGGGGCT
>VZTA01029026.1:164380-181584 GCA_013398855.1 Mohoua ochrocephala
CGGTGTCTGCAGGGGACAGAAACAGCACCCAGGGATACAACCGGTGTCTGCAGCGGGACAAAAATAGCACCCAGAGATGCAACCGGTGTCTGCAGGGGACACACAACAGCCAGGACACAACCACAGCACCTGCAGCAGGACAGACAACAGCCAGGGATACAACCACCACCCCCTGCTTTCTGGTTTTAATGCAGGGAGATAAAGTGCAGCTCTCTGAAACGGTGACACAACAGCAGCAGCATCAATTAAGACCCGCATTGAACAGTGTTGAGCACTTGGTGCAAAGAGTTTTCTCTGTATTGATCTGAGGGAGAACTAGACATCTGAAGCTTCAAAATTCAGGAGAAGCTGGGCATTGAGTGCCCTATCTCTCACTGAAAAATTTTGTCTTAATTTAAACTTGAAAATATAAATAACAAAATAAACCCAGGAAAAAGCCCTACAAAATACACCTAGAATAAACTTTTACCTCACAGCTTTGCCACTGGTTTGGAATACTTGGTCTGAGCTTCTGTTCACAGACAACCCTTCTCATGTCTTCTATCGAAGGATCAGAAGGCACAAGGTCGTAGTAAGGCAACTGGTATTCCTCAGTGATTCCTAGGGAAGATTTATTGTGTGGGTGCCCATGGCAGGGGGTGGAACGAGATGAGCTTTAATGTCCCTTCCAACCCAAACCAATCTGGGGTTGGGTGAAAAGGCCAAAACCTCACCTCCAACGGAGCACCTCCGGGCTATCTCCCAGTACACCAGCCCCAGAGAGTAAATGTCTGCACGCTTGAAGGACTCGAAGATGTTCATGTTCATCGCATCGTCCAGGATCTCGGGGGCCATGTACCTTTAGGGCACACAGGGTCAGTTTGCTGGGGCAGCTCCTACACAAGGCCACAGCTGTGCTGCCACACGCCGGGGCCCCGTGACCCCTCGTGGTGCTGGCAGCTGTGCCCTGCCCAGGCCCAGAGCACCGGGGGTGACCAGGGTGACCGGCACGCGATGCCCCACGTGGGGCAGAGACCTCCATTCCACGGCAAGGTCTGCAAGCTCCTCCCGCACCCACCCCGCGGGGCTGCGGCCATCCCTGCCCGATGCCGAGGGCGGAGGGGACGTCACTGATGGAGGGAAGGGCTGTGAGGAGCCATCCCCGTGGAGCCAGGCCGGCGGCTGCCGCTGCCTCACCCACCTCCTGGTGCCCACCCTGGGGTTCTGGGGAATGTCGATGGTGTTCAGCACCGAGTCGTGCTTCACCGCCAGGCCCAGGTCGGCGATGGCGCAGGTCTCATTCCTCTTCACCAGGATGTTCTTGGATTTCAGATCCCGGTGCGCGATCGCTGGCTTCCCTGTTCACAGTGAGAGAAACCGCCTCCAATTTTGATAACAACAGCGTGGGTTTTAATATCATGAGCAAGGATGTAAAAACAGTTTCATTCACTTTTGTTACTATGCCCTATAGAAATATTGAAGCCTATTTTGAACCAAGTAAAGCTCTGCTAAAAGATGTCAACTTCAAAAGAAAACTTTAAGGGCATTTTTGTTTCAATAGCTCTATTTCAGGAATAAAACACAAAAAGAGAAACTGGAAGTTCACCCTCCAAACTCATTTAGAAAATTACAGAATCACTGAATGGATTGGGCTGGAAAAACCCTCTATGACCACCGAGTCCCACTGTTCCTCAGCACTGACAAAGCCACCAGTAACCCATGTCCCCACGTGCCACATCCACACAGCTTTTAAGTCCCTTAAGGGATGGTGACCCCACCACTGCCCTGGGCAACCTGTGCCAGGGCTGGACAAACCTTCCCATGAAGAAACTTTTCCTTCATTAGCGCTCACTCCCCTTTAGCAGAGCTGCTTCCATAGGCATCCATTTAAAGGCATGGATGAAGTGCAGACAATGGAAGCGGGAAGGTAAAGTCCCTGTTCCCTGTCTATACTGCACCACTCACACTCACACTGTTCCCCCTGGTGTTAACAGCTTGGAAAACACTTCATGATACCACGTCACCCATAAATGTTTTTGAGAACACTGAAGCTCCTTAAAATACTTGAAGGAGAAGTGGGAGGGAAGCACTTGCCTTGCGTGCCAACGATCTCCATGTGGAGGTGGGCCAGGCCACTGGCCACTGACAGCGCCAGCCGGACCATGCCCTCCACCGTCACCGTGCCCCTGTTCAGGTAGTCGAACAGGGAGCCCTGCTCGTGGTACTCGGAGACAAGCCAGAGCTGAGTCCACGTCCCGTTATCTGCCCGGAGGAAGCAAGATTATTAAAAATATCAGCTGGGGACAGCCTTCCCCTTCTCAGGGAATGAGAGCAAGCAAGCGTGCCAGCTGTCCCACCGGGAAGGGGCTCAGGGCAGCTGCGTGGCTCGGGGAGGTGTTTCAGACGGGAGTGGGGGCAGCAAAAGCTGTTCTGAGGCAGACACTCAGGATTTAGTGAGTGCCAATCATTTGGGTTGGGAAGCACTCTAACACCACTGAGCCCAACCATCATCCCAGCACTGCCAAGGCCACCACATAGAATCAGAGAATTATTTGGGTTGGAAAAGCTCTCTGAGAGGAAGGAGCCTCACACGCCTCATTGCCGCTTACCCTTGTTGTCAGCAGCAATGAAGCCCAGGATGTTTTCGTGCCTCAGCATGACCGTCTGGTAAATCTCTGCCTCCCGAAACCAGGACCGCTCGTCTCTGGAGGAGAAGATTTTCACAGCTACATCCTCCCCGCACCATTTCCCACGCCAGACTTCACCAAATCGTCCTTTCCCCACAATTTCCTGCAGGACAATAGTCCTCGCGATGGTTCTCTGGACGAGCAGAGGCAGACCTAGTTAAGAGGAGAGACAGGTACCTGTGAAACAGCTCACCTGGGACCTTCAAACCCCAACACTGACCCTTCCCACCGAGCTGCACTCATGGCTTTGCTTTCCAAGACTACCAAGGGAAAATCCTCTCCCAACCAATATCTCCTCAAATCAGACTTCTTAATGTTACTTCCCAGTGTCTGTACATATAAAAAACTTTTTAAAACCCCAGTAAAAATTTTAAAATTTGGCCTGAACTACTCAATTTGGTTTGATACAGACTGCAGCTGTCCTGCAGTCAATTAGTTGCTCTGCTCTGGCTGAAACTTTTGAAAATAAAAATAAATTATTATAGCAGCTCCACTGTGCTTTGCCAGCCACAAACCCTGCCTGGTTTTATTTGATTCTGTGTTTGTTGGGGACTTAAAACAAGGAATTATTAATTTTTTCCTTTTTTTAAAAAATAACTGCAACCTTGATTTTGGCTGAAATCAGAACAAATCACCTCCGTGCACGGGGCTCTGGCTCTGCTCAAGTCCAGCCCTGTTCCTGGCTCAGGGATGGCTGGGAACAGTTAAAACTTCAGCATAAATAAAGCCAAAGTCTGCTCATTAGAGCTGTGAAAAAGCATTAGGGAAGAACAACAACTTAATCCTCAGAGGTATGCAGCTCACGGAAATAAATTAAATTAGGCACCATTTGTACATTTTTCACTTATAAATAAAAGCAAGCATAGTTTATATGCTTTCCAATAAAAGTTCTAGTTAGGGAAAGTTGGGCTATACATCCCAGGCATGCCACTGGCCCAATGAGCTGTAAGTTGTGAATTCTCACCTCATTTTTAGGTTTCTTTGGTTTACAAAGTTCACAATAGCAATAGAGGCATCACAGTAGGCAAGATATCAGAAATGGGAAAAATGTTAAAAAGATGGATGTTCTGCTCAAAACAAGAGTTTGGAGGAACATTGTTCTGCTACGAAACACAAAAAATTTCAGAAGCAGCATCCTGACCCACCCAGGTGAGTTTAGCACCTTTCATTATCAGTCATGTCCCATCAGCAGCAGCGATGGGTTGCACACTCAATTCTGATTTCTGAGTTCACTTTTTTAACTCCTCCATTCCAACAAAGAAATGAATTTTTGCAGTTTGGCAGAAGAAGAGCACCCAAAGCCCCATCGCCGCTGTGAGGCCACGTGCTCGGGCACAAAGCCGGCGGTGGCGGGCAGGGCACCCCACGTACCGGAGCCGGAGCCAGAGGTCGTCATGTCGTAGATGAGATCCCTCAGCGTCTTCCCGGAGCTCACCAGGTTGCCCTCGGAGAGGGGCTCCTCCACGTTGGGGGGCTTGGCCCCGCGGCGGGCGCAGCGCCGCCAGCCCCGCGCCATGCAGGCCGCCAGCACCGCCGCCAGCACCACCGCGCACACCGGCACCGCCACCAGCACCGCCAGCACCGCCGGCCGCGGCCCCGCTCTGCCGGGAGCCTCCGACGCTGTTGGGAGACACATGGGAGAGCGGAGTTGGGAGGAGGACGCACGGGAAGGGCTGCAGAGCAGTGACACACTAAGATTTGATGCTCTGCCAGAGCCGTGCTGACCGGGAGGCAGGACAGACACGTTTCTGTGGGTGACAGAGTCTTTCCCCCACGCGCCTTCTGTGCGGGAAGCTTGGCCTCAGGTCAGCGTCCTGATCCCCACCCGAGCTCTAAATCAAGAAGCTCTAGGAAGACACTGCTGAGGGATTCGCTTGCACACAAACACACACACGATTCCCTTAATGTCCCCAAAATTTTAAATGCATTTTTAAAAAAAAAATCAACCAGCACTTTCCCCCCAGATAAAACGCCCCAGAAATATGACCCATAAAAAAACCCTCAGCACTCAGAACCATGAGTACAAACGGGATCTCAGGGCTGCAGAAGATGTGAGAATCATGAACTCCACTCCATGCAAGGTCACTCTTTCCCTTCAGGGAAAGGCTGGGCCACATGCCCACCATAACCTGGAGTTTGAGAGTGACCGAAGTGACGTGGGGTCTCAGAAGCAGCAGCCGACGGCCTCAGCACCCACTGCTACCTTCCTCCAGTCAATGCTACATCTGTTCACCAGCACAACTCCAATCCCCCTGAACACACAGCTGGTACATTTTGTTCACAGGTTTTTCCTTTAATGACTTCAAGAGGATGCTCCAGGGGTGACCCGGGAGGTTTGTAAGAGGATTTATGAGCAGGATTCCTCCTCGGAACTGCTGCTTGTTAACTGACATGCTGGTATCTTCTAAACATTCTTCATTCTGTTTCCACAGAGCTGAGGTTTCCCTGAGACAGGGATGAAGTACAGCATGGAGAGATCCCCTACCCCAGGAGCCCCACCGAGCCAGCCCTGCCACCCCAGACCGTGTGCTGGGAGCCGCTGTGCAGGGCAGCGGGACTGGCTCTGTGCTGGCCGGGGCCACGGGCTCACAGCGGGCGCACAGTGCAGGGCATGAGGTGTCCCCTGGCTGTTCAGCACTTCCCCTGTGCCATCCAAACCAGCATCCTGCCTGCAGGGCTCATCAGACTCATTCCGGGCAGGAATGAGGTTCATTCATCCCTGGCAGGGGCTGGTGAAGACAAACACGCACGAGACGCTGACCACACCACGTCAGTTCTTCCCACCAGCTGCTGAGAAACAGCATGACATGAAATGAACAAAACAGAAATTTATTGTTCTTAGGCCACTGCAAACAGTAACAAAAGGAAGATCATTGGGAAGCTTTGAGCAGCAAGAACTGGGCTGGCAGGAAGGGACTGGGAACTCCACTGAGTTCTTGGAGAATGACGAGATCCTGACTGTCTAGAGGAGCTCCTTGGAAGGACTCAACCAGAAACCTCCGCTGTCATCCTTTAGTCTACTGGCTGTAGCAAAGACCGAGGGCAGGCCGAGGCTGGTGGCAGCTGCTCAGACCCTTTCCAGTTCCTCACGGAGCACACGTCGAGGCTGGGGACGAACCAGCGCTGCAATTCCTGCCCTCTGCTCGGTGTGGGACGTCTTCAACCCTGACCCCTGCACCGCGCTGCCCCACGGCCAGGAGCCCTCGGGGGTCGTGGGGCTCCCCACAGCTCAAACCAAACACCACAAACACACCGCACACCCCCTGCCCAGCACAGACCGTCAGCCTGGGGACAGCCGCAGCAGCAGGGAGAGGTCAGACTCCTGGGGAAATCAGTCCCCCATGACCACCCAAACCCAGCAAAACACCACCATTAATCACAGCATTTTGCAACCCAGTTTCAAAGGTACTGTTCATTGACTGACTAACCAAGAATAGAAGCTGAGCCACGCTGCCATGTGTGAACCAAAAGCAGCACATCTGGCAGCACTCAGCAGTTTCACAACGCGGAGCAGTTATGGTCCAACTCGTGTAAACAAAATAGTACTTGCAGGCAGCAAAAACAATAAGTGATTTTTCCCCTCCAATGGAAAAGACCTCCTCACACACAGCATTTGTTTTTGACCCTGTGAAGTTTCCACTATAAGGCTTCCAAAAGCCCTGAACTGTGTGTGTTCCTAGGCTATTCAGGGGGCAAAATTACATATTCTTTCCAATGTAGTAAGCAAATCTATTGTATCCTATTAATGGGGAGGCTCTAGTCAGCTCTACAGAATACATTACAACCATTTCAAAAATACACTTTGGGCTAGAGTCTAAAATTAAGTTTCTCCAGCTTCCACTGTGACTACAGACCCCACTCACCACTGGGGGTGGGGGAGGGCAGAGATCACAAACTCCATCTCCCAGATCTCAAATATGGCCCAAAACTCCTGAGAGACACAAATCTGCAGTTGGAAAAATCTAGGTCTGATTAGCAACTCCTGAAAGCAGCCTGTTGCATGCCAGGGCACGGTGGTGAGTTCTGCAGAGAAAACAAGAACGAGGGATGTACGAGGGACCATTTATCACGGGCAGGTCTCTCAAGGCAGCAGCACACAAGGTGTTTTCTGCAGCCCTGCTGCGACAGGGGAAGCTCATCTCAAGTCACCTACTGGGGCAGGAAGTATCCCAGTTAAACCAGCAGAAACCTGGAAAGGAATCCAGGGTGACACAGAAAAAACCCCAATGACTACAAACTCATCCTGCACCGTGACATTTTCACCTGCCAATGCAGAATGCGCAATGAAATCCCTGCCCACAAGGAGGAGGATATAAAAGCAGAGATCCAAGTTTAATCTGTCTTTAAAGATTTTCAGACATTGTTAAAAAAAAAAAAAAAAACAAAAAAACCACACCAAAACAAACAAAAATCAACTCAAAGGAAAAGCCAGCTCCTGTTACCCAAGGCCCCAACCCAGAGCCCTGTGCTGACTGGGGCAGGCATTGCCATCTGCAGCTCTGCCATGGGAATTCAGGCACAGGCCCCAAACCACACGCTGCTCCCTGCCCTCAGAGATCCTCACCCTGTGTCTCATCTCCAGGCACTCCTTCACAACACAAACCTCTGGTAGGTACAGGCAGTCACAGAATCCCCCAATGGTTTGGGTTGGGAGGGACCTTAAAACTCAGCTGGTTCCAAGACACTTCCCATTAGCCCAGGCTGCTCCAAGCCCCCCCCAGCCCTTGAGCCAGAGCAGGTCAGCTTCAAGGAGAGCTGAAGGGTGGGTTTGTGTCCCAGCAGGACACGAAGGTCCTGCCCCACCTCGCAGGGATGGGCACCATGCTGGACCTTCTCAGGGTTTCTGTTCCTCCAGGAGAGTCACTCCTGCCTAAAGGCAAGTTTTCCATGCCCGTGTGCTCCACTTTTAAACGAGAATTTGCATAATGGAGATAGAACAGCCAGGTCAGCAGGTAAGTGGGCAGATATATAGTGCACATATACACATAAAGAAATGTATATATACACACACAAAGGTAGATATATCTATAAGGAGATAGATATAGAAAATAGAGCAAGACAGAGAAATAGAGAGACAGAGGTGGAGACAGTTATAGTTAGGTAGAGGTAGACAGAGACAGAGACGGAGATGGAGATGGAGACAGATGAAACAGGTAAAGCACAACAGACCGTCCACATCAAAGTGTCTGCACCAAGTGCCACTTGCCAAATGTGTGGGACAAGGGCCTGACCCCAGAGCTGCCCCCACACAGCTCCCCCACAACGTGAATTCTGCGAGGAAGGGCTGTCGGAAAAGGCCAGCACAGAAACCACACTGGCACTGCTACAATTCCAGCTGACAGGAGCTCCCCTGAATCTTTAGAGCAAAGGTCTCAGGGTAAGAATTCCGTCCTTTTTTTTGGGCTCTGAAATATGAAACTAGAGGTTTTGCAAGTCCCAGTTCAAGTGCTGGGACAACAGATGTGCCTCTGCTGCTCCTCTAGAAATAGCAGCTTTCTTCCCAACTTGGAAAAACCACCATGGCACTTTATTTCTAGAGCATGACCACAATTACTGTGTCCCTTCTGCGGTCAGCTGAAAGAAAAACATTTAAATAATCCTTATTCCTGCCCCACAGCACAGGTGAGGTTGGGTACCAGGGTTCACCGGGAGGTGACAGTGCCCAAGGCTCCCACAGCAGCTCCCCCGTGGTCTGCCCAGCAACAGCCTTTCAAATTCCATTAAGAACTACATGATAGTGTCTTAAATTCAAGTTATAATTGTAAATTCTGTATTAAT
Source organism: Mohoua ochrocephala (assembly GCA_013398855.1). Taxonomy (NCBI): domain Eukaryota; kingdom Metazoa; phylum Chordata; class Aves; order Passeriformes; family Acanthizidae; genus Mohoua; species Mohoua ochrocephala. Next base: position 172,825 of record VZTA01029026.1, read on the forward strand.
TTGCATCTTTCTTACCTGTAACATCTCTCACTGGTGTAAGCATATAAAAAGGTATTATCTGATAAAATAGTATATTTTACACCTTTTTTTAAAAAGCCTGGAATAAACACAAATCTTGGAAAGAAGAATCAAAAAATTAAATTAAAATTATGCTAAAAATAGTATAAATATTTATTTTTAGGAAGCACCAAATGAACTTCATTATGCAACTTTGAGCCTGGCAGGCTCACACACTGCACCCCCTGGGTAATACACAGAGCTCCTGGAAGCACCAACCTTTTCCCCCCTCTCATTAGGACCAGGAATCTCACAGCTTCTCATCCCTGCTGAGCAAGGCTCCGTGACACCAATGTCACACCACAGACCAGCTGCCTCTCAGGCTGCTCCTGTCACCACAGCCACCCAAGGCTCAGATCGCTGACACTGCACCTGCCAGAGAGGTCCCCAGCAGTGGCTTGGGGTCCTCCACCCCTCCCACCCCCGAGACCACCCTGTGCTCGCAGGGCATCGAAGCCAGCATTTGGGACAGCTTTAGAAATGCAAGTAATGCCCTCTCCCGCAAACAGAGCTGCAGTTTATATTTTGCTGACTGAAACAAGCTGGGACAAAACCAGCTGCGTTTTACAGCCAGCTCTAAAGCCCCCAAGGCCTGGCTCCTGCAGCCGTGTTCCCTGCACGGGGTTTGAGCAGCCTGGAGCCGTCACAGCAGCCCTGGGGCTGGGCTGGCACTCACCGAGGGGCAGGCGGAGCGTGATGTTGTTGCAGAAGTCGGTGTAGCAGCACTCGGTCTTGGTGATGTTCTTGGAGCTGTGGCAGAAGACCTGGGCGTTCAGCTCCGGCAGGGAGACGCAGGACTTGACCACCTCCTCGCGCCCGTTGGTCAGCATGACCGAGGCCCAGCAGGCGCCCTCCGTCTGGCAGGTGAAGTTGGTGTGCTCGCACAGCTGGCACACGCACTGCAGGCCTGGGAAACGGGGGACAGCGGTCGGGACAAGACCCTGGCACAGCAGAGCCCCCCGGACACCGTGCCAGCCGGCTGACCACGAGCACCCCGTGCGAGCTCTGGCACAGGGCCAGTGCTGCTGAACGGGGCCCTGGGCTGCAGGAGGAAGCTGGTCCCAGGTTCCAACCTAAACCACAGGTCCCCAACATTCACAGATAACAAGTTTTTAAATCTTGGTCCCAGGGACTTTTGTAGCTGTCATCTGTCTCGTGTGGTGGAGAAGACCGACCACCCCAAAAGGCAGTTCCTGTGAAAGCCACTGCTGACTCCCGAAACCACGGCACCCCTCGCCCGTCCCGGTCACCTGCCGACACCAGCAACACCCCAGCTGTGCCAGAGCTGACCAGAGAGCACCAGGCCGGGGTCACCGAGACACAGCACCCCAGGATGGACACGGGCAGAACGACAGACTCCTCCTCCCCACGTCTCCTGAGAGGGGGCACCTTGTCCAGGCAACCCCTTCTGGGTCAGCTCTAACTCTGCAAGACTGAGCCCTGCTCTACTCAGGGGAATAATTTTAGCCATAATCCTTCTGTCTCTTTTGGAAGTGGGGGGGAGAGGGGCTTTCTTTTCTTTAAGGATAAGAGAGAGTTGAAAAGTGAAACATGGGTTAGTGGTGGCCTTGTCCGTGCTGGGGGTGCAGCTGGGCTCGATGGTCTTAGAGGGTTTTTCCAACCTAAACCATCCCATGATCCTGCAATCTCAGAGTCCCCAGAGGAGCGCAGAAGGGCTGACAGACGTCAGCACGAATCTGATTTCTGTTTCTGGGACACTCTTTGCTTCCCTCACAACAATCCCCATCCTGTGCCACCCTTCTCAAATAACAGCTCGTGGTGTTTATCTTCAGCTCGGGCCCACAACAACCTTCCTTGGCACGGTGTGTCCGTGTGTGTCCCGGGTGAGGGTGTGCCAGGAGCTGCTGCCTCGGCACAGGAGCGAGCACCATCCTTCACCCACGGCACAACAGGCGAACATCTCCTTAAAGACATTACCCTGCTCCCAGAACTGCTGCCAGGAGCAAGGCTCATCAGATCCAAATAAATTAGAGATCTAGCAGGAGGAAAACAGACACATCATCACCAAAACTGCGAAACAAAAGCATTATTGAGGAAATGAGTCCAAGATTGTTGCAAGTGCCTTCGGGGCTTTAGACACGTCATTATGGTGTTTTTCTTCCTTTCTCACAGTCTAAAATAAAATGGAAAATTATCTTCATTACGTCATCTGCAGCAGATAACTGAGAGATTTATCCATACTCTGCACTTGCAGACTGCCTGAGAGCGGAGCCGATCGAAACTGTCCCTGCACATCCCGAGCGGCCCCAGGGGCCCCCCGAGCCCCACAAACATGGGGCGAGTTGAGGATGGTTGGGGAACTCTGTACCCTCACCCTGACCAAGCCGAGAGAGCCACTGCCAGAACGACAAGGGCTCTGCACCACCAAATGCTGCCCTCACACAGGGGGGAAAAAGGAGAACTACAGCTGAATCTATTCAGAGACAAGATCAGAGTTGGAGTTTTGGGAAAAACAAGACACTTTCCTCACAGAAGACTTTCACAGACCACTTTTAAATACAATTCTACAAAAGCAGAAGCCCCAGGTTCCTCAGACACCTGCCTGTGCTGCCGGCTGACTTCTCATGCAGAAAAACTGGTAGAAATCACAAACCAGGTACAAATCCCTGACCCTGTTTTCAGGAGCATTTGTGTCCATCCAGAACCCTTTGTTAACAGAGCAGAAAGATGATTGAATATAACCATAAAAATACAAGTTTCTTGCACATGTGCTACGTCAGCTGCCTCAGCTCCTGTGGAAGCAGGGGAGGAGCCTGGGCCCTTCTGAACATGGCACTGGGAACATCCACGCTTTTCCCACTCCCGTCCCACTCAGCAGGGGAGGTGACAGACCCCACCAGCTCTGTCCCAGGGTCACACCCCCACTGTGCCTCCCATGGAGCCCCTCAGGGACACCTCTGCAGCCACTCCTGCTCCACCGAGCCCGTATCCCCATCCCTGCTGACATCCTCGGGGACACAGCACTCCCCAGAACTTGTGCCTCATCCGTGCTGCTCCGTCAGGAAAGCCCCAGTGCCGCTCCTGGTTATTCATGACAGCTCCTTCCACCGGAAAAAATTGTCCCTACCAGTTCCATAACCAGTCCCTCTACAACCACTGGCAATGTATCCCGAGTTTCACATTCCACATCTGGACCATTTCTGCTCTAGTTTGCCTCCGCTGCTGTCCCAGAAGAGCCAGCAAGACTTTCTCCTCAGCTTACAGACCAGAGGGATAACAGCACAACGATGGAAGACCTTCCTCCCACTACTCAAGCCAGCACCACCTTGGAACTGCTTCCCCTCCCACAGAGCCATTTTACATCACGAAAGAAGAGGAAGAATTTGCAACTTTTGACTGAAATTCTGCAGTCCCCAGATGCAGCAAGAAATGTTTACTCCTCCCCAGACCCATTCCTGAGGCCAGTCCTGGCAGTGCCGTTGGTGATGCAGCATCACAGGGTGGAAGTCGGGACTCCCACCACTCCCAGCCACCAGGAATGGAATAAGGTGGCTGTCAAGGAGTTAGAGGATCAAAGAGGCAGGAGGAAAACCTGCTCCCAAGCTTTCAAAATAAGGCACTCTTCAATCAGGTAATGAACATGACTCCTTTATTTACTCAAGCACAACAATTCCCTTAAAACTTTCCATTCTCTGGTTGAGAAATTAGGAGAAAGTGAACAACTGAAACACGCCGTGGCTGCAGAGAGAACGCCAGGCATCCAAACCTGGCCACCAACAGTCCCAGCTCTCTGAGCACGGAGCTCTCCAGCAGCCACCAACAAATCTGTCCTGACCCTCCCCAAACCCCACCACCCCCAGCGGGACCAGGGACAGGCTGTCCGTCTGGGACTGGCTGGAGAGCTGAGGCAGGGCCAGGGCAGAGCAGGGCAGGACACACCAGGACACACCACGGGCTCCCTCCGGCAGGGACAGCGGCCACGGACACGCCGAAGGACAGAGGGTCCCTTCCCGAGGGCAGCTGGCACTCGGCAGGACCCGGCACACGACAGGGAAACCAAGAGCCAGCCGAGGGGCAGGGGAGGATTCACAACTGGCACAAAGGAAAGCAGCTTCTGGATGCAGCCACCCCAGGAGCAGATGTTTCCTGGGTTTGGCAAAGGCACACGTGGTTCTCAGGGATGCTTTTTCTGCTGTTATTGCAGTAGGAGCTGAGAGTACACACCAGACTCTTGGACAAGGCCCACCATGAAACAAGGGCAGGATGAGTTGGTGTTCAGAGAAGAAAACAATCTGCCTGACTTACCTAAAAAGCAACATTTTCTGCCTTTTAGTTCTCAGTGCAACTGCCAGAAAACACCCAGGACAGGCAGACACGCCGTGCAATGAGCTTGTGGAGCAGGAAGAACAGAGCCAGCACCTGACTCCCGACAAACCAGCACAAGGAGACGGGTTTTGTGTGCTTCCACCCCTTTGCCATCAAGTGTCAGCATCGAGTACATGAACCACGAGATAACTGAGGAACAGGTGTGATACCACATGTGAAAAAGAGGTGGAGGAATAGGAGTTTAAACTCCAGCTTCATGAGGGCTGGTGAATAATTTAAACCCATTGGCAGACACAGTGCAACTTCAAAAGTTAAATGGAAAGACACAAGCCCACTGCTGCCACGGGGCTAACAGAACTGAACTAAACTGAACAGAACTGAACTAAAAACTTTGGGGGAACAAAGCCCAGACCTGCTCTCTCTTATGGACCACACAAGGTTCTACATCACAGCACAGACTTTTTGCTACACAGATTAACAGGGCATTAATCCTCCACTGAGTCATCCCATCACTACTCACCATAGTCAGCCACAGAGCATTTCAAAATTAAACTGGAAAGCAAAGATCTAAGCGGCCTGATGGGAGGAAATGCTGAATATCCAGAACATTTCCATCTTTGATCATTCTGTACGGTCATTCTGTATTGTGCCCTTCTAGATACACTTACATTTTATTTCCAAATAACAGCTCTGGGGCTCCAGTGACTGTGGGCTTTCCACACTGCCTGGACCCCCTGCCTCAGGCACAGACCCCGGTGCCAGGACACAGCTGTCCCTGGGCCACCTCCCCTGGCAGGGGATGTTTCCACACCGCAGGACACATACCTGGACCTGACTGACTGGACTCAGGAGGGTCCCAGGTGGCAAAAGTTTCACTGTTGGACAAAGGGGCTCAAAGGAGATCCTAAAAATTACAGACTGGTTGTTTCCCATGGTCCAGCCCCTTGCTGGTGATGGAGCCAGGACAAAAACCAGAGAAGGTACCAGTAAAGGTGCAGCAGGGTGGGTGTGGGTCTGGCACAGCCCCTTGTTCTCCAGCTGCACAACTGCTGGGAACTGACCATGGCAAAGAAACTCTGCTGCCACCTGGCAGAGCCACTCTGACCTTCACCAGAGCCAGCCTGTTTCTCTGGCAGCAGCTGAGGTCCGAGGCAGAGAGAAACGTGCGAGGCTGTGGCACAGGAGCGTGGGCTGAGTGCTCCGGGGAGCTGGAGAGGGGAAGCAGTGAGATGGTCATTGGGGTTGCTGAAGGCAGAAGAAGTAGAACTGACTTCAGAGCATTGCAGAAAAATTTCACCATGGAATCACAGAATTGTTTGGATTGGAAAAGCCCTCTGAGAGCGAGTCCAACTGTTCCTCCATCACTGTCAAGGCCACTGCTAACCCAAGTCCCCAAGCGCCACATCCACGTGGCTGTCAGACCCCTCCAGGGATGGGGACTCCATCACTGTCCCGTGCTGAGGGATCAAAAGCCAGAGCAGAGTAACATCGCACAGAAGAACAAACAGCCTCAGCTGTGCACAAGCAGGGACCAGCACACTGTCAGCCATCCCTACTGGGAACAGAGGGCTGTGCCTCCCTGGGCAGTGCTGGACAACTCCTCAGCTCATGGACAGAGCACAACCAGGAGACACCAGGAGAAGACCCAGCCCTGTTCTGCCACGTGGGATCAGATGCTGTCACCCACCTCAAAAAGGCACAGGAGAAGTAGGAAGAGTTTCAGGACAGACAGCAAGGGAATCAGGCATAGATTAAGAAACTGAGCTTTCATGTCAAAGGCAGTTCTGGAGAGGTGTGAAGGTTCTATGAAGAAATCATAGATCACACTTAGAGGATGAATGGGGTCAGGTACTCGCCCTTTCACATTTACTCAAAAGCTCTGGGCAGCAGAGAGGTCACAGGCAGCACTTACACGGAGCAGGAGGAAGCTCTCCTCTTCCTCAGGCAGCCTCGCCACCCTCCCCAGCAGCCCCGGGTGCCTGGGCGAGTGCCACTGCTTGGGATGGAGCACGAGGTGTCCAACGAGTCACAGCCAACTCCACCTGTGCGTGCCAGAGGCTCACAGCCACTGCCTCGGGTGATGGCGGCAGCAGCAGCTTCCAGCCAAGAGCCCCGAGCCCAGCAGCAGCTGAGCGCGTCCCGTCCTCCCTCCTCCGGCACCCGGCAGCGCTGGCCGAGGCCACCCCTCAGCACAGCAGGGAGGGATCCGTGTCCCTCAGCCAGCCCCAGCCATGGCAGTGGCACTGTGTCCCTGACAAATTTATTCTCTTGTAACTCATTTCTTCAGAAGACAAAAGCAGAGTCTTGAGCAACGACAGGTCTTAAAAAAACCAAACCTGCTTTTTGGACTATTATGAAAAATATGGAGAAGTTCCCCCTCTGGAGAAGGCTCTGAAAGAAAACAGTTGGCGTAAAAGCTCCCTATATAAATATCCTGCAAAAAGGGCTGATACCAAACAGGACAAAAACTAGAAAGTTGTAGAAAAGAGAGGAAAAGTATTTATTCTAGAATTGAGGAAAATGTCTTTGAATGAGAGACATCACAGAGTTCCAGAGTTTTCACTGCTTAAATAAACATCTGGGGAGTGATTTTATAGACACTTTCAAGTATCATCATTTTGGAAGGAGGATACTGGATGCCCAAAATCCTCCTTCTGGAAAAGCTCAGCAGCCAAGGCAAAACCCAGCAGGCAGGAGCTGAGTCCAGGCATTGAAATTAATATTGACAGGGCAGAGAAAGGGCAACAACGCCCAGGGAAATTACTTTTGTTGGAATAAGCTGCCAAAGGACGCTTTTAGCTTTGAACAGGCAAGGTATCCCTGGGAAGGTTGTGCTTTATGGGACATGAGTGACACAGCAAAGCACTGGGTGCAGGGATTTTGTGCAATACAGCACACGCACAGAGCTGCAGAAGAACCTGCTGGTCCCAGCCCATGAGGGGCTGAGGGCAGCTCCAGCACAGGGCTGCGGGTACAAACTCCACGGGGAGGCAGCTGAGATAACGCAGGGCTGACGGCACTGACCGGCTCCAAGTCTGGAATTGCTTGCACAAGAGAGTCCCCAGCACTGAAAGCTCCTAAAGTCACATCTGAGCGGTTTGACAAGGAATTTTCCATCCAGACAGTCACACTGACTGTCCCCTCTATTGCCACACATCTGCCCGTCTGCTCTGTGCACACCCCCACGCCTGAGCCAGGCTCGGGAACAGGGTAAGGACAAGAGGGCCCTGCACTGCACCTCTGGAGAGCAAAGCAAGGCAAGACTTTTATATAACAAACAATCAAAGCCAATGCGATTCCTTGGTGCTCTGGACGCTCTCCAGAGGGAACTGGTGACGGCCACGGCGCTGGCAACGCTCCGGTTTAATTCAGGCACACGGGGAAAACAAGGGCTGCACGGGGCTGCCTGTTCCCGGGGTTCCCTTCCAAACCGGGATAGCAAAACTCTAGAGAAATAAGGAGAAGAGCTCTTATGGAGCAGGTGTTACATCCTGTGGAGGTACCAGAGATTCCCAGGTGTGCAACTCTACACAGAAGTACAGCTGAGCTCTGTTCCTCCCCCCGGCCCAAAAGCAGGGATTCTCTGAGCACCTGGATGAGCCACTGGGCACGGTCCTTCCCTGCACTTGGGGCTGCGACCGCCCCTCTCTGCAAGGTCCCAATGAGCATCACACAAGGAAACTGCTCTGGTGAAAACACGGACAGAAAGGTAAAATCCAGTAAACCTAAGAGAAAAATTGTAAAACATTCTGTGGTACGCTGCCTTGCTTACCGCTGGTTTGCAGAGTGCTGCTAGAGAGCGCGGGTTTAGGTTTTAGAGGGACGATTGAGGGGAGGGAGTGTCTCACAGCACCTGCCGCGTGAGAGGAACCTGTGCCGAAGGACCCGGACGCCGCGTGTTCCGCACCCTGCCCGGAGCCCTCCGCGGGCCGGGAGCGCCGTCCCGCCGGCGCTGCGATGGGGCGGGATGAGGCACGGGCACCGCACGACACCGCGACAGAGTCTCACCGGGACCGATGTCGCTCTGAGGATCTGCCCCCGAGCAGATCCCCGGGCGCCGCGGGAACCCCCGGGGTGGATCCGCCGGGGGTGGCGTGGGAAGCCCCAGGGATCAGGGATTCTGGCGCGGGCCGCTCCGATAAGCCCCCCCTGACCCAGTTCTCTGTACGCGCGGCCGTGATTAAAGGCACCGAGAGCCCGAACCCCCCCGAACGGCGGCGGCCCCGCCGGCCCCGGGCAGCGCCGGGAGCACGGCGGGGATGGATAAGCGGAGTTCTAGCGCAGCGCTCCCGGCGATCGCGCGCCCCGGCTCCCGGAGCCGCTCCCGGAGCTCTCGGAGCCGCTCCCGGAGTTGCCGGTGCCGCTCCCGGAGCTCTCGGAGCCGCTCCCGGTGCCGCTCGCGGAGTTCCCGGTGCC
>VZTA01029026.1:181854-198239 GCA_013398855.1 Mohoua ochrocephala
AGGGGACGGCTCAGCCGGGGCCCCGGGGCGAGCCCCCGGCCCGGCTCAGCGCACCGGGCTCCCGCCGCAGCCGCGCAGCCCTCGGGGCTTCTGCCTGCAGGGATGCGCAAAACTAGCCCGGGACAAGGACGATTTTTAATCTTGGGGGTTTCTGCCAAATCCCCATCAGTGCCTTTTGGCACCTGCCCCGGGACTTCGCCCTCAGGCTGCACCGAGTCACCCACGAACAGCAACAGTTGAACAGTTTGCAGCATTTCTGCAGTATCTTGAATGGGTTTAAACTAAAAGAGATTTAGATTAGATGTTAGGAAGAAAAGCACTGGTAGAGGTTACCCAGAGGAGCTGTGGCTGCTCCATCCCTGGCAGTGCCCAAGGCCAGGCTGGCCGGGGCTCGCAGCAGCCTGGGACAGTGGAAGGTGTCCCTGCCCATGGCAGGGGGGTGAAACTGGATGAGCTTTAAGGTCCCTTCCAACCCAAACCATTCTAGGATTCTGTGATTATACCATCACAAGCAAAAATCATCTGACTAAATTCTTTTTGAAAGAGAACAAATTGCTCTCCACCATGGTACAGACACAGCAGAGATGAAACCCAAGTAGTCTGGGATCAAGTGACTGTTAAACAGCACCAAAAAAAGCTGCTCCCGTACTTTTTTCTTTTTAAAATTGTCATTCAAACATATCCTGGAAAGACACTCAGGACTTCCATGTCACCCTATCCTCAATTAATTGTGATGGGAATTGCAGCACCTTGGTGCAGTGAAGTCCAACAGGACTCCGTCACAGCAGTCCCTATGGGTTAATGCTCTATTATTGCACTGCAACACAGCACAGCAGAGTACTGCTCACCTGACTGCTTGGGAGATACTGCAGAGGGGTTAGGAAATACCTGCCAGCAGCTAATAAAATATATGAAGGTTTGGGTGTCAGAGCAATAAAACAATAGAGGAAAAATTGCTGCTCTTTACTCTTTCCCTTCTGAAAGCCTGGAGGCGGTGACTGCTCCCTGCCCGCGGCTCGCCGTGTGCCTGCACCTGCTCAGCCATCCGCTACTTGCCAAGGACCTGTTAAGCCACATATTACTCACCTGGAGATCCCAGCCGGCTCTGGGAACACCGGGAGAGAACATCGGCTCCTCGGCAGCACCCAGGCACTGCTCGCCCTGCTGTCAGATCCGACAAACGCAGCGCTGGGCCCGGCAGATCCGTGTTTGCTTCCGCTCCTTCTGAAGTCTTACAAACAATTCACTTTATTTGCTCAATGCCACTAGAAAATGTAAATATAACTCATTCAGACTCTGTTTTCGTTCACAGAATGGAATTATTCTGCCTTTCTGTGTAAAGGAAGACATAGAAGTAGGAATTATGTAATTAGTTTTTCTTCAGTTTTAGAAAGAAAATGTATAGAAAATGTATAGAACACGTTTGCTCACCCTTTTCAGAAATGATGAAAAGAGTATCTCCTGCACTTGTAAAGAAGAATCAAAGCTTTTAGAAAATTTTTATATATATATATATAAATGAAAGTTTCTAGAGAGAAGTTGGCTGCACATATACTTGCAAGAATTAGTTCTGATTAAACCATCCATTCTTGGTTTTAAACCAACATTTAAACCAACATTTCTGATTAAGAAAGTGCTTCACTCTTTATTTTAACAGCGTCTCCAAATGTACTTTTTATCTCACCACACAAAGAGAAGGGGAAGGATTTTTCCTGGACCATTCTGTTTCACCACAAGCATTCAGGGATGCAGGAAGAGTGTTCCAGACTTCTCCATTCCAGCGTAGGAACGGAGCAGAGTCCCGTGATTCACTGTTCATCCTCTATGAACATCCTCCTTCTGTATCCCACAGCCTTTGGAAAAACTGTTGAGGGAACGTAACTGTCCAGCAGGAGACAGAGCCAAACCCTTCTCTGCCCCAGCGCTGAGCTATGGAGTATTTGCAGCCAACCAATGGTTTTGGTTGCGGTGCTCAGTCACAAGGGTGAGAGCACAAAGTGACTTGCAGAGCTCTGGAACATGATCCAGCTACCAAGTCCTGCTGCCTTCTCCTTTGTATGTCTGATGGCAACCTCTGTTGCAGCTTTAGTTCTTGTTTGAACCAAATCTAGCCGGAAACATCAGGCTGGGACGATGCACAAAGATCATAAGGCGGTTTTCCAGCTACATCCATGAAACGCTACGGCTGCCGCGACTGTTCCCGACAAGGACCCGCAGGACTGACCCTGAACCACACCATGACAAACCTGACAAGCCAGGTTTAAAGCCAGAACCTTCCTTCTCACCGAGTTCCTCACTAAGGTGTGGCAGAAAGGGTGGCTCAGGGATTTGGGGGTGCAGGGTGGTGTGAGTGAGGCTCGGTTGTTGTTTAGTGCCAGTTTTTTAATTCAGCCCACTTATATCCTTGTTTTCAATGTTCCCTTTGTGCTTAGGCTGTGGGGAGTCTCCTCTGAGCTGGCATCTGGCACGATCCTGCCCCACTGCTCTGGACACTTGTCCTGCTGCAGAAGCAGATGGTTCAGCAGTAACAGACACATTTAAACACCGACTGAGCACCAGTTCAGAGATACAAGCATGTTACACATCACATACTCCTAGAGCAATGGACCGCTGGACTGGGTAATTCCAATGACTGAAGACTTGTTATGAGCAGCAGTGTTGCAGACACTGCCGTGCCAAAGCTGGAGCACTTTATGTGGGACTGCAATGCACAGTTGGAAGCTGTAAGGCTCGTTGACACAAATCAGCCCATGTCACTGAGAATGACATTGGCGTCTGTTCACATTAAACACCTGACAAGTTCCTCCGTTTCCCCTCTCACTTCTGCATGAAAGAAAAGCACCATATCAGAACATGGATCACACTGCCCTGTCCCACCTCTCTTGGGCCAGATGCTCCATCAGCTTTCTCACACACCACAGGGCCATGCTGTTGGTGTCACCCACTTTAAACAAGGCTCTTTGGGAAGAAAAATCCAGGTGCTAAAGCTGAACACCGCATCAGCTTTTCATTTTTTAAGAGGAAAAGATTTTAGCACAGTAACCAAGACCTGGAGTTGTTGACACTGATGCCAGTATCTGAACGCTGTTGATTTTAGGAGTTCAGGAAAGTTTTGTGTCAGTAAAAGTGGACAGTCACTGCACTGGAGAAGGTGGTCAGTGTTTGGATGGGGGCTGCAGTTGGAGACAAATTATTAATTACTGATGTTAGGCAATTTTTAAAATCCACCTCAGAGGTTCTCAGCTGCTTCATCACTCGCGCAGCTCGCATGGGTGAAAAGCCCGGACAGAGCCCTCGGCACACGCCGGAGCTCCCCAGCAGGCGCTGCCCACGGCGGGGGATNCCGGGACGGAGCGGCACTCACTCCCGGGATGGAGCGGCACTCCCGGGAAGGAGCGGCACCCCCGGGATGCTCCCCCCCGCCCGGGGCACCGCCGGTCCCGAACCCTGCGGCGCCCTCGGCCTCGTCCCCTCCAGCGCCGCGTCGGGGGTGCCCGCCCAGCACGGACACGGGGCCGGAGCGCTCCGGCCACGGACAGGCACGGGGAGTGCAGAGCCCCGAGGGACGGACGGGAGCCCCAGCTCCGCCAGAGCCGCGCTCGGGGTTTTGACACAGCGCTGGATGTCACACAGGGTGACACAGGGCAGCGACTGCGGTGCCAAGGGGGACAATGGGCTGTGCTTTCTTAAAAAAACCAACCCAACAGCTGACATCTCCCAGGTCTGAGAGCTGGCAGACACTTTGGTGTGCTGTCTCACAGGCCACCATCCCGGGGACCATGGCCCCAGAGCCCCGAGCAGTCGGGCTGGTACAGAGCAGGGGGACAGTGAGCAGGTGTCCCAAAGCCCTGGAAGATCCCTCCCCCAGGCCTCCCACAGCCCCACCACACAGGATCCAGGGGCTACGAGACACAGCCAGAACCAGCGAGAAGCTGCATCCATGCAGCAGGTCCCAGGTTCTCCTCTGCAAGGACCTGAGGTCCCTCCTGCCATGTCCAGCAGCGCTCGGCCCTTCCTGGCAGGCTCTGGCTGCTGTCCCAGCACAGCTCCATGGCTCAGGCACTGAAGGGTGGCGGGATTTTTCCTTCTAACTGGGAATGTAACACCAATGTGCTATTCCCAGGTGAGAGCACCTGTCACAGTACAGCAGTAGCTCGACTTCGGATAAAACACTCACTTTTCCCACACAAGTCTTATCTTTGAAATGTATTCCGTGTTCGAGATTCTCTCTCTATAAATGGAACAGCACCTGGAATGTCTTTGCTTCCCTTCTCCGGTGCCAACCACTGCGCCAAGGCTGAGCATTTTGTACAGCAGACATTTTGCCTCACAGGGAAGAGAATTGTCCCTATCAAAACAGTTTAATCCAGGTAAATAAAATTCTGGGAGGCTTCATATGGATTTTTGATGGATAATTCCAGCCCAGAAGGCCCACAAGGGAAGTTCCAACTGAGGGAGAGGAAGCCTTCAGTGACTTCCCTACAGCAACACTAACTGGAGTGCCCGGCCTCAGGCTGCTCCCAGCAGCTGTCCAGCCCCAGGACACCTTGAAGTGCCACAGGTTCCTGACCAGTACAAGCAAACCTTCTGCATAAAGAACCACGGAATCACAGGATGGTTTGGGTTGGAAGGGACATTAAGGCCCATCCCATCCCACCCCCTGCCACGGGCAGGGACACCTTCCACTATCCCAGGTTGCTCCAAGCCCCGTCCAACCTGGCCTTGGACACTTCCAGAGAAGAGGCAGCCACAGCCTCTCTGGGCACCAGAGAAATCCAAGCAAAAAAGCTACATTTCCTGCACCCCTCTAAATCTGAAGCTCCTCTGGTTCCACCCAGTCTTCCTCCTCTAACTGCTGGGGACTGTCCCCACCAGCAGGACAGCTGAATCCCACAGGCAGTACTACTCATTAGAGCTACTTTTCCATGTAGGGTCTCCTCTCAGCAGGCTCTGATCCCCGGCGAGGCACCGCTCGAGCAGCTCCATCCTGGCTGGTGCGGTGCAAACCCGCCAGACGCATGAATAATTCAGCTCCAGCGAGGGAACTGCCTGTGCCATCGCCACAGCAATAAACGCAGCGACACCCTTACTGCAGCAGATTATATATAAGAAATCCAAATCTCTTTAAAAGATTAGATTTTGTGGAGGTACTAGAGGAGCACTGATTAATGAACACGCTGGATAACAGCGTGGGAGGCTGGGGTGTTCCCTCCACACGGAACCTCCCCCACTGCCCAAGCCCTGACACCTCCAGGGAAAAGCAGCAACAAACGTCCTCCCGTGACTGTCCAGACACGTCAAAATGAGGTTAAATCACACAGACCACAGAGAATCCTTCCCTGGCTGTCGCTGCGTTTTCCCTTCGCCGGTCCCGCCACACTCCAGCTCCCAAGAGGGAACCCAGCCCTTCCCGCTGGCCCTGGCCAGCACAGACCCTGCCTGCCCTCAGCACTAAGTGCACATTAGGAAAGCACAGTGGGGAATGACTTACTCCAAGTCAAGGGATGAGAACTTGCTAAGAAATTACTCCTAATGATTACTTTCCACTTATTTTCTCAATTCACATTTGCCAAATAGCGACCCAACACACACACTAGCTAACACTTCAAATAGTTCAGTCAATGCCTGCACCAAAAGTACTTCAGTAGCAGGGGGTGAAAGGGAAATATGTTTAAAATAAACCCTGGATGCTTTGCTATGGAGAAGGCAGTCCTCGGAGCAGCAGCACTGACCGTGACCTTGCCCAGCACACCCAGGAGTGCCCAGGACTCCCAGCACTGACAGACTCTGTTACCCTGCCAGTGGCTTTTCTGGATAATCCTCTTTACCTAACACAGGATAAAGAGTATTATTGGGGTGTTCCTATGGTCTGTAGTTTTATCCTTTAGTTGGTTATCCCCTGTGAGTCCAGAGAAGGGCAATGGGGCTGAGGAAGGGGCTGGAGCACCAGGAGCAGCTGAGGGAGCTGGGAAAGGGCCTCAGCCTGGAGAAAAGGAGGCTCAGGGGGGACCTCGTGGCTCTGCACAACTCCCTGATGGGGTGGAGAGAGAACTGTGCGTATTCTTGCTGCAGGCCCCACGTCCTGCAGCATCCCAAGCAGCCCCAGCACAGCTGGCAGCCAGTACCCAGCCCTGGGGTTGGAAAATCCGATCCACAGGGACCACCGTGGAGCACAGGAAGCTGTTCCCAGCCTGCAGTCGGTGCTGGTCTAGAACACAGCACTTTGCAGAGGATGCTGCAGTGCAAAGAAGAGCTGCAGCAGGTATTTAACAGGACCATCTTCCTAATACCCAGCAAGATGCTGTGACTCAGCGTGGCAGTGTGTGAGGCCCGGCTTGCGCCAGCACGGCCAGAGCTGTCACTAACCATCAGCACCACAAGCTGTCTCTCTCCTCCAAGCCCTGCACTGGAAAACACTGGAGAGGGAAAACTCCAACCACAAATCTGACCATACACTCCACACTCACACTGCACACCGAACTGCCACCTCTGCCTCTGTCCCCTCTGTCTGCAGTGCCACCTCCTGGCACCCTGGCCTGTCCAGACATCCCTGCTGGCCTCACCCCAAGCCCCTCCACAAGAGCCTGCCTTGCTTCCCGCTCGGTTCAAATCCTGCTCCCTGTTCCATCCCCCGTTCCAGCAATGCAGGCGTCACACCAGGCACGGGGGACTGCAGAGCTTCAGGCAATGCCCACCATGGGTTACCAGCGATGCAGCTCCTCACCCTGCAGCTGTGGCTGTCACCAGTGCCCTGCAGCTGTGGCTGTCACCAGTGCCCTGCAGCTGTGGCTGTCACCAGTGCCCTCCAGCCACCCAGCAGCGTCAGTCCAGCCCCGATCCCCTTGTGCCACCGACACCCCGTCCCTCTCGGGCTGCACCTGCGACCCAGTCAGCCCAGGACACAGCTCACACACACCCCCATTTAAAGCAAACCAAAACACATCCAGGCATTTGAATTCCTGTTACAAACTAAGAGAAAATCATCGGATCCCGCTTCTCCTAGTTTTTTCTCATCACATATAATTATATAATGAGAGACCCGGCAGCTGGTGCCGGCTCAGGCTGCTCTGCAGAGCTCCACACCACGCCGTCTCTCAGCCCCAGGCAGCACCTACCCCACACACTTGGCTCCTATTCCTACAGCAGCAATGTGGGATGAGGCATTCCTCTCGGCTGGAATGGGACAGGGAGGACGGGGCTGAGAAGGAAGTTACAGAGAGGCAGCAGAGCAGAACCTGGCAGACTCGAGGCGCTGAAGGGAACCTCAGAGGAGTGTTTCACCCCAGAGAGGAAGCATGTCCGAGTGGCTGATCGCTGCCCAGAGCCTTAGATCGCCTGGGGGATTCCCTGCCTATGAATAAAGGAGCTCTTTTCCAAGGAGGAGAGGGCACGGCCAGCTCCTGGGCACTCCTCCACGTGGCCTAGGGAAGGAGAGGAGCGTGTGGAGAGGCCCAGGCAGAGGGAACCGACTTCCTCCCCGCAGGCTGGGGATCCTGGGAGGGGACTGGGGGACAGGGACAGGGCTGCTGTCATGGCCAGGGAGAGCCCAGCACCTCCCTGCTGCACCTTCAGAGCCTCGGCACCTTGGAGGGGCACGGGCAGCACCTGATCCCTGACAGGCAGTAACACAACTAAAACACTCTCTGGTTTGACTTGAAAACATTCTATTTAATTTATACAAATAACTACTAAATAGAAAAAGTAGATTAAAACAAAATAGTTATTTTTCTGGCAGAGTTTAAATGCATATTATATAGCTTAGAAGAAATAAAATGCATTTTCCCCACAGCATTCATGACCTAATATTCTAGTTAACTCCTCCACTGCTTTCCTTTCCCAGATCAGTAAGATGCCAGACGCAAGGTCCTGTGGGAAATGGCTATATATACGTTCCATATTCCAACTGAAAATATGGTACAGACCACACACCTACAAATGTGAAGCACTTAAAATGTGACTATCAAGTTGTAATATGATAATACAGAAAACAATTCATGTTTCAGGTTATATTGTGTTACAAAAACGTCTGTGTAAGAAATCATGAAAGAGGCCACATAAAAATAAGCTTTAACTTTATGCACTTATTTTACAGTTTAAAAAACTGGCAAGTGCACTAGTAATAAATAATTTGCAAGTTTTGGATAAACAAGAAATTCCTAATGTTCAGCATTATTGTAAACATCAGTACACATGTAAAATGCAGCTAAGTCTGACAGTTACATTTTCAGTTTACCGAATTCTTTTCCTATAACTCAGGCAGAGATCAATGCAGGATACAGCCAATCATATTTTTGGCAAGTCATGTCGTTAAAATTAACAGTGACAGTGCAAGTAAGGAATGCAAAGAATTCCTAGTGCAATAAAGAAGAGAAGCACAGGCAATATTGCTGATTAAAATTTACCACTTCCATGTGTTCACCCTGGGAGTGATTAGGAGAATTAAAATAAAATTAAAAAAAAAAAAAAAAAGAAAAAAAGAAAAGGGAAAAAAAAGGGAAAACAAACAAAAAAAAAGAAAACAAAAGAAAAAAGCTGTTCAAAGCCATTGTTTAATGCCCTGATCTTGTCTTAGGATTTCTCTGTCTTCCTTCAGGCCACTACCTCAGCCACAGCACATCCAGCTGAGTCCTCAGCGCTCGCCCAGGTGTGGTCCGAGCAGTCCGGACGTCCCGGGGTCCCCAGCTGCTCCCCAGAACTCCCGCTCCAAGCAGCCCTTGGGGACCAGGGGTATGAACTGCCTGGCCAGAGCCCTCCGGGCCAGCCAAGTGCCTTCCTGTCAGGAGAGCACCACGAGGAGAGGGTCAACAGTCAGCTTTCAGTTTGTCTAAGGAATTGTCAATTTTGGTCAAAGTCTTTTTGATGCGCAGGGCTGTCAGTCTGGCCGACGGGTTCTGGTACCAGCACTCCTTCATCAGCTTGGCAAGGGACGTCAACGTCTGGGGAAGAGCAGAAACCACACAGCACATGGGTCAGTCCTCAAATAACAAGCCAAGGGAGCCCTGGCTGGGGCCAAGCACTCGCACGGGGAGGTTTTACTGCACAACAAACACTCCGTTCTCAGAGTTTCCCGCTATCTATCAAATACAGAGCTTTCATGGTTTGAAAAGCTCCTGAAGTCTGATAACTTGATTAAACCAAGAGCACAACTGGCTTGAGGGGCTAATGGAGTGACTGGCCAGTGCAACTTTAAACAACTGAGTGGTGGGCGTTTTTTCTAATTAAGCAAACACTACACAGAATTTCTCTTCAATGAAACCAACTCCTGCAGACCCACAAAGGCAGCTGAGAAGGAGCCAAAGTTCTGCCTGTGATTTCATCATGCCCAGCAAGGTTTAACTCGCTGGGTTTAACAGGGCACAGCTCCACACCCAAACCTCAGAGATGGGCCCTCTGCCCTGCCCAGCCCCACAGATTTCAAACTGACTTCCACAGCTTCAGGGGTAAGGACAAAACAGCTCCTGGGCAGCCTGGAGAGGCCAGACTGATACTGGTGAAAATAAACTTGAGCATCAGTCTTTCAAAAAGAACAACAGCCCCTGTCTTGCAGGCAGGAGAGACCAGCATTCTGTGGTGGGTGCTTGTAAGCCACAGAAAGCCCCAGACCAGCTTCTGTCCCCTTCACTTCCCCTCGGAGGGAGAACAACTGCCCAGGAAAAGCAGCTGTAAGAGATTTTGCCAAATCACATTGCTAAGAGGCCGATCTGTGACCAGCTCAGACCTGGCAGTCGTCAGTTTGCTCAGTGCTCCCCAAGGCCAGGCCAGCACATCCCAACCCCTGTACAGGTGATGCTGCTGACGAGGCCCGTGGAGATCATCTCCACAGCAAGTGACAACTGAAAAAGCTTCCATGACCACGTCAAAGAAAGACCAGCACCCATCTGCCCCAGCCCCCCAGCACCACACTGACCGGGTCTGAGAACCATCTGTTGGGAATGTTGGGCCTCTGCTGATCCACACAGACCACTTTCCTCATGTCTTCAAAACTGGGATCGTTCGGAACCAAGTCATAAAAGGGCGGTTTGTAGTCTTCCACGATACCTGGTGAGACACAAACAGGCATTACTCACTGACTGCGCAAGAGAACAGCATCTCTGCAGGGACAGAGGGAACACATAACCCACCTAAAGAGGCACAAAAATCCTTTAGAAGTCAACCCTGCAGTGCCATGCAGCCTCTGAACAACAGAACAGCACTCACTGCCCCAGGAACAGCTTTTTCTACCCAAAATGTTAATTAATTGGCTCATATTGCAAATCCACAAAGTGTGAGCTATACCCACACTGCAGATGCTGGAGCTGAAAGGATGAGAAGTAAATCCCTTGCCAAAAGGCCATGTTTTGTAACGCACGCAGCTTTCCTGCCACCACAAACTGGGATTTCTACCAGCACATGGAAGAATGAAAGGTCTGCACTGGCGTTTCTAGCAGGCTCAACACACGCTTTGGTGCTTTCGTAATTCCTGAAAGAGTCCAACAAGCGTGTCAGCATCCACAGACCCTCAAGCTGGTGCTTCAAAGCATTTCATCCCTTGTCATGGAAACAGTAAAATCCCCAGGGTAACTGGCACCACATGCCATCACAAAGCCAAACACCCAAGAGCCCGTGGCACCCAGGAGCTGAATGCATCTTCATAAAATCACAGACTGGTTTGGGCTGGGAGGGACCTTACAGCCCATCTCATTCCACCCCTGCAATGGGCAGGGACACCTTCCACTGACCAGGCTGCTCCAAGCCCCATCTAGCCTGGCCTTGAAACCAACAACCTGGCCACCTCCTAGGGTTTGGCACTGAAACAGGACTTTGTGTGTGTGTGCTCCCCCAGCCCGTCACCCTGCTCATGGAACGCTGCCAGGCTGGAGCCCCTCTGCCTGCTCCCCAAGACACACGGGCAGCTCTGCTTCCTCACTGGATCAGGCTCACGAACCATCTACAGGGAGCCCAACCTTCTCAGGAAGCCAATTTACAAACTGGTGTTCAAAGACAAGCATCTGGGTCAGCAGCGTGGAAAAAGCCGAAGGTAACGAGGTCCTCTGTGTCCAGCAGGAACATCAAACGGCTGCTGCTGACAGCTGGGACCAACAGACTGAAATCTGCTGTCCCACAGCCACACGTGAAAACCAGGAGAATTGCTGCTTTGGATACCCTGAAGCTGAAAAGAGGTTCTCAATCTTTCCTACAGCAGCTGAATTTTAGTTTTCTTGTTCTACTGGAGATGAAGATCAAAGTCCCATAGATAATCCTATGCATACTCTGCAAAAATCTGTAAACCCCTGCCTGTGATGATCAGTCAAAAAGGGAAACAGTCTTCAGGACATTACAAGTGCCTTGGAAAACAGTAGGGTAATTTGGAGACCTGGCTACCCAAGCAAGCTCCCATCAGAAGCACCAGGCAGCCTGCAGAGTTTGCCCAGTGCCGTTCTGACATGGACAGCACAAATTACACGTGCTGTGTACAGCAGCATCACCCGCCCTC
The DNA here is from genome assembly GCA_013398855.1 of Mohoua ochrocephala. Classification (NCBI taxonomy): domain Eukaryota; kingdom Metazoa; phylum Chordata; class Aves; order Passeriformes; family Acanthizidae; genus Mohoua; species Mohoua ochrocephala. Next base: position 193,328 of record VZTA01029026.1, read on the forward strand.
CTGCCCGGAGCAATTCCCAGCTGCACTTACCACACATCACCTGCCGGGCTGAACTCCTGTCTTCACCCTTCCCCTGCCTCACCCCAGCACCCAGCTTACTGTGAGACCTCACCAACACAACCCCCTCCGTGCCCTCGCTGCCACAGCTGTCCTGCAGGCAAAGCCGGGGCTTGGCTCGAGCCAAATGCCCATCTCCAGCTCTGCCACACAGCTCTGAACACGCTGCCAGCGCCACCAGGACGTTACAGATGAACTTTATCACTGCAGAGAGCGTCTGGCTTTAATTCAGTTTTCATGTGGTCTTTCCCAAGCGCAGGGCACGTAACGGGCTGCTTCAGAAAAGACAGGCAGCAGGGAAGACAAAGGAAGCGGGCCTGGCCTTTGCTCCAGTAGCGCCTGCGGAGTCCTCGGAGCTGCCGAGGGCGGACAGCCCGGCCCCGTGGGAGCACCCGGCCCCAAGGGAGCACCCGGCCCCGCAGCAGCCCTCAGTGCTGCCAGGGAGCCACTCGACCTCTGTCCCACAGCGCTGCGCCCGCACAGCGTCCCTGACCCGTGACACGCTGCCCTCGCCCGCTGCCAGGGAGCACGGGCTGGCCACTGCCTCGGGGACACCCAGCTCCTTCAGCACAACCCAGGGCCTGGGCTTCCTGCACAGCTTGGAGGTGACTTCTGTCACTTCCAGCGCACCCTACTGCTCTCCTGGGGCCGCTGGCTTTCTGCTCTCCAGTCACCTACAATTCACACATACCGCAGTGGCTCCTTACCTTTACTCCTTGTCACTCCATAGACTCCCAGGATGGTTTGAGAGGGAAGGGACCTTAAAGCCCACCCCATCCCACCCCCTGCCATGGGCAGGGACACCTTCCTCTAGCCCAGGTGGCTCCAAGCCCTGTCCAACCTGGCCTTGAGCACTGCCAGGGATCCAGGGGCAGCCACAGCTTCTCTGGGCACCCTGTGCCAGGGCCTCACCACCCTCCCAGCCAGGAATTCCTTCCCAATATCCCATCCAGCCCTGCCCTCTGGCAGTGGGAAGCCATTCCCTGTGTCCTGTCCCTCCATGCTTTGTCCCCAGTCCCTCTCCAGCTCTCCTGGAGCCCCTTTAGGCCCTGCAAGGGGCTCTGAGCTCTCCCTGGAGCCTTCTCTTCTCCAGGTGAACATTCCCAGCTCTCCCAGCCTGGCTCCAGAGGGGCTCCAGCCCTCGGAGTGTATCCATGGCCCTCAGCTGACTTTGAGTCCAGCTTGTCCTGTGCATGCACAAATCCCACTGCTCAACCCGACACAAAGCACGGCAGCAGCTCCAGCACAGGGAACGACGACCGCACGCCAGGGTTACTTTGAGTAGGAACCACCTCTGCTGGTGTTACTGTCACTGTCGAACAAGACCACAACCCTGGGAACAGCCATGACTTGGCTGTTGGACCAAGTCCTACCTTGGGAGTGCATCTAACTCGGTAAAGCAAAAGCAGTCCTGAATTCTGATACCTTCTGCACTTCCCATGCACTTTCTTTCTGTCCTTTAGGGTTTGTCATGAGAAACAGCCACCTACAAATATTCACTAGGGTTTAATGACACAAGGAAGAAGGATGGAGACCTTGTGATCTAAAATTTTAACTTAGCTATTTGGTATGAATGAGGTCCCACCGGGGCTTAGAATGAGCAGGGGACTCTCTTCTCTGCCCTACCAGAGACGACGACAGGATTCAGCCGCTGTACCCGACACACCGGCAGCTTCCTCAGCGTATCAGGAGTCAAACTGTTGTGGGGCCCAGCACGTTCCTGTGCCTTTTGGTGGCACGTGCTTTGCCGTGAATTACCACTTCCTCACCCTCTCCTGGAGCCAAGGGAAGGAGTCCCAAGCACTTACCGTTGCTAACCATGCGCCTGGCCACTTCCCAAAGGACCAGCCCAAAGGCCCAGATGTCCACCCGCTTGTAGGAGTCAAAGCAGTCCGCCTGGATCGTTTCGTCCAAGACTTCTGGAGCCATGTAGCGCTTGGTGCCCACGCGGGGATTGTTCCCCACATCCAACTGGTTTGTGCTTTGGGAATGCATAACTGCAAGGCCTGAAGGACAGGAAAAAGAAGTCATTGTTAAGTCCCCTTCAACTGTGGCGGCACAAGCTCAAAGGTCCCCGGGAGCAGCGACCCCGTCAGACGGTTTTCTGGAAGAGAAGGAGCCAAGGGCCCAACTGTCCAAAGACCAACGGGGTCAGCTCCAAAGTCGCCAGCAAAACCAGCCCCCGAGGCCGCAGACCGGCCCGTTATCTCCTCAGGGATTGCCATCAAGCATTTTATTGCACTCTTGCAAAACACGGTCGTGAAGTGTTTTGCAGCCACTGGATATCCCCAGCACTCCGGGCACGGATACGCAGAGGCCAAACAGCTGCTGCTTGGAAGAAAACAATTTTACATGGCATTCAAATTTATTTATAGACCTTTTGGGTAGGTGGATACACCCGAACTGTGGGGAAGGGAGAAGAAAAACACTGCACGAAGGATACACACAAGTTAAAAAAATAAAGCTGGAAAATAAAAAACATCGTATTTGCAGCAGCTTGAAAAATAAACATCCTCAAGCAGATCTAAAATGAGTCAGACAAAACCACTCTACCTGGTTTCTACTAATTACTAAACATTTAAGCAGAGAACATTATGTGAGGGACTAAATTACTGTAAATTTGGAAACACACAGAGCACTCATTTGGCCACGGTAAACAGAGAGCACTGCAAATTGAGCAGCAGTGGGTGCATGGCAGAGCCAAGCGACAGAGAGGGCGACGCAAACTCTCCCTAATTTCCTCAACAAATCTTCCAAGAATGACATAAAGTATTTACATTTAACAGGAGTTTATTTTAGGTGAACCTTAAAAGGCTTTTTACCTCAGTCCCACAAAAACTAACCTATTGCCACATCATTCATTTTCTTTCCTTTCCAAAGAACAGTCTGTACTTCAACGTCACAAAAATTTGGAAAACACTTTTCTACAATTCAAGTGCACTTCAAGATATTTCAAGCTGATAAGAAAATGCTTATGGCACCATTAGAAAGATCACAGAACCACAGAATGTTTTGGGTTGAAAGGGATCTTAAAGCTCACCCAGTGACACCCCCTGCCATGGGCAGAGACACCTTCCTCTAGCCCAGGTGGCTCCAAGCCCCAATGTCCAACCTGGCCTTGGGCACTTCCAAGGATCCAGGGACAGCCACAGCTGCTCTGGGCACCCTGTGCCAGGGCCTCCCCACCCTCACTGTAAAACACTTCTTATATTTAATGTAAATCGACCCTCTTTCAGTTTCAACCCACCTGCCCTTGGCCTATCACAACAGGCACTGCTGAAATGTTTGTCCCCACCCTTCTTAGGGACACCTCATGTACCATCTTGTGACCCCAGACTGATGAGAAGCCTGCTCCCAGACCCAAGTACTTTTGTCAAATATTGACACACACGTACACTTTCATGTACTGTTTCAAATTCATATTAGATTATATTATACAATATGTATGGATTATAATTTTTCTTTAAAAAAAACGTGCAATTGCAAACAAAGGTTAGAAACCACATTTCCTGGCCAACTCTGAAAACATCAAGACCTTGGAGAACACTTTGATAAAAATCCTAATCCTTCATCCAAACTGGGCAAAACAGACTCCAGAGACCGACAGGTCAAAGGTTTACAGCTGAGGGAGGCGAGTCAGCATCCCGCACACCACACACCAAGGAGGGGGGCAATGAGGCCAGGGGACACAGTGTTGTAACCTGGCTCCCATCACAGAGCCATCCAAGCTGTCTGGGAGCTGGCAAGCAGATCCTGCTCCACTCCAGGCTCTCTCCCCTAGGGGCTCTCAGAGCACAAGTGACTGAGGGGCACGGAGCACCTGGCAGAGCAGCTCCTGTTTTAGGACACCAATTCTTAGATAGGAACGTGTTGGTTTTACTACAAGACCCTTTTAGCACGCTGGAGTAGCTGCTGCTTTGCCACAGCACCACGTGCTGCCCCACCGAGTTGCTCAACCCAGACCCAGCGCCAGGCACGTGCGCTGCTTTAGGACAAAGGCACAACTTTTGCACAGCTGACAGACTGAGCAGGAATGACATCCATCCCTGGACTCTGCCACACAGCTCCTGCTTAGCCAGAGCATATCTGATCCAGCCAGTGCTGGTACTGCAGCTCCTGATCCTGGGAGTGCCACGGGCCAGAGCAGCTCCCAGCTCCGGATCCTGAGGCTGAGAGGAAGAGACCAGAGGGTGAAAGCAAGACAGAGCCTCACAGAAGAAAGGGCATGAATACATGCCAGAAGCCACAAATTCTTTGGTGAATTTCCATTACAGAGGAGGAACATAGGAAGAATGTGACAGGTACATGTCTGAGGAGTTCACATTTTAAAAAATAGCTATTTAACGCCCATAAAAACCAATCAGGAAGTGTTTACCGCTGTGCTCTCCTGGAAAAATCTCTCAAACATCTGAAGCCTCCAGATAAACAGTGTAGTAGATTTCACTGTACCAGTGCCAATCAATCAATGCCAGGATGTGCTGCCCCTCCTCAGAGTCAGCTACAAATTTATTTAAAAGCCAGACTCTGAAGCTTTGCATTTTCAACTTACTGCTCCATTTGTTACTATTCCCACGGCAAATTTCCAGAGACCCAGGTATGTGGCTTTCATGTTTTCCCTGCGTGTATCTCCAGTCTTTCAGGCACAAGTGACAGAAACCATGCAGTAGAATTACTATTTTAAAAACTCCCATCTCCTGATACACTTTTTGCCTAGGCAATGGTGCCCCGATACTGTTCTACCAGTATTTTTTCCCTCGTCTTCGGAAAAAAGAAAAAAAAGTTATTGTCAGACATCCCTCCAAGGTGTGAACAAGCCACACTGCTGCGACTGCTCCCCAGCACCCGTGCATCGTGC
>VZTA01029026.1:198266-234785 GCA_013398855.1 Mohoua ochrocephala
AGGGAACCCACTCCTGGGCTCACAGAACGATCTGCACCACTCCAGCTGGACAGAGCCGGGGCACTGGGGCAGCGAGCGCACGGCTCAGGCTGTCCGTGGGAGGACACAGCCTGTCTCAGAGTGTAACCAGGGCTCCCTCCGGGACCCGGGAACGGGGCGTGACACCGCACACCCAAGGACAGGCCCGGAGAGCGGCCGGGCTGCAGCCGCCACCTGGCGGCCGCCGCGGGGAACAGCGGCTCGGGGAGGGCACTGCGGGGCCGCTCCGCGCTCACGGCCCGGCCNAACAAACACCCTGAGCTCTGCACTCTCCGGCCGCAGCCACCCAACAAACACCCTGAGCTCTCCGGCCACAGCCACCCAACAAACACCCTGAGCTCTGCACTGTCCGGCCGCAGCCACCCAACAAACACCCTGAGCTCTGCACTGTCCGGCCGCAGCCACCCAACAAACACCCAGAGCTCTCCGGCTGCAGCCACCCAACACCCCGAGCTCTTCACGAGCAGCGAGCTGCGCTCACCCAGGTCAGCGATGCAGCACTGCCCGTTCTTCTTGACGAGGATGTTCTTGCTCTTGAGGTCGCGGTGGGAGATGGCCGGCTTGCCCTGCGTGCCGAAGATCTCGATGTGCAGGTGCGCCAGGCCGCTGGCGATGGACAGCACGATGCGCAGGCAGCTCACCGTGTCCAGCGTGGTCAGCTGCAGGTAGTCGTACAGAGAGCCCATCTCGTGGTAGTGCGTGATCAGCCACAGCTGCGTGCTCGAGTTCCTGGAAGTCATATCGGACGCAATAAAACCTAGAGGGAGAGGAAGGAAGAAGGAGAAAGAAGAAAATAAACTGACAGAGCTCCTTCAAGACTCCCCGACAAAGGAAGCTCAGTTGGTTAGAGCAGGGTGCTGATAACACCAGGGTTGTGCGGCTGACCCCGTACAGGCCATCCACCTCAGAGCTGGACTCGATGATCCCTGTGGGTCCCTTGCAGCTCTGAACTCTGGGACACTGTGAGTCGGAACTGCTGGCCCCTCTTGCAACGCAGAACTTGTTTAATTACAACTGCACTGCAGACGACTGCAGGTACCGCTGCGATGAAAACAGAGCCAACAAATGCTGGAACTCTAACTCGCATCTATTCACAAGAACCCATTTATGTATTTGCCAGTCACACCAAACAACTACTCGTTAGGAACACACACACTTTTTTTTTTTTTTTCCTTCTTTTTGAAGGACTTGGGGGTGGGGAGGCTCCAAGTCAAACAGAAAGACCCTAAGTCTGTAGCACATTTGCTGCTGCCCACTTGAGAGGGTCACACTGGAAAGCAGCAACACCTCAAACATCAAGCCATGAACAACCACCTCTATTTCCAGAGCCCACAGGCAGCCAGTGCAGTCTGCTCAGAAAAGGGTTAAATGTGTAGCCCAACCACAATGTTCTTCTACAAAGAAACAGAGAAAATTTTCTGTTCAAAACTCATGAACCTCAAGAACTGCCTTCAAAAATGTCATGTCTTAAAAGTGAACCCCAAATTCAGGGGAAGCTCCCTTCCTGCCACCTCTGCATATATCCACATAGTGACCTCAACAGCTTTAGCTGGGAACAACACAAGTTCTATTCTCAAGTCAAAGGAACAAACCATGTTTATTAAAAGCTCACATACATTTATCAGAAAGAACACCCACTGCTTTCTCTCCTAAAGTCAGACTTGTGCACAATGTGACATTTCTGTAATCTGTGATATTGTTTAATATTGCATCTAAAAAAGTCTTTAAAATAGCCAACAAATTTGACAGTTACCAAGAAGGACTAAACACAGGCAGAGCACCAAGGGAAATGTGCAATGTAATTTCAGCCAAGCCACTTGCTCTCTCAGGAAGGGAAGTTCAATAATTCACATTTCAGGAGGCCACCAAATTATTTTTGTAGTAACAAAGGAACTGCTTCAGGAAACAGACAAATGTCTAGCAGGGTGAGCTACAGAGCCAGGGAACATTCTCTGACAGGAAGCAAGAATAAGGAGCCGAAGGAAAACTGATTGAAGACAGATTTTGAGTGAGGCAGTGTCAGCACTCAGAAAATGTGCTGCTGCTTTTCTTTGCAGAGGTGGCACACCAGTGACAGAAGGGCACGTCTATTAGGAATCAAAGGGCTGCTTAAACCTCAGCCATGGCCCAACATAACAAAGCCATTTTCCCAGCTCTCAGAACTGAGCACATGAGGTATGAGTGATGCACAAGGTTCGTTTACTTCCATATTTACAGGGAAACAAGACACATCGTGCAGCTATAGCTGAAGTTTAAATGCCAAAGGAGCTTACTCTCACCCCGAGCAGAACAGTTAAACAGAAGAGAATACTGGATTCATATTGCACTTCACTCAGCCATAATGAAAAGTATTCAAATCTTTAAATCTCATTATAAACTCCTCCCCACCTCTCCTCCCTCCATCTCTGCAGGGAAACTGAGATTACAACCGAACACAGACCCACCAGAACTTCCCCTGACACACTGCGCAGGACTCTGCAGCGAGAGCTGCAAGAGCCAGTCCCTTCCACAGAGGTCTGTGGCACCTCCGCTGCCTTCTGTGTGCTCAGCTGCCAACACCTGATTCATCTGGTTGATTAACTGCTTCCCGCTGGAATATTGCAGAGCAACAAGCCACAGCTGCTATGACACATTCCCCGTTTGAGACTCAGCCCCTCCTGCAAGTCTCTCCCCGAAAATTTCCCTTCAGCTATTTATCACAACACAAGAACCTAGAGACTGCGAGATGCCCGGTGAGTGGGCAGTTCTTCACAAGTGACCTGTCCAGGTAACTCGCCTTTACACCAGACACACCAGGATACAGCACGTGCTTGTCCTACTTACCTAAAATATTCTCATGCCGCAGCAATACAGTGTTGTACAGCTCAGTTTCCCTGAACCAGGACTTTTCATCCCTAGAAGAGAAGATCTTCACAGCAACATTTTCTCCTTGCCACTGACCCCTCCAAACTTCTCCATAACGGCCCTTTCCTGGTGGGGGAAAAAACACAGGAGAAGCTGTCAACAACGGCTGCCTTCACGGAGCAGAACTCGATTGTCACGAACCAAATACCGCACCAGCGTGGTCTGGTCACCCCTGCATGCGCTTCCTACCGCTGGAGTCACACTGTGCTCCAGCACCCCTCACTTCTCCTGTTTGCTTTGACTGCAAACCCTGTGAGTGTGGATCTCCCCTCCCTGCACACCAGTGCAGTATGGGGGGTCTGAACTGGGAGGTGTCACCATTCAGCCACCAGCAATGAAAGTGCTTCTGCAGCTGAAGTGACTTAGGCAGCACAGGGCAAGCTCAGTGCACAACACAAAGCTGTGAGTTCTGAAGCTAGGAGGACAGGAAGGAAATGTAATGCTGGGGACACAGCCTTTACATTTCTATTACATCATCAGCCCTTGCAGAAACACAAAATAATGATTTAAAGAAAAGAAAAACCCCAACTCATCCACAAACAAACAAAAAAAAGGATTAAAAAAACCACCAACCCCACCAAAACCGAGCCCTGTCCTGTGGCGACCAGGACACGCTGTCTGCAAGCCAAGCTTTTTACCCCAATAGCTCAGAAGAAAAGAATGAAATTATCAGGTATCAAGCACCATCTTAGACAAGGCACACTGGAGCAGTTCTGGCTGTTGCCATTTCCAGTGCAGCCTACATACGATGGCCTCAGGCATGGGGCCATGAATTGTGCCAGACCGGACAACTCCAAACACCCAAATTCTGCCCTTCCTTGCTCTGCCGTTCCGTGTCCTTCGGAGGCTCATGGGAGCAAGCAGCAGGTTCACAGAACAAAGACACCCAGGGCTGAGGTCACCCCAGAGACAGCTCCTGCACAAGCACTTTCACCAGGCTCTGCCTTACAGGCTGACACACACAGCCCCCAGACACGGTGCCAGCCCGAGCCACCCTGGGGGCAGGCCTGGTGCCAGGGACACGCGTGCTCACACACAGAAATGTGCCACGAGTACAACCACCATGTGTGTCCTGTCCCACAGCTCCTCCTCAGGAGGAACCACAGGGCATCAGAGGCTGCACGCCTGGATTTCAGGCAGGGGTGAACATCTGTGCCTCCTCAACACACACGCTGGGCCAAAAGCAAAGAAACACTGATAAATCACAGGCCCAGCCCTTACAAATTCCTAAGTTACCTCTTACAGCTGGGCTTGACTGAACACCCTGATGAGTTAAACCTTCTCAGGACTTACAAGAAGCTGTTAACCCACCCCAAATTCAAGTCACCAAAGCAGCAGCACAGAACATACTCTAGCTCTTTTTCCTACTAAAATCAATCAATCATTCTCATGCCTTCCTCACCTCTTCAGTGCCAGCACAGCATTTTGGCTCAATGTCAACGCCTCCAGGTATCTTTGACCCAAATGCTTCCTAAACTCAAATTTAAAACTACTCAATAATTAAACTATGCTGAAGAAAAATTTAATGAATCCTTAAAATTAACACTAGAGCCCTACAAAAAACTAAACACCCAGAAGACACCGACCTACACACTCCACAAGTGTGATCTGGCGAGCCACCGTTCTTTGCACCAAGAAAGGAAGTCCAGAGCCACTTCCAGACGTGCAGGAATGGTCCAACAAATCCTGTTCAGAAGGAAAAGCAGAAGTTTAGAACCCGTGAGAAACCCCATTTTTCCCTGTTCACATGCACAAAGGACAGGGTAGGTTAAAGCTCAGGGGTATCTCCGTGGCTCTGAGGATGCCGTTTGGTCACTCGGGGTCAAAGAGCATTTGTTTACTAAGTCATTATTTGTTTAATAAGTGTAATATGACAATGGATGTCTGTGAACTGGAAGCCCACTCCTGGCCTACCAGCTATCCTCTGTCATAAGATTCCACCCTTTTTCAGCACTTCGCTCTTCTTTTACTTACCTTATGCTCTCCCAGTCCTGTTTCTGATACCTCTTTCCAACAAATAAGGTTAATATCAGCCGTTTTCTCCCCGAAGTTTCCTGAACCTGGCAATAATCTCAGTACCTCAAAAAGAACTAAACTTCCTCTGACTTCTGTACTTGAAACCTTCATCCCCATGCAGTTAGGCAGGCCCTGGGAAGCACTCCAGGGCTGGAGCAGGCGAGCACCCCAAAACTGCGCCCTTCTGGGAGGGCTGGGCCAGCAGAGGGGTGTGCACGGCCACCCAAGCCCCCTTCACCCAAGTACCACCCACCCCAGCCCCGAGCCTGGGTGGGGATCTATGGAACCACGCACCCCTCAGAGCAGGAGCAGGAAGCTCTGCAGGGGCTGCAGCCACCCTCCCTGCCCTGCTCCTGCAGCCCCGCTCGGCTTTGATATGGAACCAGTGGCACTGCACACCTGCACCCAGTGCTGTTTGGGATGGCACTCATGGAGAGCTTTGGGCCAGGCTATTCAAGCTTGGTGCCGGTATTTAAAACCAAAAACAGTTTTCAAATAAACAAGGTGAGGGAATTTACCAGCATCACCTACACAAGATTTGCCATTGGTACTCCAGAAAAACTTCTGTAACAAATCTTTCTTAAAAGCTTTATCAGTTTCTGGTATTTGTAGTGCACAGAAAGCAGACTTTGAGCTATAAGCTTATAACAAACATGAGCGAGATCCTGATTGAATGTTAAAATCCCATTAGCTTTGTAAAATGCTAATGCCCAGCTACTTTTACAGCCAGGAGTTTTGTATTAGTTCAAAGCATTAACAACTATTGCTGGACTTTTTCTTTACAAAGGAAAATAGGATAAAAAAGCCCAAGTATAATCAACTTTCTATTATTTCCAGAAAACTGCATTGCTAGGCTTGAACCAGATATCCATGAAATCTCATCTCTTCTAACAACCTCTTAATGAGTGCTCAAGAAAAAGATAATCTAGGAGTGACAGAGACTACCTGACTTTTTAACACGAACTGAGGGCTCATTTTCCTTCCTGCTTGCATCAGAGGCAAAAAAAAAAAAAGAAACAAAAACAAAAAACCACCCCCAAACTTATCTACAGCAACTGTAAAAACAAAACTTGTAAAAACAAGATTTGAAGAGGCCACAGCTCCTTCCATGCCCACTAAGCAGCTTAGGGCTTCAAGCACTTGCTACACTGCAGAGACTAATCCTAAATGTAAACCTATCTAATGTGTGACAAAACCAGTGACTTAAAACACAATGGAGAAGAAAAATCTGGGATCTAAAAGACTTGCTGTTTAGATGAACGTTTAGGCACAGGAAGTACCAATTACTTTTTGTGCATCAGCCACACTTGGAGGCAGAGCAGCGGTGCTGGCACCATCGCTCCGAGGGTCTGACGGCTCCACCAGACCAAGCCCTCACAGCTCCCAACTCCTCCCAGCTCCTTCAAACAGAATTTTGATTTATTCTTCACAGGTTTCATCACCATTTCCAAGTAACATTAAATAACTAGAAGTACAAAAGGTTTGAAAATAGCTTGAAATGATCTTGCACAGATAAGACAGAAGAGCTGGTAAAAGCTGGAAGTCAGTGCTTGAGGACAGATCACCAGTGGCACACATGCCTGGGCCATGGTGAATACATCAACACTGGCTGTTTTAAACCAGTAACACGGAATCAAGCCTTGAGGGTTGATTAAAGAGAGCCAAGGGCATTACAAAAAAAAAAGGGGAAAAAAAAAATATCAATGGACATAGGCCATTCTTCAACTCTGCAGTGAAAGCACATTATGGTGGGACAGCACCAGAACAGAAAATGTTTTCCAGCCTCTAAATGTTTTATCTCAGCAATGCAAGAAGAAAAACTGCACTGCTTCAGAAACAAACACTCCATCTGCCCAAAGCTCTGCTTGCTCTGCTCGGACAAAGCGAGGGACAGCTGCTGGGACATTTGTGCTCTGGCCCAAGGGAAGGGGGAAGGGACAGTCAGCCTGCAGAAAGGGAACACTTCCCAGCTCATTCGATTTTCCAGTGAGCAAGAGCGTATTTTGGAAACTGAGCTTTGAGTAAGCATTGCACATTTCTTAAAACTCCCACTGCTCTTCTATCAACAAATGTCACTGACATCCCAGTCACCCCAGAGTCCTGCTACCAAGATCACGGCAGTCAGGTCTGAGGGCTTTAAACGTCAAAATTACCTGTATTTTCTCTCTCCCCTAGCATCACATCTCTTCCAACCCTTCAGGCTGTTGTATATCAAACATGCAGCCCAGTTAATCTCTCCCACCACTGCAGGCCACCCAACAGTCAGGCACACTCTGCCTTGATGTGCTGACGTTGTTTCCAGGAACACGAACAGTTCAGAGCGATTCTCCAGGTCAAAGGACCTACACTTGCCAAACCCATCTTTTGGTTAAAATTCATTAATACTACAGTTTTGGGAGCACAGGAATGGCACCACTCAAGTCCTGAGGCCAAGTGGCATCCCCCGGCAGCAAAAGGTCCTCTTAGTGATGTGGCAACATGGAAGGAGGAGAGGGGAGTTTGGAAGTGAGGAAAACTCACACCTGCACACGAGTCACTTACTGCCAGCGTGCTGTCCCCCACGTTCGAGGCGATGAGTCCCTCGATTGTGCCGTACTCTGCATCCCTGGAATTGAGCCTCTCCATGTGGTTTTTCTGTATTCTCCGTATGATCAGCACAGCTACTGCAGAAAAAACTATCAACACTACCACAGGAGCCAGGATAACGATGATTAGTGTTTCCATGCTGTAACCTGCAGCTTCTCCTTGAAAGGTTTGCCCTTGGAAAAGAGGGGGGAAGGGAAAAAGTGTGAAAAGAGAGAGAAAAAATAAATTTGCAGATTCCCAGAGAAAGTCTTTAAACTCATTAGCACTGGCACCAACCCTTCCCTCGGTACCCACCCAGCCCGACAGAGAGGCCGTGCACAGCCAGGCGTGGGCACACCTGCATGGAGGATGCGCTCCCTGCGGAACAGCACAGCCCCCACCTGCATCGAGCCACTTCTCACAGGCAGGACCTCCATCCTGACCCCAAACACACACTGCAACCCCCTCACCACCACAGCCACAGGGACCAGCCAACCCGTGGGCATCAGACGCGTGCCAGCAGGCCCCAGGGTGGGGAGCGGGGCACGAAGGGCGTCCTGCACCCACGAAACCTTTCCTTCAGCCAGCACTGGAGCCATCTCTCCCCCACCACAGCAGATCACAGCCAATCCCCTCCTCCTTCTCAAAATGCACTACTGATTGATTAAGCTCTCACCTTTGGAGGAGGGCAGCTGCGCAGTGATGTTCATGTTGCACAGGTGTCCCTGGCAGCACTCCACAGCCTGGTTGGGGGACGGAGGTGTTTTGCACGTCATTTTCCGTTGTTCGTAGACCTGGAAGCAGCCTTTCTGGTAAACCTTAGTCCCATCATTAATGCTCAGGGAAGCAAAGCATCGCTGGCCTTGGCACCGGTCCCCATTCCCACAGGACATGCCTTCACACACACATTCATAGGGGACCATCTTGAGCTTCAGTTCATCATCTGTAAAAGGGAAGAGTCAAGGAAAAAACATCATCCTGGTCTTAAGAGCTTCAGTTAGAGGTAACGAAATCATTAGACAATAAAATCTGCTTAAGGGAAGAGATATTGTTTACAGATAGTGCTGAAGAACCACTAACTAGGAGGTAACAATTCTGATTCAGCTATTTCAGCATGACAAAGATATGCCACAGCAGACACGAGACCTCTCTCAAATAAGTTAAAATTTAAAACTGAGAAAACCAAGTTACTCCCAGAAAGCCTCTATTCAATGTTTTCGAAGTAGAAAGTACACATCTTTCAGGAGCTCATCTCTCAAAACATCCAAGAGATCTTCAAATGAACCATTCCTGCCTTTCCATGGCAGTGGAAATACTATTCCCCTTTTTCTGAGGCAAACCTTAAGCACGCTGCAGGTCAGAAAAGTTTCACGTGCACACAGCTGTGTAAATCAGCTACGGGAGTCACTTTCCAAACCCAGTGCCCTTACTGGAGCAATTAGGGGAGAGTTACCAAACACCACGCTGAAAACTGTGACCCCACACAACACTCACCTTGCCAGCTCGGAGATGGGAACGCCATCACCATCAGTACAGGGAGAATCATACCTCCATCAACCACCCTGGAGCTGCAGAAAGGAGAGACACGAGAGTTCTGTATGCTTCCACTGCTGTCTAAAAATGCAACCACCCCAAAATCAGCATTTAACAATGACTTCCATCAATTCCTTACACAAAACACAACTGAAGGTTGATTGGTCTCCTTTTTATGTTTCTTGTTTCCCAAGTAACTTCCTTCACTTATAAAATGCGTGCATTTACTGCAACTTCTTTTTAGATTCACAGAGACATCACATGCAACTACTGTGTAGATACAGAAGCTTGCAGTAGGGAAATATGAACCCTCCCAGCACCAAGCAGGAATGCAACACAGATAATACATTCTTTGAACCAGGTATTAAAAAGTTAAATTATTGTGAACTGAGAAGGTGGTCTGTAAAACTGTATTATCTGGACTTTGAGGGGAAACAGAAAAGATCTCTGCCAGAAAACACTCAGAATAACTTCCATTAACCAGCAAAACCCACTGCTGGATGTCAAGAAAAAGATCGAGATGTATTTAAGGAAGTTGCTGCTCTCTGAGGAGTAATTTCCCAGTTTAAGTTGCTTCTCCAAGGATTTTCCCTTCGATGGCCCAAGTCCATTTCCCTGCTGCTGAAGACAGCACAACTTCACCTTGTGCAACAGTTCAGGCTGATTCCAGCATAAAGCAGAGGCACATGCTCCCTCCAAAACAGGAAATAAACGAGTCAATTTGCCTTTGTATTTCCAATCTTTGCCATGATTACTTGCTCTTTACAGGAAAATAAATAACAGACCACTCTCTACTCCATTTTTTACTGTGAAACAAGGCTTCTGAAAATAAACTTTTCTGCAGTTTCTTAAATTCAGTTCTCTCAGGATTTAACCCAACAGGCAGCGCTGGTGACTCGGAATGGTTCCTCTGTCCTATGCTGGTCGGTTCCTACAGAGACTCTCTGGCCTAGTCACATGCCACAAAATTCCAGTCAAAAGCAGCAGCAAGCTGCAAAACAAAGTTCCTCTCCTTGACAAGGCAATTACCATGCTCCTTATGTGCAGGTATTTGTCTTCATTTTTCAGATTTAATTCTAGTGAAGCAGATGAAAATTGAAAATAAATCTGATATTGCCATTTTCCTTTCAGATCTCTTCTGTTGTGCCTTTTTAAATCATTAGCACTTCTTAAGTGCTCAGTGACGAAAGCCATTACGTCTGTATTTATTTCCTGACATGGATTTGTTTTCAGTAACTGATTTGTCATCAGTTAAAATGATCATAAATTTCTGACCTCAAGTATTCCGTTTTCGCCTTCACAGAAAGGCCCAGGCAGCGCTGACCACCTCACCTCCCAGAGCAATACCCTCCCTTCCAAACACCCATTCCCCAAGGAACCTTCCCTCGCTTGTCCTTGATACACCCCAAGGCATCCTTAACACGTGCCAAAGAAAATATATATTTTAATGTAAGGAACAAAACATTCTTTAATAAAACCCCACAGAAAATTGCTATGGATTTAAAGATCCATGAGATATCCAGTTACTATCTAGTGTTTGAATTCACCTTTTTTCCCAAGGGAAGGGCTGGGATTTAACCCAGAGAAATAAAGAGGAATTAACAAGCAACCAGCAAAAAATACACAAAAGGTGTTTTCCTTCCCAAACATAAGGATCTTTGCTGTTTGACTGGAGCTGCTGGCCGTGCCCTATGGAACCGCAGCACGGCGGCGAGAGCCACTAGAGGGCATTGGGAACATGGGCAGGGATCCCAGCACCCAGGGATCCAGCGATCCCCGCGCTCCAGGACACACTCCACACACACCGATGCAGATCCCTGGCACACCCCACACCCAGGGATCCAGCGATCCCTGTGCTCCAGGACACGCTCCATACACACCGATGTAGATCCCTGGCACACCCCACACCCAGGGATCCAGCTCCAGGACACGCTCCATACACACCGATGCAGATCCCTGGCACACCCCACACCCAGGGATCCAGCGATCCCCGCGCTCCAGGACACGCTCCATACACACCGATGTAGATCCCTGGCACACCCCACACCCAGGGATCCAGGACACGCTCCATACACACCGATGCGGATTCCTGGCACACCCCACACACAGGGATCCAGCGATCCCCACGCTCCAGGACACGCTCCACACACACCGATGCAGATCCCTGGCACACCCCACACCCAGGGATCCAGCGATCCCTGTGCTCCAGGACACGCTCCATACACACCGATGCGGATTCCTGGCACACCCCACACCCAGGGATCCAGCGATCCCCGCGCTCCAGGACACGCTCCACACACACCGATGCAGATCCCTGGCACACCCACACCCAGGGATGCGGGGATCCCGGGGATCCGAGTGCTGTGTGCCACACTCCATACCCACAGAGGCAGGGATCCCAGCATCCCCTCCCATACTTCATACATGGCAGTACTGGATACCACAGGGCAGAGCTGGAGGCAGGACACTGTGTCTGAGCTTCAGCCACGTACAGGGAAAAGTGGATCATTTGGGTTCAACCTCCTCCTGCAAAAGCACATTATCACTGGAAAACCAGAACTTGCTATCGATGGAAAAGTCTCTTTCAAAGTGGCAGCTCCCAGATTTCCAAACAAACCTGCCATGCGCGGTGCAGGCAAGGAAGGCTCCTGGGCAGGCCGTCATCTGCTCCAAGGCCAGCTCTGGATTCCAAAGGAGGAGTCCTTTAAACTGGCTTTGGAAGCCCAAATGAACAATAAGCCAAGTGCAAGGCAGATCTAACGCTTGGTGAAGACACCCAACAAACGTAACACACAGACACACAACTGGTTTAGGTAATAGAGTCGATAGAATCCCTATGGTTTGTAGTCATAAAGTCCCAACACTGAAAAATCCACCCTGAAACCCCAATGCCTGTTCCACCTTCACAGCTTACACTGCTCTCTCTTTTCTTCCTAAGAAAACTGTCTGTGTCCTGCCAAATCATTCCTGTATGTCCTGACAGCGATGTGGGGTGAAGTTCTGTACTGGGACTGTCGGGACAGCAGCTGCAAGAAGCCACGGGGGAGAGAAGAACCAGTTCAGACAACCCAAAACACCACAAGGACCCCTACAGGCACCGGCTGCTGGGAAGTGGCCTTTAGTCCCCAGTGCCACCACTGAGCACAGACCGCGCCAGACAGAGAGAGCCCATTAGTGCACAAACTTCAGGTTGCATTTCATCTCCATATGACACAGACATGGGAACAGGAACCATGAGAGCAGCTCAGACTTTCCGGACGAGATCAGAAGCACCCAGATATCGCTGACAGTCCCAGTGGCCCCCTGCCAAGAGCCCAAGGGCTGCACATATTTTGCATGTACCTCACCAGATTCCTATCAAAAGAAAACATCCATAATACTGGATCACAGTTGTGCCATCCACAACAGCCACACACGAGCTGAATTCATCAACAGCTGTGTCTTCAGAAGGAAAAATGTGCATTTAAAAGCAATAATTCACAGCTTGCTCTTTAATTGAAGCTCACACAAAGGAGAGGCAACCCCCGAGCAGCCCCACAAAGGCATTCCTTGCGTCGGAGAGCAACAACCTTGGGCAGTCCTTTCTTACGGTCTAAACTTGGTTGCCAGAATTCAGAAGATGGAAGCCAGCCACCAACTCCATTTGGTACCCACCTGCAAATGCACAAGGCACACATCCACGCATCGCAGCTCCAAAAATGTGTCAAAGTGCCACCCAGAAAGACCAAACGTCTCGGATTCAAGTGACCGCAAAGTGACTCTCTCACAGAGAGAGTAAGGACGGGATACTGGTTCTTCTGTGCTCGCGTACAAAGCAAAATCACAGCACTGCTGACTAAGAATAAAACCACCACGCAAAAGGCAACCACACAGTGTAAAGTGTCCTGGAAGTTTCTCCTGATGAGGTCAGTAGCTCTAACATGTACATGAAGAGCCGATCCCTTGGTTCTTAAAGGAAAAGGAAGAGGTAGCAAAGCACGAGCGTCATATATAAAAATAACCCCCTGCTGGCTCTCCCTGCTGGCACACACGAGCACGGGTCCATGTGCTGCCCGTGCTGCCAGCCCACAGCTCCAGCTGACACATCGACTGCAGGAATGGCCTGGCATGGGACGAGACACTCACAGTGACCGAGCGGGGGGAACTGACACAGGACAACACAACCACTTATTCCATGAAGAAAAAAGCTTTTACTAGGCAAAGGAGCGAGCCAGAAGCAGCACCAGCCCCTTTTCTGAGCAGGGTGGGGAAGGCACAATCACACACAGTCTCTCCCGTAACAGAGGGGAGGGCAGGGACCCTCATGCAACCCCTGAGGAACAAGCAGACCAGCTGAAGGCCCAGAATGCACAAGCAGCACAGAAGAGACCAAAAGTAATTCGTCAGCTTCCCCATGCAGGGCAGCTGGGGAGCAGGGGGACTTCTGAACCTGTATGTGGGCTGGAGCCAATGGTCTATTCAACTATTCAAGGCAAAGTGCTGAGTCCCACACTTGGGTCACAGCCACCCCAGGCAGTGCTTCATGCTGGGCCAGAGCAGCCGGAAAGCTGGGAAAGGCCCTGGGGGTGCTGGTGAAAGTGGCTGAACATGAGCCCAGGTGTGCCCAGGTGGGCAAGAAAGCCGAGGGCACCTGGCTTGTATCAGCCCTAGTGTGACCAGCAGGACTAGGGCAGTGCCCATCCCCTGTGCTGGTTCTGCTGAGGCACCTCCAGTCCTGGAGGCAGTTCTGGGACCCGCTCAACAAGAAAGACATTGAGGGGCTGGAGCGTGTCCAGGGAAGGGAACGGAGCTGGGGAAGGGGCTGGAGCACCAGGAGTGGCTGAGGGAGCTGGGGGAATCCAGCATGGAGAAAAGGAGGCTCAGGGGAGACCTTCTGGCCCTGCAAAAGTCCCTGACAGGAGGAGGCAGCCAGGGAGTGTTGGGCTCTGCTCCCAGGGAACAGGGACAGGACAAGAGGAAATGGCATCAAGCTGTGCCAGGGGAGGCTCAGGTTGGATACTGGGGAAAATTCCTTCCTGGAAAGGGTTGTCCAGCCTTGGCACAGGCTGCCTGGCACTGTCCAGGGCAGTGGTGGAGTCCCCATCCCTGGAGGGATTTAAAAGACGTGTGGATGTGGCACATTGGGCTGGTGGTGGCCTTGGCAGGGCTGGAAGAATGGCCTGACTTCATGATCTTAGAGGGCTTTTCCAACATAAACCATTCAGTGATTCCATGTGGGCAGCAGAACGCCCCTGTGGCTGCAGGAGACAGGACACAGAAGGCTCTTGCCCCACTGCAGGAGCTCAGGCTGCGTGTAGGTATTGCATCAGTACAGGGGTCTTGGGCAACCCACTGACACATGGCTTACTCAAACAATGAAGCAAGCACAGACACTTTTAAATTGATCTGCAACTTCCCAGTGCCTTTGAAGCCACATGTGTATCTTTCCACATCATTTGTTGCCTTGCAGGGTAAATAAATTCACCAGGAGGCAACTATCAAGGATTAGCATTGCCCCACGGAACAGCTTTCCCCTGCAGAGCCTGCATACAGCAACATCCCTTAAAAGCCCTCATCCACCAAGTCCCTGCCTATGGTTCACTGACCACGCCACTGCTGGGAGCACCTGGAAAGTGAGGTGTGCAATTCCTCATGTGCAGAGAACCAGCACACAATGAACACGTAGGGGTTTGCAGGTCCATGAGCTACTCGAGGGAATGCTCAGGTTCAGGTTTCACCTCACACGAACGTGCCCGAGGCACCGCACAGGTATCTGCTCAAGACACTTAGATACACATGAATTACTGTGGCTTTCACATATTTCACATATAAAAAAAGGTGTTATTTTATTATGCTACACATGTTTCCTTGCTGTACAGGTATTACATGGCACACAGACAGCTCCTACCAGAGGGGAACGCTGCATTCTGCAACTACCAGGAGAAAGGCTCCACTGCACAGTTGCAAAGCTCCTTGGACACTTTCCCTGTTAGACACAAGTCATAACTATAGACAACCTTGAATACCACTCTGCCAAGGCCATTCTACATGCCCACAATGTGAGGAAAATCCCCATCAACATCTGGTGACGTCATCTGTGCTGAGGCCTCGGGCTTAGGAGGCAAGCAGAGCACCCCTGCACATCCCGCTGCCACATAGGGCACTTTTCCCCTGGAATGGTTCTCTCTCCAAAGACAGTATACTCTCACATCTCAGCACAGAACTGCCCATGAAGATACAAACTCTATCCAAACAGAGCACCTGGATTTATCCAGCAGCTGCGAGTAAGCCCCAAAACACAAACATTTTCACCTGAGAGATTATCAGGAATTGCCTGTAAAAGCTGTTTCTGAATAGTTTAGGAAAAAAAGATTAAAATAACCACACAAACCCAAAATGCACCCAGTAACAGTGACTTATGTTTAACTTACTCAAAGCCTACCTCTCCAAGCCTTGGCCTGCTTTCCTCCAGCCAGCACTACTGTGTTTATTCCAGATGTTATCTGTGCCATGTGTGATGAAGGAGCTCAGAGAGAACACACAACTTGCAGGCGTTTCAGGATTGCCCATTACACACCGCTCCCGCTGCACCCTGGTCTGTCCTGACAGGGGGGAAACAAGGAGGATGGGCACCAACACTCAGCCCCGCTCCCATGTGCACAGCAAGGGCACGGTCAGGTACAGCACCAGCCAGCACCATCAGGATTTGGTTCCGCAGCCCCTCCGGAGCAGCACGAGGCACCGCAGTGCCCGCCCAGGCGCAGCCCCAGCACGCTGCCATGGCCTGAGCAGCTCCTGCCCCCAGCAGCCCCCACTCCGCAGTGAAAACACAGCACCAGGGAACCCACAGGGCCTGCATCACCCCTGCTAAACACACTGCCTGCAGCACCCCTGCTAAACACAGCACCAGCCCCAGGGGAACTCGCAGGGCCTGCATCACCCCCTGTTAAACACAGCAACAGCCCCCAGGGAACCTGCAGGGCCTGCATCACCCCCCAACCCCCCCCAAATAAACACCACTCTGCCGAAGAGCTGCATTATAATCCCAATAAGAAAGTGAGACAGTTGAACTCACAGTCTAAATGAGATCACTGACTGCTAATCATTTTCAAATGCTTTTTAGTAACTAGTTAAATATTACATAGCTCGCCTGTTCAGAGTTTCTGCAGAACACTCCAGCCAACCAAAACAAACATTTCCAAAAACAAATCTTTGGCTTGGTTATCACCAACAAAAGTCCTAATTTTTCCTTTAAAAAGCTCTTTGGGTTTTTTCCCTGGTTTTCCCTGTTTTTCTTCATGCAAATTTTAAATCCTCATTTCTTTATTCTGGGTTGCAGAGAAGCCTGGGTCTGATGATGTGCACAGCTTCTAGAGACCATCTCTCACTGGGGCAAGCCCTGCTGCAAGATAACAATGTCATCTTAGTTTCTACAAATGCATTAATTAAGCAGCGTCTCCCTACAGTCTCAGGGTGTTTTCACACATGCAGGCACCTAGAGAGGTGCAAATGCTTTTTATTCGTAGTCCCTGAGGCTATCAGGCCAGATCACTCAGAGCCAAACTCTGAGTGAGGTGACGGCGCTGCTGGAAGCTCCCTCGGCCACAGCACTCTCCAGGTGACCCCTCAGCTGTGTTGGTATTTCACTCCAGTGAGGACCCTCATTTGCACATGATAATCCCAGCGAGATTTTGCAGATTTATGGGTAAATCTGAACCTCCAGAGTTATTTTCACAGAGTCATCAGTGCAAGAACATTCTACTTCTGCCCTTTAGCCCAAGCACCCTACCCTGAGTACAGTTTGGGATATTTTGATAAAAATTAGCCAAAACTTTTTTTTTTTAATCCATTGCATTGCATTGGCAGAATAATACAATGGCAGCATGACACAGAAGACACAATTAAAACACAACCATCAAAGCTGGAAATACTACAAATATATATGTGTTTTTGTTTGTGCACATATATAAATCTATAAACCTGAGGAGGACAGGAGCAGGAGAGGCGCAGAGGAACACAGTACCATGGCAGGGTTACTGAGCAGAGACAGGAGAGCCTGGCTTCACACCTCCGGCTCACTGCTCAGGGATTACGCTGGGATTAGAGCAGCATTCTTCAGGAGTGATGGGCTGCTACAAAGTCGGAAAGGTTAAGGGACACAGAAAAGTCAGGTGTTCATTCTGCACCCCACTTACAGCTTAACTGCTCCTAGCCTCAGCCAGCCAAAGAAAATTAGCCAACATTTATAGAGCAATCGGACTGAGAAGAGCAGTTCCTGACACTCCATAGGCACGAGGCACGAAAGAGCATTTCCTCTCAGCAGAGCATTTCATTAACTATTACTCTGGAGTCCAGAAAACTGCATGCAATTAGCAATCCCAAGAAGAAGGAAACATCCTGCTGCATGAGAAAGTCAAATCTTCAGAGATTATACGAGACCACTCCAGAATTTTAGCAGTACTGTTCTTGCCTGTTTGGACAGGCCAGAGCCACATTATTCTGTTCTTAAATCCAAGACACAAACAAACCAGGCCCTATTGAGCCCTGGTGCTCCACAGCCTCCTGTCTCCCAGCAGCACTGTGCAAATGGGACACTCAGGAGCAGGGGTGTTCAGAGCCTCATGAAATCCAGGAACAGTGAGGGGCACTCGTCGTTATGGGGAACGCAACCCAAAGATGACTTGAAGAAGATAGTAAGGTGAAGACCAGTTGAGGCTTTTCTCCATCCTTGAACCCTCCAGTGGTATTTCTGTTCTTCCCACATCAGCGACATTAACCTCAGTGCTAACCTCACACCACAGCTTTACCCTGTTCTCTCCCTCCACCACGATCCTCCCTTTGCTGTGCTCCAGCTCCCCCAAAGCATCCTGCAAGCCGTCCCCCTTTCTCACCTGAGGCTTCGTAAGGTACCACAGCCTCCACCACAGCTCTCTGTTCCGCTCATCTCTTACCTGTGGCAGTCTCACCTGGGACACTGATCCATCTAACATTCAAGCCTGTGAGCTAAAGCAGCTCAAGAACTTTACAAATCACTTTGTCCTGGCATTCCTCAGTTGCTGTTATAGCTGTGTCTATCAGGCAAACCCTTGTGTCCCTCCTGGTATGGGAGCTCCCCAACACAGTCCCCACCACTGCCTGCTATGCAGCCCTCAGTCCAACCATCAGGCACCTTGTCACCTCTCCGAACACCAAATTTATCCCAATTATACACAATTCTGACACTTCTTTCCAGAGCTGTTTCAAGTATTCCCTTTCCACCTATTTAGCTGTACGCTGTCAAACTCGTGCATCTCACATGGCCTTGCCAAACCTGACTGTACTTGCAGATCTTTGGAAAACCATTCCATAGATCTGTACAGACTTTTGGTTTAATTGCTGCTGCAGAAGCCGAAAGCAGCCAGTCTCATCCCATGGCTGACCTCGCGCCCACTCGGCTGCAGATGTGAAGCACAAGGAAAGCCAAAGCTCTCTTTCGGGACCAGTCTGGCCTGGGAGCTCTGCACAGAGTGCCCAAGAGCAGCACACCTGTCCCCAGCTGGGAACACGGCCACGCTCCTGATTCCAGTGACCTTATGGCACACATCCACGGGCTGTTTCCCAGGTCCAACATCTCCACACAGGGGACCCAGCCACGACTGTCAATGTAACACAGTGAGGGACAGTGAGTCAAAGACAACCTCCACCAACTGCTCCTGAACACAGGAACCACCCAAATATGCCTTGGGCCAACAGCCCCCCTCATTCATGGGCTGCGATGGAGGAAGGGATCATTCTGAACAGGACACAAGGCAGCAATCGTTCACACAGAGCAGGTGACCATTCCACTCTTTTCCCAACAACATCAAGCCATTTTCCTCAGAGGAAAACTCAAGCTAAAGGAGTGAATTTACTTCCCACAAACAACCTGCTATACAAACTGCTCCTACAAAGGGTCAAAAAGCACTAAAGCACTGTCAAAGGCATGAGGAAATAAATTTTGGATACTCTGGATAGTAACTGCCAGCCAGATAATGCTGAAGGAAAGGTCCAACAGTCAGTACAAAAAGGTTTCCATGTCCCTACCACTCACTGCTCAGTGGCAATGGAAAGCCAGGTTGGTCAACAAGGCCAGATCTGACTTCACAGAAACCTTCAGCATTTTCACTAATCTTCTGGCCATAAGACACACTCTTCTGGGTTTCGTGCTCTAAAACTTTCCACTCAAAAAAAAGCAGCATCAAAACCCTATGCCAGGTTCTCACCAGCGTGGCTCTAATTGTGAGTTCTCTGAAGTTAGCAGGAACACAGCTGCAGAGAGAAAGCAGAAGCTGCCATGTCTGCCTGTGAGCATTCAATTAGGCCAGGAATCATCTTAACTTCAGCTGGACTAGACACTAAGAAAACCACAATAAAATGGACTGAGGCATCCAAACTTATTCTCAGAAAATAGGCCAGACCGGGCATGAAAACATCTGGGCTTGGCTTGAGTCATGAACCACATGAGCAAGACACCCCACCGCTGCCTGCGGGCCCAGGTGAGGAATGCGAGCAGCACAAAGGTAGGCAGGCAGCAGCAGTCTCCCACACCCAGATTCCCCTTCTGCATCTTCCTCCACCAAACATGCAACAGGCCCTTTATTCTGACGTGTCTTGCACAGCCCAGTCCCATGGGATTTCTAAGGATGGTTTTTCTGGAGCGTCAGGCAATGCATACACGATCACAGCTGGTCGGCCAGCCAGCTCCAGGCACGTACCTCGCTTCTGAGGCAAAAACAAGGCCTATGCTGACGTGCTGTACACACTCCAAGGATCCCTTACTCTGCTACACCAACACACGGCAGCTCCCCTCCCTCCCTCCCTCCCACCCAGACCCTCGTTCCAGTAACTTACACAAACCGATGAGGACAAGTTCATCCCAATTCTAAGCAGCAAACAGCCAAGACTTCAGACAGCAGAAGGACTGCAGCAGCTCAGCTCCTCTGTCCCTCAGATGAGCCAGTGTCAGCACCATTCCCTTTTAGCTTTACAGGAGTAAGGCAAGTGAACTGAGCCTTCTCACCAGAACTGCTCTCCGAGGCCAGAAAGCCCTGAAGGACTCTACACCATGTGGGGGAAGGCAGGCGTGGGGACACGGCACTGACCGGAAACTGCTACTGCCTAGACTCAATCATGAAAAAGGGAAAAAAGGAAAGATTAAGGAGGAAGTCTCAGAATTGCAGCGATTAATTAAAAATAATCTGTTCATACATTTTAGAAATAAGCCTGACAGAAGGAACAGGTATGAGAGAGACACAAGACACAGTATATTTACGTATTTAATATAACACAGAAAATGGATAGACTATTATACATATAGCCTATGGACTCCCTTTTCTGGCCACCACACGTACTCCTAACATGCATTTCAGCACTCTTACTTCAGAGTGGACTGAGCTTGGTCCTCTCATTGGAAGGTGCCACCACATATGGCTCCGAGCTGCCTAGAAGAGGCTGAGAACTTGATGCCCACGTTTCAGGACAGAGCACATTTGCTATACACCAGGAACAGAGCTCGCAGCTTAGTCTCCTCCAGAAGAAACCCAGCACACACATGCCCAAACCACTCTGCAACTCACAATAAAGGGAGCTCCCGGTGAGGACAAGCTTCAAAAAATCCACTGGTGCTCCAAGACAGAGGCCCGATGTGGGTAAGAGCCATAGAGCCACCTGACCCCAAAAGCATGTTCGACCGAGAGCCCTTCACCTCAGCTCTGCATCCCCCAAAACCCACAGGCAGCTGCTGAGGGCAAGCAGGACACCGAGAGGGGTGTTGGGGGGATGAAGCAAGGGGGGGTAATTAGAAGAATCAACTTTTAACAGGAAAAGGGGGGGTGCACACCCGAACCGAGCCCGCTGCTCCCCGCGGAAGCCAACGCTCGGTGTCACGGTGGTGGCCCCAGCCCGGCAGCTGTCGGCTCCCACAGCTGGCACCGGGCACTGCCAATCCGGGACCGCTTTCCAGGCTCTTCAGCAGCACATACACCATTAATGAAGGTTTTATCTCTCCCTTTTCCTGTCAGCTCAGATCCAGACAGGCTGACTCTGTTAACATTAAGAATGCTTATTTTTCCCCTATCCGCTATCTCCAAGCCAAAACAACATCTGGAACTTCAGCTTGCCATACAAAGAGAGACAGATTATAACTGGAAAAAGCTACACATCAGCTTCCCAAGCTTTATGTGTTTCTGCTTTTATCCGAACTTCCCACATGTACCTTCCAAAACAGCTCCACAGGGAGAAGAACAGAGTCCTTCGTAGAGACTCCCAAACACAATGTAAGGCCCCTTCCATTTCAGAATAACCTCAAATAATTATCAGCAAAATAACAGGAGCAAAACCGATAGGAAAGTTTAGAGTAAGAATTTACCATCTGCTCCTTACACAAAAGAGTGTTGACATACCAGTGACCTAGAAAAGGAAATTAAACAAAGAATATTACTGGTGTGTGTTACTTGATAAAGTAATGGAAGAAAAGCCTGGCGCCATTTCAGACTACATAAAGGTCCTACTTTAATAGACAGCTGTCTCCAGTGTCATTTAAGTGTGCTTTTTGCTTAGATCATGGTCAATGAATCATGAAAATCAATACAGATGGAAAACATAAAACCACGCTGCAGACAGGCTCAGCAGCGGAGCGTGTACCAACTAGCACCAGCCTCGGCTGGAGAGAGACGTGCCAAATAAACACAGACTAGTTTTTCCAACAACATTTATTTAACTCTTAGTAGTTAATTAACAGAAGTCATGACTACTGGTTATTTTCTAACCAGCCATCCCACTGCAGTTACACACTCCAGGCTCACCACCAAAGCTCTCCTCTCCTCTCCCCCGCGTGTGCCGCCTCTGCCCCGGCGGCCGGTGCTCCCGGCCTCACCCACAGCTGGCCTCCAGCCCAGTTCCCAGCTCCCAGCTCCCAGCACAGCTGGGCGCTCAGGGACAGCGGGGCCGGGCCGTGGTGGCCGAGACAGAGACGCTCTCCAGAACGGCCCGGCTCCGCTGTCCCGGAGCACCCACCGCCCAGCACACGGAGCTGCCTGCCAAGGCCAGCCGGGTGCTGGGCCAGCCCTTCCTCAAGGCCACGCTGCCGCCTGCTAAGCAACGAATGCTCTCAGAGCAGGAATTTTCATTTCCCAGCCCCCCTGGACGAGTTACCCCACTGCTGGTCCCGGGCTGCAGGAAGCTGCCGTGCTGCTGCCAATCGCAGTATTATTTTCAGCTGACAATCATGTAAAACCAATTTGAATGGCCAAAGCAGAATGAAGTGTATGTTTTTAGGAACAAACAAAACAAGTGTCACGGGTTTCTGTGTCTAGCGTCAGAGTTTTAACATAACACAGAGTGTAACCCAATTAAAATAGCTCTCGGTGGACGGAATCGGCCGTGTTGCAAGTGGAAGGACAGAGAGCCAACCCCCACATTGTACCGATGCTTTGACAGTCTCATAGCAATGACCATCAATTCAAACACACAGCTCATGCCAGCTCCAGCGAGGCAACAGCAGCATAAGCTCAAATGGTAATTTGCTGCTGAATACAGACAAAAACTCTATGCAACACTCAGAAATTAGTCATGTTTTAGCAGATTTTTGCTTTGCACCCAGCTGTTGCTTGCTCACAAGGCACCTACTCACGTATTAGCCACTTCCCCTCTGAAAAGCAGGATTAACTCACAGCAATGGTACTCAGCAGCAGTGACACTTGGCCCACCCAGCCCCTGTCCCCGTGGGTCCCCAGCCTGCCCTGCAGCAGTCCAGGCACTCCAAAGGAAGCTGAGCACTGCCAGCAAACAAGCAGATCCGAGCTGAATAAACGAATTCTTTATCAATGCTTTTAATACATTATTTTTTCTGTCAGTTGGCTGAAAAAAACAGGAATTACTAAATCATCTCCAAAACCCCCAGCACTGACTGAATAATATGAACTCACTCGACAGCATGAGCTAGTAAAAACAGAAGCCACCCCTACTGATCTGCACAGCCCTTTGCCTGGGAACATTCACCACAAACATGGACAAGACTGAGTTCCTTTGTCCCAGAGCTTTGGGCTGAACGGTCCCACCGTGGTCTGATGGCAAGGACTTCCTGCGTGTCCCTCTCGCCATTTTCAGGACAGATCATCTAACATTCCTCATGGCTTCCCGGAGCAAGGATAATCACAACCTGGGCTAGCAGAGCTTGAACCTAAAACCAGTGAGCCGCTATTGTGTGAACTTGGTTGTTGGCCGGGGTTGTTTCTCATGAAGAGACGTTTATGCAGTCAAACAAAATCTGCTCTGCCTAGGATTTCCCTGAATTCAAAGAGCACTGCAGCAGCATTCTCCCAATACCCATTTCATGGCCATGCAGGAAACTGAAGTGCAGCTACCTACACACGTTA
Source organism: Mohoua ochrocephala (assembly GCA_013398855.1). Lineage (NCBI taxonomy): Eukaryota > Metazoa > Chordata > Aves > Passeriformes > Acanthizidae > Mohoua > Mohoua ochrocephala. The sequence goes on from VZTA01029026.1 coordinate 221,696, forward strand.
CACGGCAAAACTACTTAACCAAGGAAAGCTCTTCGATTTCTTCTCCTTTTCTGTACCCCTTCTTAACACCATGATCATTTCCACTCACTCCAAGTCCCCCAAAGTGATCGTTTGGGGAAGACAAGGGTTCCTGGACACCAGTTAACACTGACCTACTGATACAAACACACTGCTGCAAGAAACCCTACTACCAACAACTGAGCTTCAGCTAAGGACTCTGCTAAGAGATGACTGCTCACCCGCAGCTGCTCAGAGGGACACCTATTTTTGGACCTGCAACTGTACATTACCTCCTCCAGCAGCAATAAACCCCACATGTCCCTGCAGCACTCAGCTCCCTTGCTCTGGAGCCCTGCCACCGTCCCACCTCCATACAACCAGAGGCAGACAGGCTGCTTCGGCACCACCGGTAAGCCTGGAGCACGAGGCAGGTCTCGTCTGCAAACTGCTGGGAAACACAAATTCCAAGCAAAGGCTCTGCTCCACGGTCTGTATCTGACCATATCAACACAGCCTCAGCTCACCTGGCACCAGGTGAGGAGGAGAGGCTGGGAGATGTTTGAACGGCTCTGCTGTCACCCATGCAAAGGCCTGAGATGTCACTGCACCATGACAGAGGTACCAGCAGCACGAGAGCAGGCAGAACAAGCAAACCCAAAAACGCTGAGTTCCCACAGCAGGGCTGCAAAGAAATCAAACAGCTTCAAAATAATTCTGCGGTAAACTTCCCAGGGGCAGAGTTGCCAAACTAGCAATTCTAGGGAGGGCTGGACAAGCCAGAGCTCTCTGCAGGTCTGCACGGCTCCCTGGGAGAAAGCAATCCCTGGCCACCTGAAAATCCAGCCAGGCTGCACAAGCTGCTCCCAGCGAGGAACGCCACACTGACTGACTTCGGCACCACACGGAGTATTTCGCTCCACTTGAGCAGGGATCTACTTGGGATAGAAGTTTCTTTGGACGACTACCAGGAAAAAAATAGCTACAGAAATGCAAAATAAACCCAACTGAGTAACTGTGTGAGCATAATGATTCAAAATTAAAGGTTTAAAACAAACAAAACAAAAAGTCCCCCCACAACCCACACATTTGGAATTTTACCTGGTTTTCTGAAATTTTCAAAATAGCATTTTACATTTGTATGGGTGGAATATTCATTTCAGATTTTGGTGCATATTTAAATGCTTCCGAGTTGATCAAGGTGATTTAAGTTAGGAAGTAGAGTACAATTTAAATAAGCGATTTTAGATCTGATTTTGTACTTAGTTTTGTTCTTTTCTAAGAAAGGTTTAATTGCCGTTGAACACAAATTAAGACTAACTAAATACAGGCTTTAAAGACCACTTCCCTCTCCATCCCTCTACCCCAACACCCAAGAACTCAGGTCCCCATTTTTTATGGAAAAGGATACATTTGTTTTGATTATTCACTCTTATAAATACAATATTTTTAAAGTTTATTTTTAATTGGAAAACAGGCTTACAGTGGCCTGACTGTGCTAATTATGCAAGAAAAATGATCAACACCTCTTGCCACTAAGGCCCAATTACCAGCCCAAGGACCCAGGACCTGCAGCTCCTGAAGTGCTCTGGCCTAGGCCAGCCAGGTAAGCTCGCCTGGGTGCCCTGGGCAGGGGGAGACAAGGCCACCCTGTTTCTCAGCTCAGGGACCAGTTCTGCCGCTTCTGGGAGCCCCAGTGGACGGCCCCCACCAGCTCACACGACGGCCCCCACCAGCTCACACGCTGTCGTGGCAGCGCGGAGGATCCCAAACACTCCTTGCAAATCTCTGACGTGTTGGACCGGGAGGGAGCCTTCAGTCATCTTTAAACCCTCCTCCTGATGCAGCTGGGCTGAGCATTTAACCAACTTTATTTAGCATGTACTGTGGGTTTTTACGAGAAACAAGTAAACAGAAAACACAAATTAAATTAAACCCAAAACAGTTCAGCCATTTAAAGTAATTTTAACTTTTATACTCCAGACGCACAACCCCGAAGGTGCTGCCTGTTTCTGCAGGACCTTCAGGGCAGGGTCAGCTCAGCAATGCAAATCTCATTATTTCTTCAAATCTTTCCAAAGAGGTCTAAGTTTTAACTTGCTAGTTATTCATTCAGAATAAAACCAGATGTTATTTTTTTGCATGTTTTACATGAAAAATATTTACTATGTTCCTTTACTGTATTTAAACATTTTAAATTACTTTAACAGAGAAGACGTGTTCTTTGTGGGTTTCTTGTTTGTTTGTTTTGTAAGAAAGTGGCCTTTCAAGAACAGAGAATCAACAGAATCTCCCTTTAAGATCAGATACTCAAATATTTCCTTGGTGTCTCAGAAAACTGACCAGATGCAATACCAGGAACCCCACCTTCATGCTCAGCTCTAACTCATATTGGCCATACAATATTTCCTTATTATTTCCTTTGGCCTTGGTTTGCTTCTTGACACAGCAGCTACTGTGGCCTCTTGACCCACAATTATCTCCCAAAAAGAAGGTAACACATTAAGCACTTTTTTCCTTCAGCTGTGGTCCTAAGAACAATTTGGGTAAAACCTGCAAGCTGCACCAAGCCGTCAGCTAACACACTTACAGACATCTTTCAAACAATTATGACATGCAAGTGTTTTTGGCTTGTCCAACATTCATGTTTTAATCAGTATGCCATTATGAACTCAAATTCAGAAGAATTCCTCATTCACATACAACCAAACACACCTGTGGGACTGAAACAAGATCAATCATGTCAAAAAAGCCCTAAGATTTTTGGAGGAATATTTCAGAACTTTGAGAAAAAAACCCACATTTGGTATCCTTTCCCACTGCTGGCACATCAGCCCCTCGGAGATTCATTTACAGCCTAAGGGTCACTGCTGTTTGTGACCTTGGTTTGGGTTTATTTCCCTTCGTGTTCCCTGGCCAGCATCTCAGAAGGAGCCTTTTCTATGCCCACTCACTTTCTGCTGCCTGAGCCGTACTCCTTTGGGGGACTCCGAAGATCCCCCTGAGGAGGGTCCCGGCCACTGCAGCCCCACAAAGGGCTGTGGTCTCCAGCCTCCACACCCCGGGAGCAGAGCCCTCACGCCTCCTACCAAGGAAAAGCTGTTAAAAACCACAGTCCCCACCCTGTGAGACATCACATGTGCTACTGGGAACTCCTCAGGCGAGGCCATCCCAAGCCAAACACAGCAATCCTTCGCCATGGCATTTCTCCTGACCTGCCAGCAAGGACCTCACCACGATGCCGGGGCAGCAGCCCGTGAGCTGTGCTCACCAGAACAAGGCAGCCCACCCCAGACCTCACTGACATGTTTCCAGCCATCCATACTCCCAGAACACAAAGCATGTGCAGAGGTGAACAGCACCAATTACCAGCTGCCAAGCAATACCCTACTCTGTTAGAGACATTGACACACACCTGGCCCTTTGCCATTCCCTCCTCCGACAGCGACACCCGAGTCCCACAAAGCGTCCCTGAGTGTCCCTCTTTCACACCGACCCCCCAGCTACTTCTGTCTCTAATGGGGACCAAACATTCTCTTGGCTCTCCAGAACTGCCCTTTAGGAGAGCCAAGAGCAGAGACCACCTTCACTCTCAGCACAGGGGCTCTTCACCCCAAAAACCCTGCAGCCCCAGTGCCAGGGCCACTTTCAGTTCACAAGCACGTGAATTCCTACCAGGAGGCAGCCAAAAGCTATGAGTGAGGCTCCTTCCCTCCCCAGAAAAACAAGGATTTGCCAATTTGTTGTGCTCAGTCACCCCGTGGCACACACACCCCTGAAGAAGCGCACATGCTCCTCTTTCCAGATTTCCATCACAGACAGGAAGAACTGTGAATCTCTGTCTTCAAGAAGGGAACCTGTTGATGTTTTCACTCAGGTCTCAAAAGAACCATCAAGTTCCAGGAGACAAACACCGCGGTCTTTCCAAAGCCGCCAGGAATGGTTCTCACTCTTCCTCGAGGGAGCAGTGCAGGCACTCGCAGGAAACTCGCTCCGGCCACACAGGAGTGATGCTGCAGAGCAAGAACAATGAGACAGAACCCCATGCAGAGGAACAGCAGCCTCTGAATTGCACCTACTTCACATCAGACTCAAAACGCAAGCAAGCTCTCAAAATGCCTTTCTTCTGCCTCCATCTGCCGCTGCGTTGCTGTGCCGTGGCTCTATGGACCCAGCCTTGCGGAACAACTTCCAGTTAATTCACCTTTTCCATTTGCTTTAGTCCACTCCCCAGAGCTCCATATCCAGTAGATATTTATTTTAAAGCTAAGCCAAAACCATTCAAACGCTAACACTTCAGGGCCTTCAATACTCCTGGTTGCACACAGGAGGGCCTCTTTTAGAATAAAGAGCGTCCACTTTGGGAACTAAACCAACATAATTATAATTGGGCTGCATGTCAAAGTTTTACAAATCCCCAGACTGGAAATAAAGTAGGTTTTACTCCTCACAGATCCTTTGTTACAGAAGGCATAAAAGTGCACTGCAGCCTCAGGAGCACCGATTCCTCACCAGAGATTCCAGGAACCGTGTAAGAAAACCGAGCTTCAAAATCCAGTTTGTTGTTCTGGCTCCTCACTGCATGGCACTTTGGCCTTCCTAATGGAGAAACAAGAAAAAGTTCCCTCCAAATCCTGGACACTGTTCCACATGAAAGTCCAATACATATTTTCTTTGAATGTCTAAACAATGTCCAGGATCAAATCCCAACCAAAAAGATGAAGTCAAAGACTTTTCCAGTCATTAAAACGTGCCACTTTTGCATCAGGCATGGAAATACCCTATTTCTTTCAGAATTCTGATGGTGCTTAGGTTTTTATTTCCATAATTTAGGAACAGTCATATTGATTCACTCATTCTTCAAAATATGACTTGTGTCATAAGGAAGCTGTATGGAGGGAAGGGAATAAAGAGGCCTAGATTTTAGAACAGGTTCTGCAGAACAACCATGCCCAGGTTTGCTGTAGAGGTATGACACGAGTCTTACAAATGTGTAAAATACCTACACCAAGACAGAAAAAACACCCTATTGTTTAGGCAAGCTGCGACATGTTATTCAGATTATTCTCTACTGGAGGCTGATGCAAACACGCCAGGTCCACAAACACACAGAGAAATGTCTACGTGGCATTTCTGGCACATTTGTAAAGGCCCAACTGACAACCAACTAATGTGGGAGAGCAAAAGGCATGCCGAGGAGTTGTTCAAGAATTTAAGAAGTGCACAGGCTCAAGAGCCAAGGGCACAGCAAGAGCCAAGGGCAGGATCCACGAGGACAGACACGGAGGACAGGCCAAGGAAGCCACCAGCCACCTCCCAGCCGCGCCTTCGCAGCGTCACAGCGCGGGGATTTGAGGTGGGGGCAACACAGCCCACGTTGCTGAGCAGTCTTTGAGCTCTTTCTTCTATCCCAGTGACTTGAAATAACTTGAACGTTTCTTTCTGGACAGAGACGGGTTCAAATTATGCAAAGAAGTTGGAGGACAGCCAAGACTCAAACGATTCAACCTTCACACTAACCACAAAGATGCACCTCTGCTCTCGCAGACGACGGGCGTTCGCGAGCTGGTCTGGGCACAAAGCGCTGCCCAGCTCAGCCAAAGGGCTCTGCCTGAGAGAGGAGCGAGACATCAAAGTAACATCCTGCGCTCCCTCTGGCAGGGAGGACAGCCCTCGAATCGAGAGATAAGCAGAGACGGTCCCACACCACATACACACCTAGTCACCCCCAAGAAGGAAAATGGGTGGAGCGAAAAGGTGCTTGCACGGCAATTTTCATCGTCATCGTTTCATTTAGACTCAGGATCGAGACAGGTTCTGCAACTCGGTCCAAAAATAAAGGTCAAGTGGAATAAAAGTTACTTAGATCAATGCTCAATACGTAAGAATGAATGTCCAGAAAAGAATTTCCTAAGTTTTCCAAATATTTATTTTTCTATTGTAATCACAATCACCAAGAGCACACACCCCCTCCATTTTGTTGTGGGCTCTTTTTAAATTCACAAGGATAAGCACTTTTTTTGTGTGCTAAGGCTACATCTCAAATGCTCTTCTTATCATTTAACTTGAGCCAGTATTTAGAAGTCAAATTAAAAATAGCCTTCTTTCTTTAAAGGCACAACTTATTGTAATTCCACTCCTAAGGAGACAGGAATTCGTTAATTTAACACTCAGACTGGTGCACTACAAGCTGTACATGTTTTTGTTCTGAGAACAGAAAATGAGGAGTAGCACACAGCGTAATACTACAAGATTGACTGCCATAAACTCCACTGCCAAATCACCCTCCTGATACTGAAATCAGCAGGAATAGTCCTTTTTTTCCTTTTTTTTTTTTCCCACTGGTTCCACTCACATTTATCATCCTGTGCACATACTTTTATATCTTTTTATCTTTTGTGCCAGTTAGTCCTTAAGTTCTATTCAGCAACTTCTGGGGAATGGAAAATTTTTATTCTCTATGTTGTTTATCACTCCAGCCTGGGATTTACCCAGCCCATGCCATCAAAGTCAATGTTTTAGCAGGCTGCTACCCACAACTGCAGCTGCAGCAGGCAGTTTACTCTCCAGCAGCAGTAAGGGCTGCAATTTAATGGATTTTTAAAAATTTTAAAAAATATTACTCCTTAAGAAGTCAAGAAAAGTTTTAATGTGCAATATGGACGTGCAGCATGGACATGGCTTTTACCAAAAACCAACCTGCAGCATATCACCTCTCTTTTCTCTAATATAAGAGTATTATAACGTAATATGATACAATTAATATTCTCTTAAACCAACCCATTATATTTTCATTTTGTTTTCTCTTTTAAGATTCAGCCTTAAAATGACTTTAATTGTTGCAGTCCTCCCACACAAATACAAGAGGCAAGTTTATTGCAATGGAGAGCCCTAAATAGCACAGTCTGGTTTAGGCTGACTAATACAAACACGCATTTTGTTTAATTTTACATTTGTTCCTAGGGAGATTTCGCTCTCATCTCTTCTACCTCCCATTCCACAGCACCTGACAGCGTGGGACATCACCCGCCCCGGTGGGCTGAGCAGCTCTGGCCCCGTGCACGGGGCTTGGGGAACAGGCTGGCCACTGCTGGTCACCACCCTGCAGAGAAGGGAGGGCAGGCAGGCACGTGGGACTGCCAAAAATGTGTGTCTGAGCACGTCCTGGTGCCACGGCCAGAGCCGAGAGCAAGCCAGCAGCAAGGACACCTGCAGGAATTCTCCCTGGGGAGTGGAGCACAGCAGGCCCACCAGGCCAAGGCTCACTAAAGGCTCCCATGGGGCACTCGAGCAAGGCAATATTGCCTTCACAAACACACTGAGGCAGCTCACAGCCCTCTGCATCTGCTCAGCCACTCGAACCCTCAGAAATCCCTCCTTAGCACCAGCACAAGAAAAAAACCTGGGAATTAACTCGGGTTAGAATTAACCTGGCAAAGGCAGACTAAGTTTTAACCAAATGAATGCCTTATCCAGTGTATCACATGGTCAGAGATGCCAGAACAGGAAAAAGAACAGCACATGGAGAAGGAGAAGCAGGACTCCTTACTCCCCTGCCATTAGTAGCTGGTGAAAAGATTTGTGCAACCACAGCCCCAAGTGCCTCAAACCACTGAGCCAGGAACCCCAGGCCATTCGGGGGGAGGGCTGGAGGGGCCTGCTGAGGCACACAGACTCCTGAAAGCAGGGATCAGCAGCTTCCAGGACTTCAAAGGGAAGCCACTTCTAGCCTCCAAGCTACCCGAGAAGCCAAAGGCGGCTGGCGAAGGCTGCCAGCCCGCTCCTGCTGTCACAGGATCCTTGCCAGGCAAACAGCAGACCTGCAATTAGAAGAGGTGTTTGTTGGCCTCTCTTCTGCAGCTCATTAGCAGAGGAAAGGTTTGCAGTCAGAACAAGAAAGTCCCGACCTCCAGTGAGCACAGCTCACTACAACTGCTCTGTAGGACAAGGAACAAGTCCTCCTACCAGTTTCCATTCAACAGGACGATCTGTGGCTTCAGCATGCTGAGAAGGAACATTCCAGGCACTCGAGACAGAAGGTTAAGTGTTGTAGCAACACGTCTTCTGTAAAAAGGCCCAGATAACAGCTTTTGGTGTTCCCCCTCACCATCTTGTATCTCCACCTTGGTCATTTCAGACAACACAAACGACTCCAAAGGCAGCCTTGGACAATCACCAAACTGGAGGGCTTCGTTTTAATAAGCTTTTCTCAGCAAAGCCAGAGCCTTCCCTTCCCTAAAGCAGACTGGAGTTACTCTACAACAGGCTCCAGACACTCACGGGTGCACCCATCTTTCCAGCAGCATCACGGGCAGGGAACAGTGGCTTGGCCTGACCCTGCCAGGAGTGTTTCAGAAGGGGAGATGCAGTGACAACAGGACATCTGGGGGCGAGAACCGCTGAACTGCCTCTGCACACCAACGGGAGGAGCAACCAGCAACACACATCCCCAACCAGCAATAACCTGACTCCAGAAGAGGCCAGGAGCAGAGGCTCAGGAAGAAGCATAAGGACACAGCACAAAAGGGTCATTCTTCCACCCTCCTCTGCCCCCAACCCCACACTTCCCAGTCAGAGGTAAATTCCCAAGCCCAAAACTGCATCTGAATCACTGCATTTACTGGCCCCCCACAGGCCTACCAACAGATCCAACTGTACCTTAGAAGTCTCCTGAATGTCCCACCGCAATCAGGCTACAGCTTAAAAAGGCACCACACAAAAACTATTGGTTTTAATTTTAAAGCTGCTGACAATTGATTACATCCAGTATTCCCCATTTCTTACACAATAAGAAATTACCTAAGATCATCACTTCCCATTTACTCACATCAATTGTGACTTTAAGACCTCTACAATATTTCCTCGCAAGCATTTCTCCCCTTAGCAGGTCAGTTGATTTACACACCACCTTACACAGCTGTGCAAAACCAGGCTGAGCCAACCTCATGTAAAACCAAAACAGGCCCCAAGCTTGAAGAAACTGTGGAGCTGAAGCACACCGAATATCCCAGCTGCTCAGGCACTTACGATGGCTTTGTATTCAAACAGAACTCCATCCCTTGCAATAAGGGACCGTGATCTGGGGGGCTTGTGAGGTGTTTCAGAGCTGGTGGCACACCAATTCGCAGGCACAAGGAACGCAAAGCAGAATCCTGCGTCCAAGAGGCCCCGGCCCCAGCCCCAGCCGGGCACAGCCGGCACCCCACACAGCGACGGGCACAGCCGGCACTGGGGCAGCAAACAAGGCGAGGCACTGCATGAAAGGAAGAGCACATCAAGAGCCCTGTTAAAGAGGCATCTACACTACCTGGCAGACTGTGATCCAGCGCCTGATGCTGACTATTCAGGAGCAGATGAATCATGAGGTCGGCTCTGGCCTTGCAGGGGGAACGCCAGCATCTGAGCTGCCAGCAAAGAACACGGGCGCTTCTCAACTGCAGCGCTGCCTTCTCCCACATAAAGGAATTGCTGTGTACTTGTTTCACCAGGAGCACGGGCACACTCCTCACGTTCCTTCCAGAAAACAGCATCCCATGGAGTTCATGGCAAAGGTGCGTTTCAATGCCAGTTTATAACTGCAGTTTGTTCTCTGTGGATCTTCTTACCAGAGGAGAATTTTGGGAGTGTGTTCTGAACAACCTCAATCTACGGATGCAAATCACTCTGCAACAGGAACCTGTGAGCACTGTGCACACACAGTGCCAGAAGACCACATGTTAAGGAAGGGATTGCCATCACCTGAGACCGGGTCACGTGCAAACCCATGGCCCAGTGTAACACAGAAAACCATTGCACTACAACCACTTACTGTTACTGGACTGCACTTCCATGCTTTTGAAAACATTACTCTAAAACCATGGTTTGGCTGCAAACACAGTGAAAAGAAAAGGAACTACTTGAAAGCATTTCTATGGAATTCCATACATTTTGTAGTCAACAACATTTTATAAATTTGTGATCCCAAAACAGTCTTCAAACACACATGAATTCAGCTTTCCAACACTGCTGGAAAACACCATCACTCCTGATTTTTACAGCTACGTACAGGTATTTACAGGACATAAAAGCCTTACACCCCCAGTGTGTGGCCACAGGACTTGTCTACAGCAGTGCTCAAAAGGTGAGGATTTTGACAGCATCAGATATCTCTGTAACTAAGATGCTCTTCAACTGTCTCAGTCTTGACTGCCCTCAGGTCCTAAAGTAACTAATCCATGCCCTGATCCACGTGCACACCCTGGCTGGGGCCAGCCTGCCATCCACCTCTGTGACAGCCACGAATCCTCATCCACAGAGGCACTCAGAACTCACCCGCGTTGAGTACCACCACTGCAATCTGCTGCAGCTCCTGAGAGCTGCACAGGTGAAGTGGGGACAAGTTTTTAACCTGTTCATACACAGTAGAGCAGGTATCAAGATGCCCATTTGAGAGTTCCAATACCAAGAATGTAAATGAATTCAAGTAGCTTTTTTTTGGCAGGGACAAGAAGGGCTGAACGGGTGCCTAATTATTTCACAACGGCTGTCCCTAGATCCTATTTTAGCATCGGGCTTTCATTAAATTTAAGCATGACTTCAGAGTACCAGCTGGCTGGAAAAAACAAAAACCACAAACACAACCCACCCACAACACCCCACGGGTGTTCTTATCCCCGCCCATGTTCTCTTCCTACCCTCACTGAGGGCTTGGAAGACACCAGTTCCATTTGGAAAACCAGCCTCAAAAGCAGATAAGTTCTGCCGAAAATGGCTATATTTAGCCCTCCCCTTTCACCTCAGCTCCTCCACACACTTGCATTCTCCTGCAAAAGGATCTTTCTACTCGGCGTTAGAGGTGATCTTTAGCAGGTCACCTCAGCAGAAAAAACGCAACCAACTTCATACGTGTTAAGAGAAGACTGTGAACAATCACCAGAATATCAAAGATTCAGCTACTAAGGCACACAATAAAATTCTCACGTCTCAAGGTGTGTTGAATTGCAAGCTCCAGGAACACAGTATGGCCAAAACCACTTTATGAGCGGTGCCCGTGGAGGGCGAGGCTGAACTTCTGCAGGCACTGTCCGGGGCTTCACCAATTCCTCTGCCAGTAACTAACACAGCCATCCTGTTCCCTACAGAGTACAAACATGAGGCAACAAACTCAACGGCTCTGCAACTAAAATATTTTCCTAATAAATAATTTTCTAAATTTATTTCCTAATAAATCAATCATAAAAAAAAATAGTTAGCCACAGTTCCTGGGCGGTGGAACTTGGGCAGAGAATGTCAGCAACAGCTCTGGAAACATCATCAGCACCGGGTCAGAAGGATTTCCCTCTCCCAGCCTGAAACTTTGAGACACATTATAAGACTTAGAAGTAAAAACATATAATGGGGTTTATTTTCCCCTCAAGTTGTTTCATTTAAATAACAGCCTCACCTGATATAATTCTGTCCTAACCATGATTTAGGCCTGTAAGAGCTGATTATTTACAAACTGAGAAGGTTGAGGGGTGAACTAAGTCACAGCAACAGACCTTAAAGTTTGTCCCAAAATGAAGGCAGAACAAAATACACCTCTCACTCAGTGAGAGGAGACAAAGAGGCAGAGATTTACAGTTAGGAGCTACTCCCGAGCCCTGTGCCACTGGCCAAGGAGCACACACCCGCCCCCTGAATCGGAGGAATGCAGGCCTTAACCCAGCAAACAAATCCTGAGGGAAGGCAAACCTCTGAAAGCACTGCACACACTTAACACCTCCTGGGGAGAGCACAGTGCATACAGGAACTTTTTGTTCCCTTAAAACAGATCTCTAACACCTCCTCCTCAAAAAAAAAAAGTTTCGGCCATCAAAGGCCCCAGCCGTGCACTTGAGAGCTCTCCACAGCCAGGACTCCAGCTTTCCCATTTCAATTGCGAGGCACCCCAGCACTCTTCAAACAGCTCCAGCCCTTCAAGGACAGAGCTCAGAGAGTATTTGCAAAGTGCCTGCTGCATTCCAGGTCACCACCGTCCCTCTGAAGATGAGTATAAGGATCACAGCAAAGATCGTATTACAGGAAACAAAAGAAAAGTGAAGGTTTAAAAATAGACTTGCCATTGCCCACAGCAAACTGCTACAGCCACAGGAGTCTTCTTAAAGGAGAAGCTGGGATGGACTTCAATGCAGACCATAAAAACACATGAGATTTGGAAAAAGAATCTGCTCTCTTCGGAGAGATCAACGCATCGTTTTAAAAAGTGGGTTGGTACAAACGTGCCAGTTCTGCAGCTCAGTCCAGAACCTGGAAGTTCCCACCAGTAACATCATCCAGAGGCACTGGTGCCTCCAGCACACCTACATGAACCCCAACTCTTTGAGAACCTGCTGAAGGTGAATTGCTCTCTCAATCATTGGAAAACAAAGTGGTTTCGTTTCAATTTATGTAAAAGTACTGCTAGAAACAAGTTATCTCAGCATTTTTATACAGACAGAGTTGGAAAGATTGCCTGGGCAGCTTCCCCTACAACATTCACGGCCCAGATTTCACAGGCCGGCATGCGGGTTGAGAGCCTCCAGGTTAACACGCACACCCGAGCGGGCTGAGAGCGACTGCCTGCTCCAGGACCGTGCTCCCCGTCCCGCCAGAGCCCTGCCAGAAGCCGGGCCACCTCCTGCCCCCCTCCCGGAGCCCAGGGCGGGCGGGCTGCGGATAACCGGGGGGCTCAGAACCCGCTGCCTCCCCGCACCAGCAGGCCTGGCAAGGGCAGCAGCACCTTTAGCAGATGAGCTGGCACCAGGGACTTCGGCCCGTAACTTTCTCATCCCCAGCAAACCACGGACTTTCAGCGCACTGACGTGGGCAGTGCCAGCACATCCACGGGGAGCTCTCTGGCAGCGCTCCGCACCTCCCACCCGGGCAAGCTCCACGCAGCCCCACGGCTGCCATCGCGAAGAAAATTAACTCCACTCCAACCAAAGCCACCGCAAGTTAATACAAAGCAGAGAAAAGAGGCAGCCCCAGCCCTGCCCTCCCAGCGGCACCGCGGCGATGTCGCACCCCCCGGACACGGCCGCGGCACCGCGGGGCCTTCGTGCGCCCCCCGCTCGGACACGGGGGCCCCGGGGCG
>VZTA01029026.1:235652-257063 GCA_013398855.1 Mohoua ochrocephala
GACACACAGGGACCCCCAGAGACACACAGGGACCCCCAGAGACACACAGGGACAGCCAGGGACCCCCAGAGACACCCAGAGACACCCAGGGACACACAGGGACCCCCAGAGACACCCAGGGACAGACAGGGACACCCAGAGACACCCAGGGACCCCCAGAGACACACAGAGACACACAGGGACAGCCAGGGACACACAGGGACCCCCAGAGACACACAGGGACACCCAGGGCTGAGGGCCCCTCTCGGCTGGGGCTCCTCTCGAGGCTGAGCAGCCCCAGCTCCCTCAGCCTTTCCTGGGCACGGAGATGCTCCAGGCCCTTCCTCAGCTCCGCAGCCTCCACCTGCCCTGCTGCAGGAGCTCCCTGGCCCTGCCGTGGGGATTGAGCACAGGTTGGAATCGATAATCTCGGAGGTCTTTTCCAACCTAACTGGCTCGGTGATTCTGCTCCTGTGTCACAAGGGACACGGTTGTGCTTTTCCTCCACACACGTGGCGCTTCCCAAGCAGCAACATGAGCATCTGCGAGACAGGAGGTGAGGAACTCAGAGGAGCACAACAGAAGACGTGGAGACGTAGCGTGAGTCAGGCTGGGACAGCTTGGATAGCAACCGGCTGAGGTGCCGGGGCAGGAGGCGAATGCTCCTTCGCTCGGGAAAAGGCAGGTGGACGGAGGGTTTGGAAAGTGCTCCCAGTGAAGCTCCTTTGTGCATACAGCCCATTTATGCTCCGCCCTCCAAATGCGGCCAGGATTTGACTCACTGTGAGTAGTAGGAATGTTTTAAACAGAGAAAAGAATACTAATTCCCTTAAAAATACAAATAGGTCTACATTTGGCTCAACAGTGCAAGGCCAGTGATTTTCCGCAGTGTACTGCCAAGTAGCTGAATGTGACATTCAAGTAGCTCATGTGTAGGTGTTCCTCGGGAGAAAATACAGCTCTAATGAGGACCATTTTCCAAAAGAGAAGACTAAAGGTTGGGTATCTAATACAGCTTTTCAAAATTTAACCAAACAGCTACACTTCCAGAAGTGCCAAGTTTCTCTTGAGGCCCCACAGGTGGTGTTGGCAGCCAACACTTCTGAACACCCACCTGCTTATTTGCAGCCTAAAGCACTTTTGACAGGAGTAGCCCATGTGGTTATCCGAGCTCCCAGGAAAGGGTGACACTGTTGGGCCCAGAGCCACCCCTCACTGGTGCCTGCGGGGTTCCCAGGAGACACGAGGAGCCGCATGGGTTAGAGGCACTTTGCATGAAAAAGTTTCTGCTTTACATCTGGTAGAAGAATATGAATTTTGGAACCTGTCATTGAGTAGCCCACGCACGGCTCACCAAGGGACAGCTGTTGCTAAGTGCTCATTCACAGCCACGGGAGGAACCGGTGCTGGGAGCTGGAATTAGGCAGCTCCTGCCCACAGCCTCCTGTAACTGGATCACATACAGTTTACATGCCGCTGATTTCTAATTAATAGTGAAGCAGAGGGAAGAATTAGCTTACTGAAGTAATCTCAGCATAACCTCTAAACAGGGCTATTTTTCTGCTCTTTTGAATGCCACTTCTTATTTATCATCATAAGCATCCTTACAAATAAATTTGCTTTACAAACAGTGCAGGGTTTTTTCAATTATCTTTTCTATAAGTAACATGATTGTTGATAGGAAATTCCAGCTGTAAGTCGAATTTTATCTGTAATAACATTACTTGGGGAGAAAACCAGGGCTGCAGTTTGAGAGGGATATCGTGACAAAGTGTTTGGGTTAGTGGCTGGTAGTGCCCTCTCAGAGTCAGAAGTGCCCGAGATCTGGGGAGGATCACAGGGCTGTCGCTGTCCCTCAGATGCCCCTCCCTGTGCCCCTCCCTGTGCCACTCGGATGCCACGGCTGGCGCAGTGAGGGCAGTAAAGCATCTGGCTTGTCGGGTGTTTTGCAGTCCCCCAAGGAAAGGCGGGGTGGATTTGATGGGGGTATTTGTACACGGCTGACTTTGCACAGCTTTGCAAGGAGCAGAGTGTGATGAAATTTGGGGTCTTCCAGTTTGCAGCAGGAGAACCTCGTGTGGCTCTTTCCGTGCTGGGGAACAGTCTGGAACTTCTTCCCGGATAATGTTTGCATTAATCGGGCGTAGTAATGGCACGTCCCTGTGAAAGGAGCACTGTGGGCACAAATTGCCACCCACAGACGTCAGAATAAACACATTAATGTTATGCAAATACCGTGGTCTTCAGAAGTCTGTGGGCCCCAGAACACAAGGCACACAGAGCATACCTTGGGCTATGGGGCAGGTTCACCCTGTCATCCTTCCACACAGAAAACCCTCCCAAGACAGCAAGGATAGCAAAATCGGGTTTCTCTGTTTTGAAACAATTTCCACGGTAACTTGAACTGCCTTGGTTCTTCATAAATTCTGCCTCTCTCTGAAGCAGCTGGGATTTCAAGTCAGACCACTTTGAAATGCTCTGGGAGTGTAGAAACAGCTCACGGAGCTGAGAGATGCCATAGAGGAAATGTTTGGAAGAGGGGGCTGCTGGACCCCTCAGTAAAACCATCTCCCTTTAGACTCTCGTGCCTTTTCAAGCTCTGCAGAGCAGTGAGCACCGTCCCAGACAAAGAGAGGGGAGCAGGCAGGGCTGGGGGTCCGGCCCAGGCCAGCAGCACCACACAGGGAGAGCCCTGGGGGCAGACGGAGCCCAACAGCAAAAAACCACCACTAACAAACACTGTTATTCCTTCTAAATACACAGTAAAATATAATTTTGTTGCAGCACACAAAATGAGGCTGTGCATGACAAAGCCAACCTGATAATTGCCTTCAGAGCCGCTGAGGTTTTTAACTCTTTAGCATTATTAACATCAGCCCATAAAGACTTTGCTTATATGCTCGAGGTGAGCTGCGGTACAGAAATAATAATCCAGGTGACCTTCCAAGCTGCTGCTTGCCATGAATTATTTTCTTCTGCCTTGAGGAAATTTCTAAATATATATCTGTATATGTGCATGCAAACAAGCAAACCTGGCGGTTGCAACGTAGCAAAGTTGCATCACCACCCCCTCCCAGCGCAGCAACTGGCCCGAGCACAGCTGCTGAGAAAACCCCAGGAAGCACTCGGGTTTGAAATTAAAGAGCTTGTTCTAATATTTAGCTGTGATAAATGTGACTGGGAGTGCATGTATTTCATCAGGCGTCTGTGAGTCAGGCATGTGAGTCACAGACGGAGCCGCGCCGGGGCCGCTGGAGCAGCCGGTGAGGCCTGTCCGAACAGCTCCACGGCCTGCAGAGCTCCCATCGACTCCCCCAGGAGACTCCCTGAGTGCAAGGACAGGATGGAGACGTGCCTGCTGTCCACGGGCTCTGGAGAGGGCCTCCCCGCGAGCACTTTCCACGGTTCTCCTTTTTCAGGTCCTCACCTCGCATGCATCTTTACATCACAAACCCCATGGACTCTGGGGCGTCGGGGAGCCAGGTGCAGTTCGGTGTGAGCACAGAGAGGAGAACCCAACTCCAAGTAATTAACAATAATGTATAATTGCTACCAATTTGGTTTTACACAAATTACACAGTATTATTAAATTAAGCAGACCATGTTCTTGCATCTGAGCATTAGCAGCATAACTCATTTTCATGCCATTTTTTAAAATAGCACTGGTAATTAGTCCTGTGCTTTCCAAGCCCATCACATGCAGTGCTTTGTTTTCAGCAAAACACCCACCAAAAAGTGCTCAAGTTCTCTAATTGCAAAGATTCACTTCACAGGGCTGCACAGTTCCTTTCTGCTCTGTGTGTTATTCAGGAACAGCCAACTGGAATTTATTGAAATTATGCCGAAACATAAACGATGAAAACTACTCCCCAGCTGAGGGGGGGAGCCTTTGCAGACCAAGGTTCAGCCCGTGGGACCCACTCTCACAACGGAGTCACCGGGGATCAGGGTGGAAATGCTGGCAAGCTCATTTCCATTTCCACCGCCAAACCCGGGATGCGGAGGCGCTCTCCCTTCGGCCGCCAGCGCAGCTCCGCGGACGCTGGGTGCTGGTGACCCGCTCGATGCCCGGCTCAGTGCCCCTCTCAGTGCCCTGCTCAGTGCCCCTCTCGGTGCCCTGCTCAGTGCCCCTCTCAGTGCCCTGCTCAGTGCCCCTCTCGGTGCCCTGCTCAGTGCCCCTCTCAGTGCCCCTCTCAGTGCCCGGCTCAGTGCCCCTCTCAGTGCCCGGCTCAGTGCCCCTCTCAGTGCCCCTCTCAGTGCCCCTCTCAGTGCCCCTCTCAGTGCCCCTCTCAGTGCCCGGCTCAGTGCCCCTCTCAGTGCCCTGCTCAATGCCCGGCTCAGTGCCCCTCTCAGTGCCCGGCTCAGTGCCCCTCTCAGTGCCCTGCTCAATGCCCGGCTCAGTGCCCCTCTCAGTGCCCGGCTCAGTGCCCCTCTCAGTGCCCTGCTCAATGCCCGGCTCAGTGCCCCTCTCAGTGCCCGGCTCAGTGCCCCTCTCAGTGCCCTGCTCAATGCCCGGCTCAGTGCCCCTCTCAGTGCCCGGCTCAGTGCCCCTCTCAGTGCCCTGCTCAATGCCCGGCTCAGTGCCCCTCTCAGTGCCCGGCTCAGTGCCCCTCTCAGTGCCCTGCTCAATGCCCGGCTCAGTGCCCCTCTCAGTGCCCGGCTCAGTGCCCCTCTCAGTGCCCTGCTCAATGCCCGGCTCAGTGCCCCTCTCAGTGCCCGGCTCAGTGCCCCTCTCAGTGCCCTGCTCAATGCCCGGCTCAGTGCCCCTCTCAGTGCCCGGCTCAGTGCCCCTCTCAGTGCCCTGCTCAATGCCCGGCTCAGTGCCCCTCTCAGTGCCCGGCTCAGTGCCCCTCTCAGTGCCCTGCTCAATGCCCTGCTCAATGCCCCTCTCAGTGCCCCTCTCAGTGCCCGGCTCAGTGCCCCTCTCAGTGCCCCTCTCAGTGCCCGGCTCAGTGCCCTGCTCGCTGCCGTGCTCACCATGCTGACCAATGCGCCAGCGGTCGCTTTTCCACCGAGGCACCACGGCCAGACTGTCCCCCGTGCCCGCTCTTGCCCAGAGTGGGTGTCCCCAGTGCCAGCCCTGTGTCCCGCCGGCCCCGCTGGCGCAGTCGCCCCCTCTCCTTCTGCTTGGCTGAGAAGGAGCTTTTTTTGGCCTCTGCTTCTGTCATCTGGCATTTAAATGTAACGAGAGCTCTCGTTGCTAACATTTATAGCAGCAAAATATTTAAGTTCCAGGGCTTGTAACACATGTTGTTCGTGTCCCCTTGCCAGGCCCAGCTGCAGGCTCCCAAAGCCTTCCCTGCGCTCGCTTCGGGGCCGTGCCAGCGAGCGGCCGCTGCCCCCGGCTGTGCGGCAGTGGGCGAGCAGGAGCTCCGGGGTGGCCGGTGGGAGCCAGCACCGGCACCAGCACCAACACCAGCAAAAGCATCAGCACCAACACCAGCAAAAGCACCAGCACCAACACCAGCACCAGCACCAGCACCAGCGCATCCCGCAGCAGCGCTGGGGCTCCGGGAGGGCTCCCAGTGCCGGCTGCACCCGGAGAGTGCCCGCACACGAAGGGCGGTGGAGGGTTTGTCGAACTGGTCCCTGCGGCGGGGACACATGGAGGAGGAAAGAGGAGAAGGACAAGGCTCAGTCACCAGGCTGCCACGACTCCGGCCACCGGCAGCAGTTGGAGAGGGTGGTTCAAAGTGCCCGATTCAGTCCCGCCTGTGCCAGGGCGTGTGTTTGGACGCTCCTGCCGCTCCCTCTCCAGCCCCGGCAGTCAGCCCGCAAAACCGGCCCGAAAGGAAAGGCAGAGAGCAAGCGCAGCCCGCTCTACCCGCATGGAGCCGCACGCGGCTCTGTCCCTCACCCCCTCCTCGGAGCCCGAGGTGCCAGGCTGCCCAGGGATGCTCCTGCTTCCAGCAGGGAGTAGGGCGAGAGGACTCGAAAGCAGAAAGCCACAGCCCCACAGCCATCGAATAAGATGTTCCCGGCTTTTTAAAAAGCCTCAAGCACCTTCAAGTGTTACCAAGGAGTCTCTCTTCCTGCTCCTGTTCTGTCTACCCTTTGCTACGGTAACCTCGGAGAGCTGGTTTGATCCACCTGTTCCAGGGCACGGCAGGAGAAGGACAGCACTGGCTCCCAGCCTGGCCCCAGTGGCTTAGGGTCATCCCAAAGCCACAGGTCCTTGACACACTGGACACTGCAGGGGCTGTGCAGAACAAGAAGAGACTCTTCTGACCCTTAGGGTCACAGCAAGCAGCTCGAGATGCAAACCCCAAAGGCTCTGTTAGACAATACAGAAAAAAATCCCGTTTTTTAAGCCTGAAGATTTTTGAGCCGGTCTCCAGATCCTCTCCCTGGGGTTGAACCAAGGGAGCCCTCACCTCTGCAGGAGCAAAGCAGGGGCCAGCGGCCATCTCAGCCACCAGCATCTTCTTCTCCCACTTGTGTCTCATGACTCTCCCCATCACATGGGGTCAGGAGGGTCTCATCCCCTGCACCTCTCTGTGACAGGCTGCTTCTGCTTGGAGATAGGGGCCAGGCTCTGAGCTGGAAAACCATATCGAGCACTTTGGAGCAGCCTTGACATGGGCTCTTCTGTCCTGAGAGCAGACACGGGGGAAAGGAGTGGACTGCAGACACAGGAGGGAGAGGAGATGCTGGATGCATGGTGTTGGCCTGACGCCTTCCAGCAGAGGCCAGGACTCTGATGCCTCCATAGCACAAGGGGTGGGGTCAGAGCAGCAAGGGACATGGCCTGAGCAGCTGATAGAGAGGACAGGCTGAGGGAGCAGCAGCCACAGTGAGGACAGTTCTCATCATTTTGTTCTCCTAAAGCCAGGCATCAAGTTTATTTTCCTCTGCAATAGCTGACTAAGAGGCTGGTTAGGGGGAGACAAGTATTTCATTGTCTGAATCAGGACAGGGAACTGAAGACTGCTCACTGTGATGCTTCTGGACAGCTGGAAAGGGACAGAGGGAGAATGTCTGTCAATACTGGAGGTGACAGAAATAACCCAGGAGTGTATCAGAGGCAGACAGCCCAGCACAGCCAGTGTGTGCCATGCCATGCTGCTGTACTTAAATAAACCACTTTGGGAGGGCCCAGATTTCTTCAGCTCTTCTGTGACTGGCATGGCTGAGGGCACAGCCTGGCGCGTGTGCTTCTCCCTGGGTGAGCCCAGCGCAGTCCAGCTGGCTGCTAATCTGCAGGGTCCTTTCCGGGAGCACAGTTCTCCCGTGGAATAAACTATGGCTGGAATGTGGTGTGGCACACAGCAGGGTGCTGCAGCTCAACTCCAGAGCACAGGGAGAGCTGGGTGAGGGGATGGGAAGCAGGGACAAACTGCTGTGCAAACATTTCCAGGGATGGGCAGCCACAGCTTCTCTGGGCACCCCGTGCCAGGGCCTCACAACCCTCACAGCCAAGAGCTTCTTCCTAGTCTCTAATCTAAACCTCTCTCTCTTCTCTTAGTTTACACCTTGTCCTATCACAGCAGGCTTTGCTAAAAAGTTCATACCCAGCTCTCCTGGAGCCCCTTTAGACTCTGGAAGGGGCTCTGAGCTCTCCCCGGAGCCTTCTCTTCTCCAGGTGAGCACCCCCAGCTCTCCCAGCCTGGCTCCAGAGCAGAGGGGCTCCAGCCCTGGGAGCATCTCCGTGGCCTCCTCTGGACTCTCTCCAGCAGCTCCATGTCCTGCTGCTGGGCCCCAGGGCTGGGGCAGCTCTGCAGGTGGGGTCTCACCTGAGCACAGGGGCAGAATCCCCGCTCCCTGCTGCCCACACTGGGGATCAGCCCAGGACACGGGGGGTCTCTGGGCTGCCAGTGCACGTTTCCAGGTCGTGTCCAGCCTCTCAGCCCCTGGCACCTCTCCTGTTCCTTGGGGTTTCCCTTGCTGTAACTGAGCAAGCTGCGTCCTCCGTCACCACCTCTGTGAGGGTTCGGTGCTGCTGCGCGCTTTGGAACAGCTGGCAGGGGCTGCACGAGGGCTGGCTGCGTTCTGCCTCTGGGAGGAGCTTGCAATGACGCCACCGAAAAGAAAAAGGGGGAAAGGAATTCTGTCTGTGCCCGCTGCATGGAGAAACGTTTCCACACAAGGTGGCACCTGTCTCCTTCCTTCCAGTCTCGAGCCGGAGACGCTGAAAGGCACCTGGAAATATTCTCTGAAAATTAACTCCTGGTAAACAGGATGCAGAATCCATCATTAGTTCCCTCGTTAGCCATTGCTTTTCCCTGGGCACTCAGGCACCTCAGGAATTGCTGCCACGGTCAGTGCTGGGGCTGGGCAGCAAGGAACAGGCAGGAGGGACGGGGTGACAGCAGCTGCCTCCACTCCAAGTGCCCGGCTCTGGGACACGTGGACATCCACTCAGAGCCTCCCAGCACCAGGAGGGTCCGGGGAGCTGAAGGGGATCCCTGCCCACTCCCCCCGTGAGGCACTGCACATCCCACTGCAGATGGGCAGAGGTTTATGTGCTCCAGATCTGCCCTGTGCTTGATCTGACAGAGATTAATGCTCTGTGCCTGTAATTTAAATCACAATTAAGGTATTTTAGAATATCTCTTCATACACTCTGCAGACCAGTGCAAGCTCTGCTGACACATGAGGTGCTTTTGCGTTCCAATGCGGGATGCTGGAGGGGTCTGCCTTCCACTGCAGGGCTTTGCTTCTGATCCCAACCTTTCCACACAAGGAAAATGCACAGTATTATTGCATATTGGAAATGCAGCGTAGCTAGAACAGCTCTTGTGTCAAGCAGTGAGACAGTACCACCACTCGCAGGCTAAGGAAGGAACTGGGCTGTCCTGCCCCCTGTGCTTCAGTACCCCTCTGCCCCCTCTGTCTTCAGGCTCAGAGCCCACTGGGCACCCACAGGACCCCCCAGCCCAGCAAGGGGGCCCGGCACAGAGATGCTCCTGCTGAGCATCTCCTCTGGCAGCACGGCCAGCAGCACAGTCCCACCCCGCCCTGTCCCAAGGTGTGCACACCTGAGCACGGTGGTTTTAAACCTTAAAAACCTTGGTGAGGCACGGAGGTGCCAGATCCCTTACTTGCATCAAGGTCCTTGGTCCTCAGAGTTGCAGAGAAAGGCAGGGATATGTCTTGAAGGCTGCAGGAAACCACTTTGATTTTCATGTGATTATTTTTAACCCCTATCATGCTTCTCCCACCTGTTTCCAGCTCCATGGTCTCTGCCTGCCCGGTGCTGGCCCAGTGCCTGGGGGCTCAGGCTCCCATGTTGGTGGTGCAGGACAGCAGTTCAGGGAGGAGTGCAGGACAGACTCCCCCTCTCCAGCCTCCCTGGAGCAGAAGGAGAAAGGGCATGGGGACAGAAAATATGATAAATACATATCATATGTAAGGAAAGGAAAGGAATTGTTTGAAAAAGGAAAAAACCTAGACTTCAAGCCTGCTTGGTTTACCTGGGTGCAGGGAAGAGGGAGGAAAGGCAGGGATGGTTTTGCCAGGGTCTTCCACGTATCTCCACAGGGCACTGAAATGCAGAGCCAGCACCAGCAGAACTAAGTGCCTCCTCTGGAACCAGCATTTATTCCCTTTAGCTGTTTCCATCTCAATAAAGTTGGATAAAGTAGGGTCTGGATGCTTCACTTTGAAATAGTGGGGCCAGTGTAAGTCTGCCCTTGCACGGAAGCCCCTAATCCCCCATGGAGTGCAGGAAAGTGTCTGAACAGCCGTGCTCAGTGAGCTCAGATCCTGACAAATCCAGCACATGAGGTGACGCAGCAGCTACCACCAAGACCACCACGCTGCCAGGGCCAAGGACCAGCTCATGCCATGCTGCAGCCCTGCACCAGCTGTGGGCACATGGGCAGGAGGGGAGCTTTGGGGGGCACAGAGGCTCAGACACCCAAACCCCCACATGCTGCCTGATGGGAAATTGTTCCTTGTCCTGTTTCTGAGACGTGATTGGGCTTGACAAGCAGCATGGCTTCATGAACTGTGCTCGGGCTTTGCGTCATTTGCCTTATTGCGGCCGAAATCTCCTCCCAGCCCTCCCTCCTGCCTGCACCCACAGGCAACGGCGGCTGCAACAGGCACCTACAAGCCCAAAGAGCGAAAGACGAAAGGATAAAAATACCCATGTAAGAAAAAGAAAACAAAAAGGGAAAAAAAACCAGGCACCATCTGGATTCCAAGCCTGGAGAGCAGAGAAGCACTGGGCAGGAAGGGAGCAAGCAGAGAGGGGCTTGCTTGCAGGTTCCAAGAGCCAGGGAGCACTGCTGATTCTGTGTCTGTTCCCACCACAGCCGGTCTCTGGAGCCACATCCCTGCTCTGTCGCAGCAAACTGGGCATTTACACAAACCTCTGTGGGTACTCCCAGCAGGCAGCAGCTCACCCATCCCTGTGGGGTGGGAAGGGTTGGAGCAGCTCACCCATCCCTGCAGCGTGAAGGGAACAAAAAGCAGCATGGAGGAAGGCAAGGGGGAACCTACCCCAGAGTGGATGGGAGGTCCCTGTTGCCAAACTGCCCCACTGTTCATCTTCCTTCTCACTTCAATTTCATCCTGCCTGGAGGCACGAAAGGAACTCAGGCTTGGGAGAAGCAAGATGCCAGAAGCAACATTTTCTGCTGAAGTGCATCCATGTGGGGCCAGGGAAGGAGTCTGTCCAGGATGGGCAGCAGCAATCCATGGGGAGCCAGGCAGAGCCGGGGCAGGACCCCTGCTCTCGCGGCAAGTCAGCAGCAAACCAGCACCCACCCCAGCCAGACACTGGGTTTAAACCCAAGCAGAGACCGTTTCCCAAGGCATGTGCAAGGCCAGCCTGGTGCTCCTTCAACCTGCAAGGGCAGACATGCGTGGCTGCCACCCTTGTGTCCTCACCTCCTGGGCAGCCCAGCGGGGCAGGACGCCCAGAGCGTGGGCACAGACCCCCTGCCTGCCCTGGCAGCG
Source organism: Mohoua ochrocephala (assembly GCA_013398855.1). Taxonomy (NCBI): domain Eukaryota; kingdom Metazoa; phylum Chordata; class Aves; order Passeriformes; family Acanthizidae; genus Mohoua; species Mohoua ochrocephala. Next base: position 246,537 of record VZTA01029026.1, read on the forward strand.
CTGGGGCAGGGCAGGCAGATCCCCTGCCTGTTCCCAGGGTGAATCCCACCTGCCGTGGGCAAGGCTGCAGGGAGGGAATGGTGGGAAAAGTGACTTGTCCACAACTCTAAGGAACATTCCTGCAGCGGAGCGGCAGCACTCTCAGCCCCTCCTGCGGAGCCACACGGGACTGGCAGATCAGCAGCTCCGGAATAAATCCTGAATAGCAGCACAGGTCAGGCAGCTGATTTCTGCCTGAAATAAATGGCTTTGCGGCAGTGCTTCACCTCAGGGAAAACATGTCCTGACAAGCCGCAGTTACTCAAGTGCCCCGAGGGTTTGTGGAGCCTGGTTCCTTTGGAGAGTGTTTTACTGACTGCTCCCAATGCCAAGAGCAGCTTTATACCAGTAATAAACAAGGCAAAACATGGAGCCAGAGCAGACAGCTGATAAAAACCCATATTTTGCTCCCTGTGTTCACTTTTCTGGCTCCGCAGCACAGGGCGGGTAAGGGGAGCAGGAAATCTTTGTGCTGCTGGCACACGGCCTTCCTCCTGTCAGGTAAAACACTCCCCGGTGCTTCTGCTGCTCCCTTATGCCGACTGCCAGGAATCATCACTAGAGGAATGCACAAGACATGCCTTGGACTGTGAATGTTCATCAGCTCTCTGCTGCTGAAGCAGAACTATGAGGCTGAGCACAGGCTTACGTGCCTTGCCGGGGCGGTGGAGGAGCTCACTCCTGCGACGGGCACCCCACCTGTCCCTCCTGCCCAGCCCGACCCCGCGGCCACAGACAGGGCTGAGCACCAGGCTGCTGGAATATCTCATCCATCAGCAGCTCCAGGGAGCTGCAGCAGCAGCAGCACCGCGGGAGGGAAGGCAGAGACTAGCCGAGTGGAGAAGGAGCCGCCGGGGCTCGTTGGGAGCAAGGCTGCAGAGCCCCGGCAGGACGCGGCGAGTGCGAGCTCCCTGCCGCGCACAGGCTGCCATCGCTGTCTGTTCTAAAATAGCATTTACCATGACAAGAGGTGTCGGATGGGCGCGGGAGCGCTGGCTCTCCCCAGCTCTTCCCTTGCCGAGAGCCTGTCTACACTGCCATATGTTACTCTGCCGTATACTTCATCGTGCTTTATTTGTCATCCTCTAGCACATATGGTAACAGCTCCACTGCCTGGCACTTGGAGAGGCTGGATTTAGCTCTGAATCAGGCACAAACAAACACTCACTTGGGGCAGTGCTCTTTGCTTCTCACCATCCCCACCTCCCCAAGCTGCCTCGAGGAAGAGAAACAGGCAGGCAGCTGGGCTGGATCAGCACTGCAGGTCCCTTTCAACTGAAAGCATTTTATTTTAGTACTTTATCCTATCCTATTCCACTATTCTGTTCTATGCTATGCTATGCTATGCTATGCTATGCTATTCTTTTGTGTTATTCTATTCCATTCCTTTCTGCAGCCTCTGCCATGGCAAGCAGGAGAGGTAGGAAAAGAACAGCCACACTTCAGTTTGGGATTTACCGAAAGCCATCCCAAAGAACAACCATGGGAAAAATAATCACAGACGAAGGAACCAATGGTGAGAGACTTCTCATACTGGCCAGGCAGGGAACTGACCAGACAGGCCCTGAAACCTGCATGGCCATGGTGGTGGCTGCTGTCCCTTCTCTTCAGTGTCCCTTCTGGGAAGCCAAAAGCACAATCCAACCGTTTCCCTTGGTGCAATCGTGTTTACTCAAACAGAACACGCTAGTTCCTTTTACCTTGGGCACAGCAGGGACAAACACTGCAGGAACATTGCTTGCCCACCAGTTCTCAGCCTGTCATTCCAGATAGAGCCGTGGCTCCAGGAGACTCTGTCCCTGCTCACTCAGCGGAGCCACCCTCCAAACTCTTGCTCCTTTTGCCAGCACAGGGGAGGTCCCTGCCTGGGACTGAGCTCACCAGGGGCAGAGGCTGCAGCAGGGCAGGGCAGGGGCTTTGCTGACCACCAGGCAGGGATGTGCTAGCTGGCTGTGCTGGAACACTATTTTTCTTAAGAAAATATTTAAGAAGTTGTTCATGTGCTTGGGAAAATTGTTTTATCATGGGATGGTTTGAAGCATGCACCCTTCCAGCTGTGCCCAGAAATACTCTGCCATGGAAGGCAGGCAGAGAAAGGGGAGACATGGAAGCACTGCCTTTACCAGCCCAGGCAGCGTGTGGGAACACTCGTGCCCTGCCGCAGGGTCACTCAGGTATCCGGTTGTCTGTCCCTCTGTCCACCCATCCATCCACCATTCTGCTGAACCCTTGCTCCCCAATGAAAGCCCTGCCCAGCCATGCTGGAGGTGGGTGCCGGGCCAGGGCCTCATGTTCCTCCACCAAACAAGACCAGAGAAGGAGGAGAATCCACAGGAAGCCTCAGCCTGATCTCACCTCCCCCAGAGCATTCCCAGCCACCTCTGGCAAACAGCAGCAAACTTCTGCTTCTGTTCCCCAGATCAGGTAACTCTCACTGGACACGACTGCAAAGTTCTGCATGGAGCCCACGGCGCAATCCGCTGCGTGCCTGAAACCACAGCGATCGCGCCAAGTGACTTTAGCAGGCAGAAGGTGTGTGCAGCCCCAAGGAAACTTTTTCTGTGCCCCTCACAGAAATCTGGTGCTTTCTGAAAGGGAAGACAGTCTCCAGATCCTTATACTTCAGGAGTGCTGTGGAGCGTCAGTAATAAGTCATTTTTGGCAGGCATTTGTGAACAGCATCCAGGGAGGGAGAACTTCATCAGAGCAGAGAAATCCTTCCAGCCTGCCTTTGGTATGACTCCAGCAAGCCTGAAATATCCCTGAGAGCTCTGCTCCTTCCCCTTCTCAGAGCTATCCTGACCCTGTCTTGGGCAAGGTACCCAATTTACATGTTCCCAGGCCACTGGCTTGCAATGTTTATTTATTTTTATACAGGGTTTTGCAATTTAAAGGGTTTGGATGGGTAGGAAAATGGGCATTTGCTCAGGGAAAGGCTGCCTCAGTTACAACAATTTCCATCCCTCCCCATTAGGGCAGCAGGACCGTGTTACTGCCTGAATGCAGGGTGCAAGTGAGCCCCATACAATGTGATTTCACCCAGCAATTAATTACCGGGCACTTCTCTAATTAGCAGAGCTTCCATCGACAATTCCCAGAGGCCAACAGCAAATGCCAGATTCTGCCCCTCCAGCAGCTGCCTAAAATATCTTCTAGGGCAGTGCCTGCTGTTGTTGGGACAGGAAGCAGGACCCGTACCTCTAGTCTCCTCCTGCTCCTGCGAGAGCATCACACGCTCCTCCCGCAGCCCCACGAGCACTCTGGCTCCCCTGGGCTGGGACCTGCTGCCACTGGCACTCCGCACACTGTCCTGGCGGGCTCCTGGGCTGAGACGGGGCTGGGTGGACCGTGAGAGCCAACACTGCTGTCTGGGCACTGCTGAGAGTGAAATCAGCCTCCCCAGGCCAAGCTGGTGGTCCAGGAGCTGTTTTGTCTCCCCGGGGTGCACGTGGGCAGCCATGTGCTCAGTGCCTGCCCCGCCGGCCAGAGGGCACAAGGTCACTGGCCAGAAGGCCAGCAGGTCACCAGCCCCGGCCCTAGGGCTGCCAGTCAAGGTTATTGGTGACGCACCTGCCCAAAAAGCCAGCCTGGGAGGAACCATGCCAGGCAAGGAGGAACCTTGGCACCTGAGCGAACACAGGGAGTGGGCAGGGGGGACTGGCCACTGTTGACCTTGGGAGCTGCACAAAGCACAGGAGGTATTTAACCCCCTTCAGAGGCCCTTGAAACCTCTTCTGAGCTCTAAACCTCGACAGCTGAGGACGCAGGGAGTGTTTTCCTTACCTTTTTGGCAGGGTATCGCTTTCAGCTGACTCTGGTGGAGCCGCTATGACCGAAACAACAGGTTACTCGGGGTGAGTAACAGGGGAACATTTGAATTTGTTTTAATAAGAAAAATGTTCTCTGGGTTTCATTTAAGCCTCGTTTATAGAACTAACCTGCACTGTTAGTTAGCTGCTTCCCATCTCTTAGAGCAGGTGGAAAGGAACAGCAAGCTGGCCTCTGGCTGCCTGCAGGGTCTGCACTTACCCTGCCAGGCAGTTATCTGGGACAAGTGTGAAATCCTGATTTGCTAAGAGCTTAATAAACTGTCACGTAGAAAATAGCACAGCACAGCACCCCTGGACATTGCTGGCAAAACCCTGTGAAGGAAAGAGCTAAGGTTGTCATTGACAAAACTGATAAATACTGAGACATATTTTTTGCCAAATACATAGATATAATAACAGACATGTCAAAGAGGTTACCTGGAGCAGAAAGACAGCTGGTCCAGACACCACACAGAGCTGGCTCGTCGCTTGACCCTGTCCCATCCCTCTCCCAACACCCGGGCCGTGTGTACCCTCGCGGAGCTTCCAGGCTGCCCTGTGCCCCACTCCTGCCTGTCCCCCGCCCTGTGGGCACCACCTGGTGCCCCAACCCATCTCCTCGTTGTCTCCCCGCAGGAGTGGCTTTGTCCTTGTTAAAAACCCACACTTGGACTTGATGGAGGAGGACATCCTGTACCACTTGGACTTGGGAACAAAGACGCACAACCTGCCAGCAATGTTTGGGGACATAAAGGTAAAGAGCAGGTGCAAAAGCGAGACAGCAGCTCCCCCCTGCACAGGCTCTCCAGCTGTGCATCCCATGGCGCTACCAGCCCATGCCGGGGCCCCGCTGCTGCCAAAGCTCCTGCTGGGATGGGGTCTGGCTGCTCACTAAGGGACTCAGCAGCCCAAGGCAGCTTAGGCAAGGAGGTTGTCTGTCCTTGTTTGTTTTGGGCAGAAATCACAACAGAAAATTATCCTTCTGAAAACCTGTAGCTCTGTAAAACGTGATTTTATATTGGCCCCATGTTGGAGGACAGAGAGAGGAGGCATTTGTCCAAAGCATCTTGATCATCATCTACTGGAGACAAGGGAAGGAGGATGTCATATCATTTTTGGCTGAGACCCGCTGTCAAAACCGACTTGTCACAATGGCATCCTCTTCCATTTCAAACCGGAGCCTTTCCCTAGCCGTGCGGGGGAAGGGCCTCAGTGCCCAGGGCTGGAGCAGCCTGGCGCAGCACAGCGTGGGCTCCTGCTGCCCTGTGCCCTGGCAGCAGGATCAGCAGCACTGCCCTGGCAGCTGCACACTCATCCTCCTCCTACCTTCAGCGAGCATATTTTCCTTTAATATGTAAAATTTGTCCTTTTTCCTCCCTGACTTTATGGCCTCTATGCCATCAGCAGTGCTCACTAATTGCAGTCAGCACTGTCCATAGAATAAATTAACCAATGAGCTTCTCCAACACCTGGGTTTGCTTAGCTATCAGTGGTGATACTCACAGCTTAAATTTGCTGAATTATTTTAGATTTTCTTGCCTAGGACTGATACCCAAGCATGTGCAGCCGTACGGCTGCCCAGACGCAGGGTAGTCACCACCCTGACAGAGTGACGGCCTGGGTTTCGTGTTTACTCCTGGTTTTGCGACCCTCAGTTGTTCCAATGTCCCTGGACTGATGGTGAGGAAGTGGCATCCCGCTGCCTTCTCTGGAAGATGTGTCTGGCGCAGCCACCACGCCACGTTCAGACTGACTCGTGGTACTTGTTCTAGCTAAGTACCAACACACTGATGTGGATATTTTATTTCCAGTTTGTCTGCGTTGGCGGCAGCCCGAACAGGATGAGGGCGTTTGCGCAGTTCATGCGCCAGGAGCTGGGCCTGGCGGGTGACGGGGAGGACGTGGCTGACATCTGCGCGGGGTCGGACCGCTACGCCATGTACCGGGCAGGGCCCGTGCTCTCCATCAGCGTGAGTTCCGCGCCGCGTCCCCGGGGCCATCCGGGGCTGCTGCTGGCAGGGTCCCACAGCCGGACAGCGCGGGGTCCGGCTGCCCCGGCCACAGGGACGGGGCCAGCACAACCTCTCCCTCACATGCCTCCGCCTCCCCCAACACCCACCAGCAGACTTTTTTCCTCTTTTCGTTGTTCAGCCACTAACACCAGTGCAACCTCTCAGCCGTGGCAAAGCTGCTTCTGTTCGAATAGCATTCCCCAGCACCTGCACTCTCCGTTCGGAAAGTGCCACTTTAACAAAAGACGTGCACACGTTCAGCTCAGTTTGGGAGGCAAAAACCACTTCTCACCACACATGAACTATGAAACGCTGCTGGGAGTATTACATTGATACAAGCTCTAAAATAAAAACCTGGCCTTGTTATTAATGATTCTTTTAGAGCAGGATTTTTGGCACTGAACAAAGGGAAAAGCAAACACAGGCTGTGCTGGAGAGCACTCACACCCAAAGGCTTGGTCCTGGTGCCGTTTCTTCAGGCACAAGATTAGTCTGAAATGTGATTCACAGGAGATGGAATCACTCACACAGCAGAGCTTGTGTTTTGTCCCTCTGACAAAACCAAACCAATCCTGACCAAGGGAATCAAGCCTGAGGGAATCAATCTGAGAGGATCCAAGGGGAAGAATTGCCACAAGATTTGCTGTTCCCCAGCCTGGCAGCAGCAGTGACACAGCCAGAAGCAAATCCTCACCAAGCTCATGGCCATGCACCAGCTTTGGCCAGTGCAGAAGAGGACATGGGGCAGAGCACACGGCCGCCCCGAGAAGCATCACGCAGAGCAGCTGCCAACATCACATTTCTGCAAGTTGCTTGGAAACACAACTGAGCTCAAACATACGGGGGCAGGAACACAGATTCCTGCTCTGAATATTTACAATGAGAATAAATTTTTTAGGCATTGGTGAATAAGCCAGGCTGATGTTCCAGGATAACAACATGCAAAAAGGTTTCATATTTAAAACATGATACAAGGCAAACAGAGCATTGGTCTCACAGCCAAGAGAAAGGACACAAAGCAGCACGAAAATTGGCTGTGTAACTTAATCAATGGAGCTTCCACACGTGCTTCCTTCAGGTTTTTGAAGATGATAGCAAAACCAAAAAAATTTGAGGCATTTTCAAGAGGAGAAACCAAACCCCACGGCACCAAACACCTTTTGTACTTAAAAGTTCAGCTAAGAAAAGGATGTTGGTCTAGCAATGGAGCAGAAGACAGATGACCAAGCAAGGGAGCACTGGGCAGATGCAGCGGAAGCCCCAGCAGCTGCAGGCCTGCAGAACATCTGCCAGCCCTGGGGAGCAGCAGCAGAGACGGGAGTGGGGCAGCACAGTCCGTGGAGGATGGGAAAAAGCCAGTGCCAGCGGTGGGGAGCTGGTAGCCAGGCAGGTGCTGGGGACAGAAGGGCAGCAGGGCAGGGAATGTGAGCCAGGAAGAGGGACAGGCAGCCTGCAAGGCACGCAGCAAACACCTGACCCTGAAACCTGTCCTCACCAAGGGACACAAACTCTTCCATTGTCCTTCGTGCCCAGCAATGTGGCGGAGACGCTCCAGTGTGGGGCGAGGACAGGCTGGAAGGCACATGGAGAAGCGAAGGCTCAGGCTGTCCTCACTGAAATTCACCGCTCCCAGAGTACAAGCAGGACACAACAAAGTGCGAGTCAGCACGTGGCATAAGGACTGGCAATGCACGGGGACGGCCGTGGAGCATTCGGATGTTGGGATGCATTTGTGGACCTTCCTTGAAGGACAGGCACCATCTGTGTGCCTGCACAGGGTCCCCAGGGATGAACGCCAGCTCTGCTGACATGAAGAGCCTTTAAAGCATCGAGGGGAGGAGAAGAGGTTAGACACTTCACCTGGACAGGCTAAAAAGACCCCAAGATGTCTCTTCCCCCTCCAAAAAATTGCTGTTGGCATCATCAGCAGAAGAGGCCACAGCATAACCCTGAGCGCGTTGCAGTCACGTACCCGTCACCTGCCGCAGCCTCACGGGGACTGACGTTTCTCTTCTCTCTCCTTCCAACAGCATGGAATGGGCATCCCTTCCATTTCCATCATGCTTCATGAGCTGATCAAACTGCTGCACCATGCGAAATGCCGGGACGTTACTATTATACGCATCGGTACTTCTGGGGGCTTAGGTAAGCGATTCATGGTCTTTCTTCAGAGCAAAACAGCTATTATTAAAAAGAACTCTCAGCAATAGGTCATGCAGTTCTGAACTTTAGCATTTTGTCAAGTCTCTAAATATAAAACACGGTATTTTGTTTTGGGTTAAAACCCAGAAAACTTGTAGCGACTGGCTTGGCAGAGTGCACATTCTCAGAGTGCACGAAGGCCTTGATTCCACCACAGCCACATGTCACTTTCCAAACAGAAAACACGAGTTAGTGGTGACCCAAATGAATCCATGATCCCTGGTGGAGGCAGTGGTGCTGCTCATGCCTGCACAAGTTGGTAGGGGGGACACGATCTCTGCAAGCCAGAAGCAGCTAAAACCCTGTTACTCAGCACATTCCCACAATCACTTATCTTGTGCTGATTCTGTACATTCTACTTGTACATCTGTGAAATTCATGAATTTCAATTACTCTCTGACATCTGCTTTACTCGCTGAAAAGAAGAGCCCGCAAGCACACGTAGATCTGTAGAGATTTTCCTGTTGTGCTGAAGTTTGGCAGCAGGACACAGGTGTTATAGCTCTGGCAGCCTCGGCTTCCGTTTCCGCAGGGATCGAGGCTGGGTCTGTTGTGATCACTGACACGGCCGTGGACTCCTCCTTCCAGCCACGTTTTGAGCAGGTGGTGCTGGATGATGTCGTGGTGCGGAGCACCGAGCTGGACAAGGACCTCGCGGAGGAACTGCTGGCCTGCAGCAGGGAGATTCCCGACTTCCCCACGCTCATCGGCCACACCATGTGCACCTACGACTTCTACGAAGGTAAAGCCAGCTTTGTCTGTCCCTCCTCACCACACGTAATGCCAGCTCTTTCCACTCTTAGGTGGGCAAAGCTGTCCCGGGAACCAGGCCACAGGAGGGCTGCAGGCAGGGACCTGCCTGGTGCTGGGGGGCCCAGGCAGAGCGGGGGGCACCCTCGGAACGCTCTGCTTGCACCTTGCTGAGTTTGCCACCAAGCTGTTCCCCTACAGCAAGATTGTCACTTCAGAACTAACAAACACTAGGAAAACATTAGGTTGGCTGTGAGATTTCCATAAACAAACTTTAGTTACTCCGGAACCATTTCTTTTGCAAAATTAAATGCTGATTGCAGAGTAGATGAAATGTAATAAATGAAGAATTAATAATCTGAGCACTATTTATAAACCTTTAGATCTGCTTGCAGATGCAGCCATCTGTGTACTGCTCAAGTCCATGTTTTATTTAAACAAAAAGCTATTTGAGAGGATTAAAGTAGGAGCAGCAATAAATGGAAGGGCTGTCCCAGGCTGGCCCAGCCGCAGGTAAGCATTTGCCTGCCCCAAGGCCTTCAGACACTGTGCGAGAGGAGGACCTGCACAGGGCACAGGTCTGCTCTGAGCACACAGCAGGACAGCCAGAGCCACTGGAGGGGTTAGAGGAGAGGGTTGGGAGGGGTGCTCACACCTGGCCACCCTGAACACCTGCAGTGGCACCTGGAGCTGCAGTAGGGGAGCACCAGTGCCCTGGACCAGCTCCCCGGCCAGCACCAGGGCTGCCCACACCAGGAACGCCGCTGCAAGCAGCTCCAGCTTCCATCCACAGCAGCCCTTGCAGAAAAATTAAACCCAGTCTAAGGGGGTTTCCTCTCCTCAGTGTTCCCATTCCGCACAGCTTGTTGAGCCTCTTCTTCTGTCAGTTGGCATTTTTGGGATTTAACCTGGCAGACCTTCACAGCTGACATGCAGCATGGACCTCAGGAGCAGCGATAGCTTGTCCCCACAGAGCACAGCATCCCCTGGGACCTCCCACCTGTGGGCTGACTCGACCTTTTACCAATGTTGAAACCTGTGTCATTCTCTCCCCTATACAGAGACACATCGTGCTGGCTTTAACACTGAGGGGAATACAAATTAACCAGCTACTCACAGGAGAACTTTGTGGGCCTCAGAGAGAACGTGGGCACTGCTGGACTTCCCATTTACACCTCTGCCCTGTGCCCCATGACCCCATGCAAGGCCATCAGTGACAGTCCTCTGCTTCCTTTCCAGGTCAGGGGAGATTAGATGGTGCATTATGCTCTTTTTCCAGTGAAAAAAAGTTGGAGTACTTAAGGAGGGCTTATGACGCTGGCGTGAGGAATATTGAAATGGAGTCCACGGCATTCGCTGCCCTGTGTGGACTGTGTGGCCTCAAAGGTGAGTTCTGTCGCTTCCACCTCCTCCCCACGCTCTGGCTTAACCCCCCTCTAAGGGTCCTGTTCGGTGCCAGAAGGCCAAACCCACATCCTTTATGATTTTATCTAGAAAAGGACACTAGAATTTTATAGCTCAATAAAACCCAAGCGTGCATTAGAAGACCTGAGCGCGTGCTGGACAAACCAGCAGCTTGCTCCCCTCACGCCCCTCCTGGCCCTACCGCACATCCCGCCCGTGCTGCTGCAGCCGCCACCAGGGTTTGCCGGGGCAGAGCCCGGGGGAGCGGAGCCGCGGCTCTCGGGGTCCCGCCGCGCCCGCCCCTCCGCCGT
>VZTA01029026.1:257270-268980 GCA_013398855.1 Mohoua ochrocephala
CCCGGCACACGGACCCCGGCTCCGGGACGCGGGAGGGGTCGGTCCCGCCGCACTCCCGCGGGCGAGCGGAGCGGCCGGAGCCCGCGGACACCGCAGTGCGGGAGCTGCCGGCCCGCAGCGCGGCTGGAGGCGCACCGGCCGAACCTGCACAGAAACCCGGGCTGCGTGACAGCTGCGGGTTCCTCACTCCAGCCGTCGTAAGGGACTGTCCTGTTAGGGTCACTCCTCTCCACAGCGATCTTCCAGGAAGGAGATCTCTTTGCTTTGGGCATAAAGACGAAACCTAAGTAAATGACATGAAAAATGAATCCATATTTGTGACCATTTTGTTACTTCAGTTACAAGGGCCGTTCAGATTTTCATTCCCTACAGTATTTAAAGATGTCACGAACAGGCACGTGCCCGAGTTTGAGCGCGAGAGGGACACCACAGCACCCGACCGTGCTCAGCTGAGGCACTGGTTAACATTAAAGCCACTTTTCTCATTACCAAAATTCACAAATAAGTAGTCTATCTTGAAACCAAATAACTTAATTTTCGCAGAGAAATTCTTATCAGGCTTTATAAAAATACGATTGAGAGTGAACTGCCCACGCTTCATCCCTGGCGTAAAGACAGGTGAGCTCTGAACTGCCTCCCCTACCCAGCCAAACCCACAAAGCAGGGCTGCAAGAGGTCGAGAAGCCTATTTACCAGTAACGTTTTTTAAATTACTATTTTCATGTGTGTAACTTGGAAAATTTCTCTTTTTTTGTTTAAGTGTAGAAAGGTTTATCATGAAAACCAATGTCATTATAAGCATCTCCGTTTCCTGAAGGGTTTTGATCAGCTCTTATGAGCAATGCTAAGGTGAGGATGATGAAGTAGGGTGAAACATCCACCTCCTTCCCACAGGAGCAGGAAAGAGGCATCTGGCCAGGCTGGGAAACAGCCGAGGGGTCTGCAGAGCTCTCCTGGCATGAGCAGCCTTGGCTGTGCTGTGCGAAATACCCTTTTACTGACTTGCATGTTCTCCACACTCCACTGTTATGTGAAAATCCCCCCCAAAATCCTCATTCTGGCCTCACTGTATCCCTAAAGGCCCTGACTTATCGTTGCATTGAGGTAGCCCAGACTTCTATAGGCTTCTACTCAGTTTCTACCCTGAGAAATGACAGACATGAAAACAACCACAAGTCTCTGCCTAAAAATCTGTGCCCGCTATTTCAAAACTAATGTCTTCTCCCTTTAAACTTTCTTTTTCATTAACATCTTAGTATTTATAAAATATGACAACTATAATCTCAATTTCAGTAGTGCAAAATTTTTTATCTTGTAGATCTGCTTTTAAAGGCAAGGGAAAAAAAATCAACTGCCTAGGTTTGGGATGATGCCTTTCTGGGAAGCGTCTCGCAGCCAGTCTGTTCCCCACAGCTAAGCACTGCTGGTCTCCCCACAGGAATATCCAACCAGTTGTGAGGTGGCCAAGTGTGTCTTAAAAATAACGAGTTACCCCAAGGGAGATACCAAAATAAAAAGCACAAATATACACAGAACTGTAATTTTAGCACGAGCACACACTTCTGGCTGAGCCCAGAAGACACCACTCCCCCAGCTCAGGGCAGGCTCTGCAGCATTTCCCCACTAAATAACTCAGCTGCAGCGCTGGGATTACGCTGCGCCCGGCTGGCCCTGTGCTCACTCTCACGAGTCTGTCACTCCAGTTCCCCCGCCTTTGGCACCTGCCTTGTGGTCTCCATCAACTTCCAAGGCCAGACCCCAGCGCTCTCTGGGCGAGGCCACGTTGTCACTGCCGTTGCCAAAGGTGTTCTCAGTTTCAGGTGTGAAAACCTGACATGGCTTGTCTCTGACTGCAAGGCAGCTCTGTGACCCACTGACACCTGCAAGGCCTCACAGTGTCACATCAAGGAAGGTCCCATAATTACCTGGAGACGCCACTGGGGATGTTCGGATCTTTCTGATATCCATTATCCTTAGAAATTTCTGGTCAAACTATTAATTGTAACTTGTTTACAGACATTTCATACTCTCATTATGTAAGGCTTGAAAACACAATCAGTTACAAAAGGAAATAGTATCAATTTCCCTTTCAGTTAATAGAATCATATTCAGTAGTGTCAGCTCTGAAATAAAGATGCCAGTTCTATTTCTAATTTCTAATTTATACTGAAAACCTAATCTGCAATATGAAATTGCATGACTGGTTTGCAGTAAATATGATGCAGCAAGCTGCCTTCTAAATATAGACAAAGGTTTCAGTTTCATCTTATCACAATCAAGGAATATTAGAAACATTGATGGCAATGAAAATTTTGTAACTAAAAGAATCAAATTCTCAAGGAACCTGGAAAGAAAATTGTGAGATTTATTCACGTAACATAATAAAATCTAAAGTAACTGCTGTGCAAAGCTATTTTGGACTTCTGCTGCCAATTAAATCCTAAGAATTCCTACTCAAGGTGCTGCACGTCAGATTAGCCTGTGCTGTGTGTAGGAGTCCTTAAGCACAGGTGTCCCAGCTCCCAGTCGAAAGGGACATGGGCAATGACACCACACCAGCACACACCCCAGCCTCTCCAAAACCACACCAGGCAGGTGTAACGTGGTGCAGCACAGCTCAGAAAGGCTTGGAGCACTTTAGAATGGCTGCACACACAGGGAACTGAGCAGTTCTAGGACACAACCAAAGGGAATTTATTTAAGGTTTGCACACTGTGGGCCAGACCAGACCCCTGATGTTCCTCTGCCCCTCAGATGAGAGGTGCTCTACACTAAAAGCTGTAGATTCCATGTCTCTTCTTGGAAGCTTCGGTGGTGGAAGTTTTGACAAAACCTCTCTTGCATAGAGTGTTTTATGCAGTCCAGCTTCTCGGAGAGCGAGCTCAACACGAAGCCTGGGGTCAGAAATGACCTGTTAAAAAAACCACAGCAACAATCAACAGAAGCCAAAAAGTACTGCCCTGAGGAGCTGCTGCCTTCCCTCACGTTCTCCGTGCACACAGCCCCAAGTGCAGCACAGACTCCAATCTCCTCAGGATTGTTCCTATAGAATCCAAGTACTTCAAATGCCTTTATGATTTTTCTCACAGTGTCCCCTTGTGCTTACACGGCAGTGCCGCTTCCATTTGTCAGAACGACAAATAATCCCAAGGAAATTACTTCTGAAATTTGTCAAAAGTTTATCTGACAAAATTTGCAAGCCTATTTCCGATCCCTCTTCCACGGTCTGCAGTGGCACCGCACTGGAAGTACAAGGAAGAGTGACACGTTGCTTCCAGCTCCAGCATCACCTCCCCAGCGCCCAGAGCTGCTGCAGACCAGCACTGGGAACACGATATACAGCCCCTGCAGCACTGAGGAGGAGCACGGGGATGTGCTGGGCAGGGATCACATTCTGCAGCCTGAGCAGCACCAAACCTGCCTGGAGCTGAAACAGAAAGAGCATGCTGAGAATTAAGGTATAGGCCCCAAATACGCACGTTCAGAGCATGTTTAAGTTAAGACTTATCAGAACCTTGTATGTTGGTCAGATTTGGGGAATTTTAATAACCAAACAAAACCCACATCTTTCCATTTCCAAACGGAGAAGCTTTAAAATGTCTTAAAATGGGAAGTGCTGGACAACTTTAGCTATAGACATTGTTAAATTTAATCTTATTCAGTGTCAAAAGAAAGCTTTTATACCATAGAATTGTACCATAGCTGTTCTCTTTTTGTAAACATAATTTTCAAATTCCAGAGTGGGAATAATTGCAAATGCATTGACTGAGCAGACAGGGAACAGTGAGGGAATCTAAAGATCTCAAGATGTTCCTTGATTGCATTTGAAATTGAGGGAGCGACCCTCCTCAGCGACCTGAGTGACCTGAAACATGAGTACAGTTAGTTCAGTTCCTGATTCATTTACACTTCAGTGGTTTATTTTCCTTTAGCCCCTGCAGATCACATCCCAACGGAGCTTCAATCCAGCAATAGTGTAAAGATGTTCAAGACACTGATTTTCAGCTTGTGAAGAGATTTGTGCTATGCATAAGCTTCCAAGAAAAAAGCATAGCCCATAGTTGGTTACCACAGCCCTTTTGTACAGTGGAAGAACTTTCACTGACTGGGGCAGGTGAAAAGGAAGCAGTCTTGTAAATAAATGCATAAGAATGTAAAATGGGTGAGTTTTAAATTGCAAAAATTTCAAACAGTGGTCAAAATGCCTAGCGAGCACCAGAACTGCCCAACAGTCCAGTTAGCCCAGCGTTCTCTCTCCAGTGGTGGCAATGGAAGATGCTCTTCTGAAGAGCCAGGAGTCCCACACTGAACCTGAATGGACCTTTGGGGTTCCCTCTTGAGCTCCTCCATCCCCTGTGCTGGGTCAGAGAGATTGCCCCACCTGTCACCCCTAACATTTTTGTCTTACACACATTATATTCTATATTCTACTGCTAATGCAGCTCTTTGGGATATACAATTAATATTACTGTCCCATGTCACTGCTGAGACACAAGAGCACACAACAGCCCACACGGCACAATTACAGCCCCATTACCTGTTCTTCACTGTACGTGTGCAACCTGAACAGTGGCTGCTGCAGCTCAAACTCGTCGTTGGTTCCAATGCCCATCCGAGCTTTAGACGCCACCGTATCAGCCACTGCTCTGGCTGGGTCTAACTTTGCAACAACGGCAACCTAAAGACACAACATGAAAATAACAATAACTCTGTCCATGTAGAGCTAAGGTGAGAGCAGGTCATCACCAGTAACACACCCTTTGAGAACACGATTATTCGTTGCCTTCGCAGCATAATAGCGGCGCGGGGTCCCAGCTGCAGAGATGGGCACAACAGGGATGTGTGAGAGAAAAGCAAGAGCACCCTGAGCTCTCCAACAGACACCGACATGAGCTCCAGTGTCCAACCCAGTCTCCACAAGGACCCAGAAGCCCCATAATTCTGCAATACCCACAATTCCCGGAAGTCCAAACTTTCTTCTTTTTCTTCCAATGGAAACAAAGGTGTTCAGGGTGATAGTTCACAATTTTTACAGAGTTCTGGGCAAAAACATTGAGTGATATGCCCCAAATAACACAACTCTGTTTTTTTTTCTGAAGTGCATCTGCTTTAACTGTGTAATTTCCTGTGGCTAGATCAGTATCAAAGTCTCCCAGACACTGTATTGTGCCAGAGTTAATCTTTTTTCATTGTTCACTTTCTTTGTGTTAAAATATTCAGATATAGGCTAATACTACTTTGGAAAAATACAGAAAGATGCACGAGCAAAATAAAGTCACAAGTCCATATGATGAATGGCTAAAACCAGAAAAAAAAATACTTTAAATTGCATACAATAATTTTTTCACCTATCTCTTTAATAAAATGTCATCTTTGTATTTACAGGCTGCCCAAATCTACAGGCTGGATGACTTTAGTAAAGATCTTTTTTTTCCCCCTATACAAACAATGTACGTGCTTTATGAAGCAGCATTTCATTAGTGTGAAACAGAGAATAAATGTTGGTCAGAGAAGTATAATGAAGTGGGAGCATCACCATCCCAGGCAAAGGCCCTTCCAGAAGCATTTTCTACTCTGGCAAGAGAATTGAGTCAGTGGGAAGGGCTCAGCAGATCATGACTACCAACCAGCCTCTTTGGAGGAAAAAAACAAGGAGATTACATACAGAAATGTAAATTAAGGAAAAATTACTCTTTCAAAAGTCAGCAGTAGAAGAACATAACCCTAGTGCTACTTTTACTGTGACATTAGCAAGCATAAGTAAGCATTTTATGGATGTCCTTTTAAAAGTAATATGCAAAAGTTTCAGAGAGTCAAATATCTCTGAAGTCATCCAAGGTGTCCGAGTTTTCAGAATTTAAAAAGAATATAAATTACTCATAAAACTTGCCTAAGACTCAAGGCAGACTTAAGGTTATAAAAACAAACAAAATCCAGAAAAAATTACAGAAGAAAAATCACACCCAACCCAAAGGAGACAGAGAAAAACCTTCTCTATCTCCTTTCAGATATCAACAGCTCCTACAGTACAATTTAATGTCATAACGTTCCTGCTGTCAGAGTTACAAAGCACATAGGATTTATAATATGACAGGATTACTGCTAGTCAGACCAGAAGTGCGTTTTACCTTGTTCATTTATTTGCTTTTGAGAGATTGTTCTTTTTCTCTCTCCCTGCCCTGGCAGCCTGTGTTTGTGTCAGCGTGCGTGTGAAATCCCTGCAGCCAGGGCCCAGCCCACCTGCTGTCGGAGCGCTTCCAGGCGCTTCTCCTTCTCCTCCTCCTGCCGGGCCTGGAGCAGGGCCAGCTCCTTCTTCTCCAGCACCCGCTTCTCCAGCAGCGCTCGCCGGAACTGCACCCTGCCGAGCACACACAGGGAAACGCTGGGCAGTGCCACTCTCACATCTCTGTGTTGCCATTTCAGTGCGAAAACTACGCTGATGTTCTCTACATCCACCTTACGATGCTGCGGTGGTTCATCAAAACGCCTCAGAAAGGCAAAGATGCTTTTTCATTTGAACGTGTTCTTTTTGTTGGAGTTTTTTTTGGTTTGGGTTTTTTGGGGAAGGGGAGTTTGGGGAGTTGTGCTTTTTATTTGTTTTTCAGTGGGTTTTGGTTGCTCAGTTGTTCTTTTAAACAACTTGGTAACCTTTCAGATTCCATGTCTAGACCACAGATTTTCTCTAGCATGCTTTATATAGCCCTGGTACTCTTTTCTCTCCCCCATTTTCTTTGCCAAGAAGAAATGTTCTCTCACATCTGTGTATGGCAGAAGAAATCTTTCCTATAACCCTTTCCATTAAAAGAAACACCTCACTCCCAGTCTTGTCACTGGAAAAAGAAAAAAAACTTGAGACTTACACCCTTCTTCCAAAGGAAAAAGCTGGAGGTTACTCCAGTAACTCCAGAACTTTACCCACAGCACTACTGTGCTGCTCCACCTTTCACTGCAGGCATTTACAGACTGTTGTGCAGAGCCTGTTCCTTATGGAGCTGTAGATATTTGTTGGTAGGTCACTTTCAGTCCTTGTACAGGAGCTGCCAATGCCATGATTTGAATTTGGAGAATTACCCTCCTTTTGCCCTTCGAATTTGAACTTGCCTTTAGAGAAACTGAGATGAGACGGCTGCTTCAACGACAACAAAACATGCATTGTTATTTTCTTACTCTCCAATTTTCAGTAAGCTCAAAGGAATATATAGCTTGTGCCATAAACTGCAAAAATCAGAACTAAACCTACAGGTCTGCTGGTGGCTAGCAAAGACCTCTGTGTCAATTACCCAATCACAATTAGCAGGACAAACAAATTTATCCTAAGAGAGTGGTAGGAGGCTGCCTGAGGGTACCCCAGAGAGGCTTCCAGTTTCTCACGGTGTCCACTGTAGTTTAGGCAGAGAAATGCTACAGCAGTAGTGCTCAGGGGTCATTCTGTACCAGGGAAAAAGCCTAATCTGCTTTTTATATGGAGAACATTTAATAAAAAGCAGATCTTCTTTTTTTTTTTTTTAAAAAATGACAAAAATTATATTATACTGAAACCCTTCCATTCTGCTTGAGCTGACTATTGTGATACATGTTTTAAAATACTCTAGAGTTAGCAAACATGAAATTCAGTACTCTGGAAGCTTCTGTGCAAAGCCAAGAAGGAAGACTGGGGGGGCACTTGGCCAGGCCTAACTTCAAACACTTTGTCTTGCCCATGGCAGTTTTCCTGCCTGGGGGAATACAAAGCAGTGCTAAACTGAAGCATTCTGTGGCCTTTCCATACCCAGTTTGAACCAGTCCGGGTGATCCCGACTGATTGCCAAAAGGCAGCCAGGGAGAGCGGGGTGGAGCCGGGGCACCGCCGCAGCAATGGTGTTTTCATGGCTGTGTTATCGTCCTCCACAGGCTGGAGAGAGCACGGCCAGGATTAACAAAGATGAAGTGTCATTGTCAGCAGGCAATGGCACAGCTATGAAATCCACACCCAGGGAAGGCAGACACCCTTGGAAATACATACTCAACTGCACATCACGTTCCTAAGTTGGAACTCCCTTCCAATACTTTTTTATACTTGGCTTCCAAATGTTTACTCAAGCTTTGATTTCACCCTGTCCACATCTAAATAAAGTTGTTCATTCTCTTTCACTCTTTCACACTTAGCAACATTTTAGCTACTATTTCTTCTAAGTAAAGTCAATTTTATAGAAAACCTCAAAATCAAAATGTCTTAATACTCAATTTTGCTTTTAAGCACCACAGTGAGTAACATTTTAATAAATCACCAGCTGATAAATGAGCATAACCGATTAGTTTCAGTAAAGATACCTTGTGTAGCATTACAGGTACACATTCGTGTAATTTTTGATAAGCGTATTTTCATTAAAACTCTGCTTTCAGACACTGTCTCATAAATATTCAACAGGAAATAACGAACTACTACATCTGGAGAGACCAGGAGGGTTCCAGGGGAGTGTGTGAGAGCCCTGAGGTGGGACGAGGGAGATGCACTGGTGAGCAGAACCCCACGGCAAAGAGTCGCCATCGCTCTGTTCCTGGGGGTCAATCATATCAAATTCTGACACAGAGCAACCTTTGCCTTCCCTTGGAATCCGGGGCCAGGCTGGCAGCAGCTCAGGTGCTGGGGTAGAACACATGCAGGGGGTTCCCACTCGCTGCTCCCTGGAGAGCAGGACTGTGATAACCCGTTTCCCATAGGTAGTCAGTGCAAATATTTGCACAATTCTATGCCAATTTTATTTTCACCCTGCAAGAGTAATGTCAAATCTATTGCTTTTGAGGGAAACATTCTTTTAGAATATGTGATGTATTTTTAAACCATTTCTTACCTCAGGGACCTGATGGAGAACCCGACTAAAATTCACTGCACACATAAAAAAGGAGAAGTGGACTGATGACAACAAACACTTGCCTTTTTGGATGCTAATTTTTGAAGCACAGTAAGACTTAAATGCAGTTGGTAGCTGTTGATACCACATTAAAAGAACGCTTATAATTTAGTGTTCTAAAGACACAGACACGTAGAGCGAAGACATTCAGAACAGCTGGCTGAGTGTGTGATCCTGTGCACGTATAAAGCAGGGACTGCAGCAGATGTCCCTCCTTCCCAAAAGGCCCTGAAAATGCATTGGATCAGAACTGTGGTACCAGCCCGTGCCATGTTTCATGAGTGTTCTGCAAAGACTCAAACCCAGTCCCTGTGCTCTGGCAGGTGGAACGTGCCAGGACACTGCTAGTGTGGCAGTGCTGCACCGGGACATGGCAATGCCGCGTGTGCACCTGAGCCTGTACAGCCAAATGTTTCCTTTTGTACAGCAGGTCAGTTCTGAGTAACAGAATGCTGAGCATTTACTGACCTCTCATTCTCAATAGCCTGAAGGGGTGATTATTTCCTCCCTGCATTCCCCAACAAACTGTGCCATTTCCTTATAGTTTATTCTGCAACATTTATTAACATGAGCAGAACTTTCCCAGCAGTATGGCAGAGGGCAGTACACAGGTTTAAAGAAAAGTCCGTTTTTCCTGATCAGCTCTACTGAAAATTCAGTAATTCAAATACATGTGTTCCTTCTCCTATGAGCTAAAACCACTGCAGGCATGTTTAAGGAAAGATAGAGATATATTTGTAGCATAAGGACACAGACATTCAAATTAAGTTGTCAGCAAGGTGTCCTAACAAAATAATACTCGAGTGATTTTCCCACAGAATGTTTAAGAACAAGTTTAATATTCTAATGCCAATGGCACTTTAATCCTATTTTAATTGCATTTCTGGTCCACACAATTTGGTGGCTTCCTCCATGTGAAAAGAGTCAGCCTGTGCTTCGAGAGCAGTTATAACCAGACTACATGCAGGGGTTTTATGTTCCTCTGACAGAGGGATTCCTCCATGAAATCCAGCATTTCTTCAACAGGCCATGAAAGGCCATATTGTGCAACAAAGACTTGGCAATTCAAACCTGAGCAGGCTCAAGTCCTAAATCCCATCAAACAGGTGAAGAGCATCTACAACTAGATGAGCAATTTAGGACTCTCTAAGATAACAATAAATATCTTTGAGTCTGTTAAGTGCCGAATGTGCTCCTTTCACTTACCCCTCAAACAAACCAAACCTGATTATAAACCATTTTGCAAAGTGAAATGCAGAAGGTCTTATTACTCAGCTACAATTTATGACAGCTTAGTGCTTACAATGGTCTGAAATTTGGATGGATGTGAATTAATTCAAACTGAAATTAATTGCATCTAGGATACAACCACCTAGGATGAGACCTTACCATATAGTTTGAAGCATTTGCCAAACAGGAAGGAAAAAAATACTTATTCTCAATTTATTCTAAATAAGAAAGTCAGGAGATCAAAGCAAATTAGATTACAACAAGCTCCCATTGATACCATAGGTATTCACATTTAATTTCTTTTACCTTTCCCTGTCTTTGGCTGCTTGTTCAGCCATTAATTTTCTCAACTCCTCCAGATGTTGTAGATCTCTCTCCTCCTGTTCTTGCCACTTGAGCTCTTTCTCAGCCCAGTATTTTTTCAGCTAGAGTTTGGACAAATACAGCAAACAAATTAACACTAATTCCAAAGCCCAGGGTGAGAACAAAGCAAGTAAGAAAAGCGTTAAGTTAGAGATTCCAATTTTGATCCTTTTAGAATAAAATTTCTATTTTAGACCACTACAAGCTAACAGAATATTTGCTAGGAGAGCAAGAGGGTGTGGAGCCCCCACAATAAAAGTAGTAAAATCAGACTGTGAACACTTAATTTGAATATATTTTTCCACCACAATCTGAAGACTACCACTTCCATTTGTTCCTTGCTTTCCTACTCTGCCATCAAACCCTTCAACTGTGCTGCTTAGAAGAGTGAATGTTCCTTGAGTTAAACTATCCTGGGTCAGCTCAAAGGGCTGGATCTAGCCCAGCCCAGTTCATTGTGCCGAGGTGCAGAGTCTGCTGAGGAACAGGAAGAAGCACAGGAGTGTTCCTCACAGAAGTACAAAGATTTTCCAAAGCTGAGTGAGAAAGAAAGACCTCGAGGAGGACCAAAACCTGAGCAGGAAAGCTTATCTGGAAAGATGAGAGGTTTGGGATGCAGAAGGAGGAATAGTCAAGTAAATATTGCTGAAGTGAAACTCTGAATTCTTCATATGAATGAATTCTACAGGATCCTGTTCCATAAACTAGGGCAGTTCTTCAGAAACAACTGGTGAAATTTATAGCAAGCTTGTAATTCCTATCTTGCCGTGACACATGTTGCAAAATGCGGAATCATTCACATTGGAAAAGATCTTCGAGTCCAGCCAATAACCCAGCACTGCCAAGAGAATACCTAGTATCTTCCCAGTATCCCATCTGACCCTGACCCCTGCCAGTGGGACACCATTCCCCTTTGTCCTGGTACTCCAGGCTCCATCCCTTCTCCCAAGACCCTCTCCCGCTAACCTGGAGCCCCTTTAGGCCCTGGAAGGGGCTCTGAGCTCTCCCTGGAGCCTTCTCTTCTCCAGATGAACACCCCCAGCTCTCCCAGCCTGGTTCCAGAGGGGCTCCAGCCCTGGAGCATCTCCGTGGCCTCCTCTGGACTCTCTCCAGCAGCTCCATGTCCTGCTGCTGGGCCCCAGGGCTGGGGCAGCTCTGCAGGTGGGGTCTCACCTGAGCACAGGGGCAGAACCCACCCCCCCCCCCCCCCCCTCCGCCCCCCGCAC
>VZTA01029026.1:269020-315585 GCA_013398855.1 Mohoua ochrocephala
GGGTGCCAGTGGCTGGGGCACGTGCAGCTTCTCCCCCACCAGCCCCCCCAGCGCTCCTTCTCCCCAAGGCTGCTCCCCGTCCAGTCTCCACCCAGCCTGTGCTCGTGCCTGGGACTGCCCCAACCCGTGTGCAGCACATGGCACAGAGTGATTGACTTTGTGCAGAGAAACCTTTCACGATCAGGATTCACACCTAAAACAGGTCTTCCAGTCAGTGCTTATGTTTCAGGAGTCCCAACCTTCAAGCCAATCATTTCTGTACACAGGGCATTTTTAACATGTGCAGGCCAGAAAACAAGGGTGGCTATAAACATATTTCTTAGAATACTTTTATTTCATATTGTTTGGAATACTTAATATTTATGAAATAAAACTTTCTCTTTTGTAATTATTCCCCTTTTGTATTCCCTTCACCTGAAGTCTTTCTTATGAACTCTAATTAGAGACCAGCGGATATTTTTGAAATTCCATATCTAAATGCGCAGGAAAATTTCTGATCTACAATCCAGTAGAGCAACTGGAGTATTGGTATTTAGAATTAATGTCATTTTACCTGTTCCCAGGTTTGGAATTGCTGGGCATACCTTACCTAGGTTACAGCAGGTAGTGTGGTCATTCCTTTTACACTACTCGCAGGTATTTTAAATATTCTGCTCGCATTCCCCAGAAAAGCAGCTGCAGTATAAGGTCAGCCGCCCTTTTAAGGATCTGGGATGTAAAATACCCCAATGAAACATATGACTGCTGACCCCAAACAGCTGCTATTCCATCTGTGCTTAGGCAGAGGACTGCTCTGTATAGACATTACACACAGCGAGAGAGAAGTTTGCACAACCAGAATATTTACAGATAAAATGAATATTGGTGGTGCTTGGGTCAGCACTGCCTCCCTAAGCCTCTTCTTTCCCTGTGATTTCAGAGCCACCTGCCACTACAAACATCGTGTGTACAAAGGCAAATACACAGAACAAGCTGGAACAAAGAGAAGCAGCAGCAAAGCTACTCGTGACCTAGGCAGCAAACCCTCACTACACGTCCCTCTCTGTGCCACTGGACTCAGAGGTAAAACCTCAATGAAACAACCACGTGAATTTTTGCCATATCACTTGAGTAAAAAGGCCAACACAAATACTTGTGACACAGCTTGATTTTCTAAAGCATCACATTCACTACAGTGCATTTCTGAGTTTCTATTAAGTTGCATCCAAGCCATTTCCCAAGGAGTCAGCACACAAGTACTGGGAACACTGTCCCCCAGAGGTGTCCCTGCAGCCCCGTGCTGTCCTGCAGGCACTGTGCTGCCGGGCTCCTCTGCTGCATTGCAGCACACAGCTGCAGCACCGGGAGCTTCCTGAGGCTGCCATGCTGCTCAAAGGCACAGACCTGTGGAGTCAAACCCAGCCGTGCCTCTGTGCTCATTTTGTGACACACAGACACAGTGACTTGCTGAGACTTTTTTTTGTAAGAAATGCAATAGAGTAACATAACTGGTGTGTCAGAGCAGGCAGCTTTAGAGCTAAAATGGACAGGAGCAAGACCTGACTAACCATTTGCCCATCTCTACATCAATACATAATACTTTACAAGAATACATGTGCCATGAGATCAGTTATAGATTTTAGAAGCAATGGTACACATTAATACATGCAAAAATGTATAAAAGTTTCTCATACTTTCTCTTTATCCTGAGCTCTACGAATGGTTTCCTGTTCTCTCTGAAGCCTTTCTCTCTCGTCTTCCTTTTCTTTTCTTCTGGCAGCTACAGCAGCTTCTAGTTTAGCAGCTTCTTCCTGCTGTGCTTTCCACTGTAGAACCTGAAAGAAACAGTTGAAGACACAGTCCTGCAGCAGACCGTGTAACACTGATCCTGCCAAGCTGAGACCGGGAAAGAAAGTCATGTAATCTGCTTACAAAGTAAGATTTATAATCTTATCAGCAACACAATCATTTAGCAAGCACCACCTTTCTGCATGTTCATGTGCAGTTCCCAACTGATGGCATAATATGCAATAAAATCACATATGAAAAGGTTTTAGGCAAAATTGCTGAAACCATCTCAGAAATTCACATCTCCCTTCAGCACTTAGAACCTATGAAGGGACGGAGACCAAGAGCCACAGAGCAGAGTCCATTCACAGCCTTTAGGACAGGCACTCCTGTAACAGCACCATGCTTCCAGCCAGGGCTCACTCCAGTGACTCCAGGGACTTTACCTTCTGTCAGCTTACAGACGGTGCAGCCCAGCCCGGGACCCCCTGCCCCCTGCTCATGCCCCGTGGGGGTCCTGCACGCCTGACATCCCACTCCTCTGTGGGAAGAGAGGCAGCAGCTGCCCAGCAGAGCAGGACAGGGTCCCGCTCCCCCGCACCCCTTGCTGCAGGGCCTGCCACGCTTCCTAACAAAACTTCTCGGGGCTGGGATGGACCAAAAATCCATTCCTGACATGATCCTGACTGTGTTGGTTAAAGAAGACAATTTGTCCCTGTACCTGGCCATGGGCAGTGACTCATCTCCAGCGTCCCCAGCCAGCGTGGGCCCCGATTTACCTCCGTGCTGTCAAAAGCAGTTGTGTGCTCATCTGTTTCACGCTGGTTTCAACAGGATTAACGATGTCTCCTTTTTGTTGGCTTGCCAGCTCTCTTTGTAATGGATTTGTCAAGCACTAGCAGAACTCTGCATTCCTCTAAGGAACAAGCATTGCAGCCATTTTTCAGCTGGTTTTCCAGCACTTTCATACAAAGATATGAAAATGCTTATAATTTTTCCACCTTTACTGCATTTCACTGGCTGTGTGTGCAGATTATTAATTCTTCTGGTTTGTGCTTATAAAAGATGTTCTGTTTAGAAATCCAGAACTCCCCATGGTCCAAGGCTCTCAGAGAGCTGCATCTCAGAACAAAGCCGTGCTCACCCTGCTTCCTGCTAAAATAGCAATTATACTTTGTTCTTTGCAATACACTGAACAATGCTGTGACTTCTCATGGAGTGCAGGCAAAGTAATAACATGAAAATAACCTGAAAATGCGGAGGGTGCAAAGAGAACAGAGCCAGGCTCTTCCAGGTGTGCCCAGTGACGGGAGGGGAAACAACAGGCACAGACTGAAACACCTGAAATTCCAATCCATTCATGACTCCCTACTGAGAGGCTGGATGAACACCAGAACATGTTGGCCAGGGAGGTTGTGGAGCTGTTTAAACCCGGATTCAGCGTGGTCCTGGGTCACCAGCTGTACCTGACCCTGCTCGGGCAGGGGGTGACCTCGGAGCCTGGAGAGGTCCCTTCGGCCTCAGCTGCAACACCCGAATTCAGCTTCCCACACACTCGAAACTTGTAACGCCAGGGCTGTCTAAATTGAAATCTTCATGTGGCAATTTTGCCAGCAGCCTGCTCATGCAGTTTAAGAATCTAAAATAAAATGCTACATTGTTTCAGTTACCCTTCACTTGCCACGCTAATGAACTCAGAAAGGAATGCTTTGAAAATGAGTCAGAAGAACATGCAATCCTTTCTACCTCGCTTTTGAAACAGACTGAAGCAAAACCATATATAGAAAGATTTAAATCTAACAACAAGCAAACAGTGAATGAAATCTGCTAAAAGCATACTCAGATTGGAGCTGGGATAAGCTGCAGGAGCATTTGAAGGAGCTTTAAACTTCTGTAATAACATCACAGATTTTCTCAACTGATAGGAGGTAACAGTCAGATTATGTAACAAAAAAATTGCTTTTTGCGAGCTTGGATTTTCCTACATCCTGCTTCTCCTTTCAAATGCTCTCCAGTACGGAGGTCAATGCCTCCGGGCGCAGTTCACGGTGCAGCTTCAGTTCCCTCCATGTCTGAGAACTCTCCTGATCCTCTAGGGGCCTTTTCTGGATATTAATTTACCTATTAACCAGAGACTGGTTTGGTAGTTTGATTGCAGTCATTATTGTCGTGATTGCAGTATGGCGAGGCCATTGAATTGGTCTCAACAGAAGTTGCATTTCCCTGACACTTCAGGGGAACCACTGCCTGGAAATGGCCGTGGAGAACAGAGCAAACCCCGCAGGGAGCCTGGGACGATGACAACTGACTGAGGGAAGCAAACCACACTGAAGCACTGAGCAGGTACAGGCACTAATCTGTCCTGAAATCATCTCAAGCCTCCTTATTAATCCATTCTCATTAGCAGCAGTTTGCATGGCATATGTGACACCCCGACCTTGTGACAAGCTGTGATCACCTTCTCTGGGTGTTTCCATGTAGCTCTTTCCTTACAGCCTTTTGATCCAAGTCAGAAATCAACACTGGGACACAATCTAGATTTTTGACAGGTTATGTACAAACAAATGAGCATAATCAAGCATCAAATTCAGAACTTCTCTCAGCTGACAAAGCATTAATCACACAACAGTGTTCCCCAGACAGAAGTGATAGGCCAATAACTCAGTGTGTATCTCCACTCCTACAATGCTCCCTACTCTGCCCTAAATCACTACTAACACACACATTTACTCAGGGGGTAGAATATGCTTTACATTTTTTCAAACTTCAATTTTTAATCTACTTTTTCATTTTTTAGTTAGGATTTTAAATGTATGAGCCCAATGCCAACCAGGAAAATGGGTAACAAGGATACCAGAGGAGAGTTTTACTGTACCATACTTGTTCACAATACCCAGTCATTATTTTCTGTACCCAGCACATGAAATTAGTTTAGATTATCTCTGCTCCCTCCCGTGTTTGTCTAATCCATGCCTTTTCATTAGGGCAAAAGAAGAATAATTTCCTTTAAAAACAATTTATAATTGTGACCAAAAAAATATATAATTGCAACAACAACAAACAAACAAACCAAACAAACAAACAAAAAAACCCACCCTAAAACAAAACAAAAAAAAGGAACATTGGTAAAAGCCAGAAAAGCAATGCTTGCAAAATATGTATAAAATGTGATTGTGATTCTGTAGGCTGGCCTTATGCCATGGCTTTTCCCACAAGAAGAGTTGAAACCATATAGGATAAAATGTTCTTAACGGAGCAGAGGTAAAGTGAAGCGTAAGAAGTAACAAAAATTAGACATTACCCAGGTGATTCAAATACCAGTATGTTCCACTTTTCAAACCACATTTGAACATTAAAATCCTCTGTGCTACAGAGCAGTTCTAGTCTCCCAGCCCCAACTCACCCTGTGGGCCAAGCAGGGGAGCACCTCCTGAGATCCACGTCCACAGGAGGTGGCAGGAGAGATTCCCAAACCAGTCCTGTCCATGTGGTCACAGGTTAAACAATGAGGAGCCGGACTATCACTCGGGGTGAGACAGGACAGAGTGGGCAGCCCTCACCCGCATTTCCCTGCACCCTGCAGTCCCACGCGTGGCACGGGGGAGCCGCTCCTGCCCGAGAGCCGCCGGCAGCGCTGCCAAGCGACAGCGTCGGCGGGCAGGCGGGGAAACGGAGCAGAAGGGCTGAGCAATCTCTGCAGGGTGCATTTCCTGGCTTTTAGTGTTCTGCTGTTTAAAAGTGACCACCTGATGCTGAATCGCCAGCATTCCTACAATTGAAGCGTGCCAAGAAAGCCTGCTGCATTCATCAGGCTTTTATCTCCAGAGGCAGGATCGTGCAGGTCTGGAGCACAAAAAACCTCCCAAACAATAATTCTGCTTTACCACAGCAGCAATCTGGGACCACAGACTGCACAAAAAATATTAACGTGTTCTTGATTGCATTCTTCCATTCCTATGAGTTCAAAATCAGAAGGGTATATTTTACTGTGTCAACAGTAAATGTTTTATTTAAATAATAAAAAGAATCCTAGTAGTTGGACTAATATTGAAAATACACTGAAACCTGGCTCCCCCATTGCCTGTTCCACAAAACAGTTTTCATTTTAGCAGTACAAGCACTGCCAACATTAAGTTCTGAAAGTTTTTAATTACAATTGGCATTCAAATACATTTCACAGTTCATGTATTATTAGAGGAGGTTTTGCCAAGTGAATTATTAAATTGCTGTGCTGAACAGAATGCATACACACCTTTTTTCAGTCCATTATTTCAATATTGCATATTACAATAATGTAAAGTACACGACAAACTAATTAAAGTAATAAATTAGTTCTTTCACTCTAACATCTGAATAGTAATAATGTATTGACCATTCACTTAATGCTACAGATATAACTCTTTTAAAGACAAAACAATTTTTGAGAGTCTTTCCTTGGGAACTCCCATTAAATTAGCACATGGTAACACAGCACCATGTAAGGTTTTCTCCTCAAGGAGCAATGACTTATTATAAACAGATCTTGAAGCTGCCTACGGTGACACAAGAGGTGGCACCAAGCTCCTTAGCTGGGTACCCAGGAGCACAGGGCAGCTGGCCGGCGTGGGGAGGGTCTGCACGGCAAAGGTCGAGCAGGGAGCAACATCAGCCTTTGGAAACGGAGGAAAACATGCACTAGGAACCAAAAGGATGTAAAATCCTGGGAGGAACAGTGTCACGAATGACTATCCAGAGCTCAGATCACTCTGTGCCACACAGACATACTAAGCTTCTAGAACCCAAATTCTATGCAAAAATCCCAAATAATTGTGTGATAAGGCCAGTACTGTTTGTCATAACTGAAGGCATAAAAGGAAAATCCTCTGAGATCCCCACTCTGATGTTTTCTAGCTCACTTTTTCAACCTTATAAAATGACACAATCTAAATACCCTTCTCGAATCTCCCAGAGTTTTTTTAATCTCTGAAACACTTTGGCTCATCTTTCCTTATTTTTCTTATGATTTGCAAGTTGTTTTTCTTCTTCAAACTGTTCACAACTGATTCTAAGAATTCCTGGGAAAAAATTTAGCAGGTCTCTTCAAGAAAAAAACTTCACAAGTGAAGATTCTACGTGGCAAAAGAAGAACTACAAAATTTGGCTAGCCATGGAAGCCCACGGCAGAACAGAGCCAGCCTGGTCATGGTGGGGTCACACGAACACAACAACTGCAGGTCAGGGCTGCATGGTCACAAACAGCAAAATGGGATTATGAGACAACTAGAGATTCAAATACTATTTAAAGGAATTCAGTATTAAAAAAATCCCATGCATGAAGAAAGAAAACACACAATGTGTCTCCCCACATTTGTCCCACAGGTTGTTGCACAAAGCAGGTGGGAAATCCCCGTGAGCAAGAGCCACAAAACACCATTTCGTGTTTCACAGCGGGGCAGAACAGGCTACCTGAGCTCAGTGTTAGATTGTGCATGTCATCTGCACCAAAAATCGGTACAAGTACCAAAAAAATTGCTATTGGGTGGCAAAGCTCCCTGTCGGGCTACTGAGGGTACCCTTGGACCACAGAACAAGGCCAGCAGCTTCTCGGTCAGCCCAGACAGCGCCCAAGCAGTCACTGAGAACCATGAAACGGGCTCTGGAAAGGATGAGCACCGCGCTGTATGACACATGCAGCATCAGCTGCCTTCCCACAGCACTGTTCGGTCATCCCAGACCTTCCTACTGCTGCTTACGTTGCGCACACAGGCAGCTTGGGAGACAGAGAGAGCTGGGAACCAGGAGAGCCCAGAAGTACATGGAGAAATGTGCATGTTCAGATAACCACAGGGATCTACTGCCCGAACCAGCTCCAGTCCTCTCCCCTCCTTCCCAACCTCCCTGCGTCATCACCATCTCCTCTGCTCAGGGTCTTGCTGAATATAGAATTGAGAGTTATCCCATTTATGGCAAGTCAGAGATACCTCTTGATTCTTCCAGATGGAAGCCACAAGGCACAGAGGGGGAAAAAATGCCTCTCAACTGCAAATTTGGATTTAAACCACGTCAACTATGACATTTTTCCTTCACATTTTTAAAATAAGGGCTGCAGCCTCAGAACAAGTTGGTGTCTGAAGGAATTCTGTTTATAGAGAAAAGGCCATTTTAGAGCTATGCCTTTCCAGCGTGTTCTGAAAAACAGAGAAAAGCAAAGCAGATGCAAAAGGTGGTTAAGTGATAAGAAGTTATGTGCCAAAGAAATAACAGGATTGCAACATCAGCCCTTCAGTAAGGATACTGCTCTCAGTTCAGCTCCGAATGGACACATCATCTAACAAGGAAGATGATTTTTTAAAATTTGGCAAACTTTTTATTTCCCCACACAAGGTCATTGCTTTCGATCTCCTCTAGAACTGGCCAAACTGAGATCCCTACAAGATTAACATGGAAAACTCATTAAAAGGTGACGTTCATTGCCAGCAGTGCAGCCTCTTCACTTGCAAGACAGCTCAGTCATTCATTCATCAGATGAAAGCAGCACATGCTGATCTGTGTCTCCTGCCTGAGCAACTCCCTGCCATTCTGAGGTGTACAAAAAAAGAAAATCTTTTTAAGAAAAGAGGAGGGAAATGTAGAAGAAAAAAAATGTTGAAGACCCAGTTTTCCATAGAAGAGTAAGGATTCATTCAATTTCTCTCAAGAGTAATAGAAGTTAAGCACATAAATTCCACTTGGGTTAATGGGATAATAAATCCCTTGGATTTAAATATTTTACAAATTAAACAGGACTATAGAAGTCTGTGTTACAAAACTAACCTTTTTTTTCAAGCCACTAACTGTATGGAAATGTCTGTCCAACGACTACTAAAAAGTTGTGCATTTCTTTTGGTAAAAAAAAAGGGGTTTTTTCAAACATACTTGCATTTACCCACAATTTCTCAACACAAACTCTAGTTCAGCTACTCAAACTCTTCACTGTCTGCCAGGACTAGGGAGAAGGCAAAGGATGGATGCTGCACCCGTTCACACCTGCAGGACAGAGCTGCTGCAGCTGGTCCCAGACAAAGCGCGACCCTGCCGGGATCCGCAGCCCCGGCGCTCCTGGGCAGCGGTGCTGGATACACCTACGGGGTTTGGGCACGCATGGAAAACACGGGATTTGGGAACCACTGGACCTGCTGGTAGCAGATGCCGACGTGCAGGAGCTGTGGCAGCTGTAGACACACAGTGCTCCCAGCACGGGCACTGGGGCACCTCCCAGATTTCTACACCTCCAGGTGGTGACTTGCTTGCCAAGACTTTAGAAGGCACGAGCAAATTGTGCCTCAACCAAGCTGACATTGCCAAGGAAACTGGGATGTATAGGAGACCTGCTACTGATGTGTCATTGTATCAACTGATAATAGTAAAAAAAGACTTGCACTATTCAAAGCCACCACACACTGACATATAAAATATTAACAGTGTTACTCCTGGAAATACAATAAGAATAGGAAGTATATGCATGTATTCCTAAATGGAAAGCTAATGAGATGGGTGCCTCAGGGTGTGAATACTAGAGCTCATAGAAGGGAAAAACTTAAA
Organism: Mohoua ochrocephala; assembly: GCA_013398855.1. Lineage (NCBI taxonomy): Eukaryota > Metazoa > Chordata > Aves > Passeriformes > Acanthizidae > Mohoua > Mohoua ochrocephala. Next base: position 278,348 of record VZTA01029026.1, read on the forward strand.
GTGTATATTAAGAACAGTTCCCGGGAGTCTGAAATATTACAGGGCAGGGAGAGTTCGTCCAAACAATATGAAAAAGCCATCATTTTTTTAAATTTAGAGAGTACTTTTTTATGAGCATGGTAAATACCATTTTTCTTTTCTCAGGTGTCAGTAACCTCGTGACTGCCACAAAGGTTTTAAATAGCCAATATGTCAGGGACCGCAGAAGGAGGTGGGAGAAGTTCTGATTTGCACAGGGGCTCCATGTCGCATATCCCCATCAAGCAGCAACACTCGGCAAGAACCATTTCTGTTCACATGTTTTGTTCAGATGCTGATGGCAGAGGCCCAGAGATGTCCTGCTGTCTGTGCTCAGTGGTTCAATGCTTAAAATCCTGGGGCCCATTATAGTCACAGCATTCAAAACCCATGCAAACACTGAGTAGCAGATACAAACCCCCAGCCTCCCCATGACGGGGGCTATAGGGCAGCAACTACTCAAACAGCTGGTCAGCAGAGAGAAGGATGCTCCCTCTCCCTGGGAACACAACTGAGCTCTCCTGTCCTGGCAGAGAACTAGTCTGTGTTACTGGACAGAGTCCTGAGACCACACAGTCAGATGTGAAGTTCTGACAGCAGCAGGTATTGACACCCACATGTTGTCAACAACAACCCAGTGTGGTATTAACAGGTGGTGGTCTGAAGTCTCCAGTAACTTTCAGCTCTAAAAACCTGCCCCTTTCTCTCTAAACTGGGGATTCTTCAACCCTGAAAACTTCTGAACAGCACCTGGAATGACATCCAGACTCCACAGAGTCTTGAATGACAAACAATAAATGGTAAAAGCTAACAATTTCTGCATCTGACTGGCCTACACGAGACCTATGAGAAGAATTAGAGCAGTATTAGAGCATTTAGCAGTAGGATAATTAAGAAATAATACATTTACAAGTTTGCTAATCTCAGAAGATAGTCTTGTTCTGCCTGTGGTTAGAAGAACAACTGAGGTTCACGTCCCTAAGAGGTTTTTGACTGGTACTCTTGAGCTGCTTATGCTCCACAGGCTACTTCTAAGAGCTTAAAAAAAAATCAGAAAAGTGGTTAAAAGTAACTGTTTTGATCATTAACAGAATATTGTCTTCAGCTCTATAACTGTTTAAATCTGAAAAATGGATAAGAAAGAAAAGCACTTGAGCACAACCCTCGGTCATGACCTGAGGAGGAGCACCATGTACCAATTTCAGTGAGGAAACTGGTCACAAGGGCTGGGATCAGTACTGATAAAACTTGGGATCCGGCACAGGAGCAGTGACAGTTCCCTGGGGCTGACAGCACGTCACATCATCTTTGCTCAAAGCAGTGTGTGAACAGTTTGTTTCTCACAGCTTGTCCTTGTAGTTCCTCTCTTTCCTCATCCAGCATTACTGAGAACATCTTTCTGTTCTTGACAACGGGAGTGTCAACATTTTATTAACATGTGTAAATATTATATAGGCTTAAATATTCACACATGCATAACCTTAAGTAGGCTGCATTTCTGTTTACAACTACTTATCTAAATTGCTTCCTTTAGAAACAGAATTCTCTCTTCGAGTCCCATCTGCCACTGTATGGAGGAGAGCTCCTTTGATCCTTTACAACTGCAAAATTTTGGTGCAGCTTTGCTTGCCTGAGGTGCCACTTTCCTCACTGAAGAAGGTCATTCTAAGACAACACCATTAGCAGGAGCTGTCTGCTTGTCTAGTTATCCATCCTCAAGTAACTTTGGGTATCACTGGACAATTTCAACCAGATTTGAGAGAGAAGTGCTTGTCTCAAGCATACTCCAGATCTTACAAGCTTTGGCAAACCCATCAGACAGGCAGCTGAGCAGGCTACGTCCCAGGCCGAGGCACTACGTGCTCCTCTGAGCAGCTGAAGTTCTGGGGTGCTGTGGCTTGTTTCAATGGATCTCAGAGCTCACAAGTCAGTTCATGGTCTCCTCCCATGCACAGTACCCTGCAGCCCCCTGGTCCCAAAAGCCTGAAATTTAAGCCCAGTGGATGAAGCACAAAGTCGTGACATTGTCCTTGGAAGAATCAAAAGGAACTCACTCAGAGGTTTGGCCGACTGCCCTCGGCAGCTTCCCTGGAGCACGGGGCTCTGCGGGCACCCCGAGTCCTGCCCAGAGCAGCCCTGGGCAAGTATTAGAAATACACTGGGAGAGGATTTCAACAGGAGACTGACAGATTCAGAAATAACAACGTCATGTGATGGAATGCAGGGCACAGGAAAACAGGGGGGGAAACGAGTGGTGGAAGGGCAAGCAAGGCAAATTTGCAGAGACAACCTCTGCAAGTGCTTCACATATACTGTGCGTGAGCTTTCTCTGACCCAAAAGACACGATGTGTCAAGGCTGTGCTGACCTCAGACTATTAAATTCAGGTTTATTAGGTCTGGATTAAAAACTTATTACTGAGTCAGAGCTGGCTCATCTTTGATGAATGTTAGAGTCTTAGACATTTGCTCACATCCGTTTTGGAGAAATATTATAGCATCCTACAGCTCTTCAGTTCACCACAAACGTAAGTAGCTATATTTAAAATTCAGGTTATTAAAATTTGTATTTTTTATGTCCAACAAATGAATGGGTCAACTCAGCGGTGAATAGACAACACTTCTGTAAAAGAAAACCATTCTTTTAAGTAGTTCACTATTCAAATACCCATTCTTTCAAAAAGTTTCCTTCAAAATGATTGGATTATAGTCAAAGCACTAGATGTGATACCTCTGCAGATTTTTTTTAACATTCAGTTGTAATATTTCAAGGTTGATCTCCTCTGATAGTCACAGCATTTAAATCAATGACTTGACTACATGCTCAATAGGGAAATATTTTTTTTTCCTGAGTTTACTGTCACATCCTTTCTTACAATACAGGAAAGGAGAAGGAAAGCAGTCTGCAAGATGCTTTATACAATTTGCAATACCCCTGTTAATTCCACCTAATGTTTTTCTTTTTGAAATTAATTTATCATAGTTTCTGCCAGGATAAGAAATGCAAGAGCTGCTCTCCCAAAATTCACAATGTGTTGCAAGAGATTTTAGCATTGGAGTGAGGATTAATCCTAGAGCACAAAACGAGGGAGAGGAGATTTAAAGGCAAGCAGGCACACAGCTTTGTGCTGAGGAAGAAAAAGCCCCCCCTTAGCAGCACACACAGGAGATCCAACTGTCCTAATGTCTGCTGCTGCAGGTCTTCCCTTGAGTCTTCTTTTAAAATTGTTTTATGAGAAGATGGAAAGTACCAGATTACAAATAGTTTAAGATAGATTTGATAGAAAAATAATGTTTGGAATGCATGCAGACACCTCAGCTGAATTTGTGATGTAATACAGCAAGTACTACAAACCCCAGCTGTGAGGCAGCACCTCCTAATCCTCTGAAAAGATCACTCCTCACTTCATGCCTTACCTGCCTTGTGATGTGGAAAAGTTTGCTTCTCTGTGTTGTTTAGAAAAAGGAATTTTACACAGAATTTGTTTTACACAGTGTCTGCTCCAGAACCCTGGAGGGATCAGATTCCCACAGCACAAAGCACACCAGATCTGAGTGACTCTTGATCACTCATCAAAGTGTAACCCCTCAGGGTTTGTTTGGTTTGCTTTCCATGGCAAACAGGGGTGTTAAAGATATTTACCAGGCACATTTCCTCTTTAAGAATGAACAGTGTATTCTCCCCAGCATTATCCATTTCACACTTTATTTCCTTTAGATGACTAGCATATGGCCCTCATGATTTATTTCACCTGAGCTTCTTGAGTTGTTCCAAAATTCCTCCTTAGGGACTCCGATTTCTGTTAAGGACACACATTGATCTTCCACGAGATGGAACATGGAATAAAAATTTGAAAGTCCTTTCCCCAAGTAAAAGCTGCTATAAATATTAATTTAACTTCTCTGCTGCTTTACTTTTTAATTATCCCTTCCTGTCAGTCACAAGGCCTAGAGTCTCACCAATGACTTCTAGTGCATTTAAAACAGATTTAAAACACGTATTCTTTAGTCAGTCTGCTGCACCTTTGGTTTGTTGTTGACAGAGGAAGAGAACTACATAAAAGCTGGTGATATCATGTGGTTATTGCAGTAACTAAACCAGTGCACCACCTTTCAGACATGCAATACCTTTCTGTGTGTGTGCCATCACAGATGGGGTCAATAGGCACATCAGTGCCGTGGCTCTCTCTGAAACTGCTGCTGTAACGCAGGAGATCTCTGTCCCTCTCAGTCAGATACAACCTCCTCACAAGCATACCTCGGTTTTACTTACGGGTAAATCATTATAGCAACTACACCGACCCCTGGCAATGGGATACAGGTAAGATTTTCTGATGTGAAACTTACTGAAATGCAAAATGTCAAGTCAATCAATGGTCAAAAAGAAAAGGTGGAAGAACAGCCCTAATCCCCGATTTCCAGTTCCACACTCTTTCCCTCAAGAGAAAGATTCACTTTTTAACCACCTTATGGCTCCCAGTCAGGAGGGGTTTTACCTGTGTAAATTGGCTCACTGGACTGAGTTCCCTTTTACTTGCCAGCAGCTGCTTTCCATGTCCAACACTCTGTAGTTCTAAAGTCCAGAAGCGTAGAAAGACAAGTCTGTAAAATGAACTATAACTGGGCAAACTATGAGTTTTCAAATGCATATCCCCATCAAGCCAACACAGAACCCATGGATATGTTGAGAATCATTTCTCTGAAAATGAGTGAGCTCTGTGCCCAATCTCAGTTTCCGTCCTCCAGCCCTTTCAGTTGTGGAGCTGATCAAAACAAGGTCACAATGATATCCTTCTTTAATGAAAGAAATGTTCCTTTTTCATTCCTCTTTTTTGGGAAACAGGTGAGTTGGTTTTGTTCAAACGTTCAACATTTTAACAAAGATCCCTTTGAAGGTCACCCTTGAAAAGTGTAGGCTTAATAAGTTTAAGTTTCAAACAGTTCCTGGAAACAAGAGGTCAGAATCCAAAAAACTTTCAGACAATGTTCAGTGCATCTGTGAGAATCTCAAACTACGCGGAAACAACAAAGTCCTCCAAAACCAGCTTGTTACTTCTCGTGCGGAAGAAAAATAAAAGAAACAAAGGGGAAAAAAAAGTGACTCAAATTCACAGTTCTGGAATAATTGGCCCTTCCATCTCTGGTTGTGCAGGTAAGAGACACACAGGCATTCCAGAGAGGAAGGCCTAGGTAAAAAAATCACCAAACACCCCCTCAACTCCAGAGAACCACTCCTTCCTGCCCCTGGCTCAAGGGAAGGCTGACACAGGAGTCAGAGCAGGCTACTCCCCATTCAGTCATGCCCAGACAGTTTCTAACCCTAAAGTGTTTAGATTCAAACCTTCCTACACCAGACAGCTCCAGAACACAAGACAGAAAGGCTTTTGTGTTATTGCTAACTAAAAACTAGCATCAACATCAAAATCCTGCCTCACAGAACAGGTTTTACCGTGCTTTCCTTCTCGTAGAAAACCTAAATCAAATGTTTAGTATTTCACTGAGAAGTGAGGGCTCAGCAGAGAGAATATTGGTAAAGTGAGAATAACACATCATGCATGCTCTCAGATGTTCATTTCTGTGCAAGTCAAAAATCACAGAGAGCAGTTTAAACAAATCTTAACATGCCTCTCATGCCCAGAAATAGGATTCCTCCTACAAACACCTTAGGCATGAACATCACAACATCTTCCTCTTGTGTCCAGCCTCCTCCCACTTTATTCTATTCACTTACCAAAACCACACAGGTATTTTTATCTTTTTTCACCTCTTACCACAGTAAATCAGAATATTGTGAACCTTCTATAACAAGGGCAAACAAGTTATGGGATCCATTGTTTCAGATCTCAGAAAGCATTCTTAAAAATAAACAGAAGGGCAGAAAGATATCCATTATTTATCTGAAAACAGATTAGTGCTAATGTAAAGAACTTCATTTTGAATGTATCTGCTAGATAGGGATTTGGTGATGGATTTATAACCAAACGTACCTTTGCTTTCAGATCAGCACAGATCTCCAGCTGCTTTTGCCTGGAATCAGCCAGCACCACCTCTGCCTCATGAGCAGCAGCAGCTTCAGCAGCAGCCGCCACTGCCCTCAGGACAAAGGCTCTCCTAGCCTGAGCCCAGTTTAACAGCAAGACTCTGCGCTGATTCCTAATGGAATGGTAATGATCCCAAGCCTTCTCATGGACAACCTGAAAGAGGAAAGCATTTCAGAAAGGCTTAAAAGCTATTCATTAATAAAATTAAAATTCTAGACATTTTTGCAAACCTCGCATATAATTGCTTTAGTTATTGTATCACCAGTATTCCCATGGGACCCACGGCACAGGGCCAGTGCACTCTGCCAGGTGCCAGGGATGCCACTGTCTCCCGGTGTCCTGGGAAGTGGCACCCCTCCAGCATGGCCCTCTCTGCCAGCACCACAGCACCCTCCTGGCCCACTGCTCTTCGTTCAGCTACGCTTTTGCAACGGGAGTTAATGAAATGCAACGGTCCCTCCCTGCCCTGAAGGACATAACATACAAGTAGGTCCTTCCAATACATCTCCAGAGATATCAAGCACTTCCAGCAAGATGAGGCTTTTCCTAGCAAATTCTGATCTGCAGAGAAACAGGGCACCAATAACAGCAATTGTACAAAAGCAGTACAGGGGAGAATCAGCTTCACTTCTTTCCTAGCAGGAAATTTGGAAATAGAATCTTAGTTTGCCAAGCAGCACAATGCCACCATCGGTGTCACCACCTAGCAAAAACGGGGAGTGTTTAATCCGAAATCCACTTGCTTTGGCCTAATTCAGTGAGGTTCACGAGGATATTCAAGGTTCAAGACTTTGATGGAAGCAGTATCAGGTAAGGCTGCATGGAATGAGGCAGTAGAGTCTTGAACCTGTTTTGTATCCCCAAAATATACAGGGATGAACGAGATTCTAGAGATGGCTGGCTGCTCACAGGTGCCAAGGGGACCATTCCAGATGCTAATTCCAGGTTTCTGGCAGGGGAGAGAGGGATGCTGACTCACCTGGTGCCTGGCTCACAGATATTCTTGTCAGCTTGTGGCTGGCTGAAGGTGCACCTCGAGCTTCCCGGCAGCCAAACCACAGGCACTCTGCCTCAGCAGCTCCCACTGCCCGGGCTGCTGCCCCGGACTCACAAGCTCCCGAAGCCAAGACACTCCTAAGTAAGGCAGGGGCTGGAGAGTTTGCTCCTCCAAACACAGACCTCTCCGAGGAGCTGCTCCAGGATCAGGCACTGAGTGCCTGTCCACTGACCACAGTGCACAGAGGGAAGGAGGCCAGGAAGGCTCTTGGGCTGGCGTTCCAATGTGACACACGTGTTTTAAGAACAGATTCTTAGCAGTCTTTTAACGTTTCCACAGTTGTCATGCTAATACCCATACCAAGAGACATCAGTTCAATGTAGAATTAGGATTTTTAAATTTAGTATTTTTAAATTTTAAATGAACTTTCAAAGAAGTAGGGAGACCCATTAATAGTGGCTGTGCTTAAAACACACCTCCATTGTCCAAAGCTTGTGACTATTCAGCCCTATTCAGTCCAAGGCAAAAGTTCTGAAATCCACAAGAACTTTATTTCTAGTGAAACTCTGGCTAATTATCAGTATCACTTCACTGTCACTCCTTTGCACTAGACACTCCTCAAACACAGGGAAGTAGATGGTCTAAAAATACAGACAGAGATAAAAAAAGCCTCCTACTTTCCTTATGACATCCTGAAGTGTTCTGGCCTTGAAATGGGTTTCTCAATTAGCTGCTATGTGCTTATTCACTGTGGAGTGCAAGAGGAATCAGCAATCAATTTGAAAGGCATTATGTATATAAAAATAGCCTCTCCCTTAGAGCGGGAGATAACTTTCCACTCTTCCTGCTATATATGTGCCACAGAACAATTAAAATAACTATTCCTAGACAGTGCAACAAGGCTGTACATCCTCATGAAAAATAAAAACACCAAGAGAAGCAGAGTGGCATAACATAGCTATAAAACTGCACAGCAGAAGCAATGCTAACAAATTATTATTGCGAGTTTGGCTGTAAGATTATGTGGAACTACAAAATGTGCCCAGGACTTGTTTTGAAGAGATGATAGGTTTTAAAATTCCTGCATTTTGAACCAGGGATGTTTCTTCTTTACTGTGCAGAATAAAATTTATAATTAAGAAATTTTAAAATGAAAAAACTTTGATAAACATCGTTTAATACAACTGTTCACTGCATAGTTTAAGAACTTGTACAATTGAATGAATACGTAAACCAACACTGACCAGCTCCTGCCTGGATTTGTGGGGAAGATATCTCTGCAGCATATCCAGGTACAAAGTCCTCCTCCTCTGAAGATCCCTTGGGTACTGATTGATAACAGCCTGAAAAACCCACTGATCTTCTTCCTTCCAGTCACTGTTCCTATGGGAATGCAAAACAATCCGTCCCAGTACAACTTAACCGCTGAAAAGGAGGAGTTTGGTTCCGGACAGCCCAGCCTTGAGTGGGCTCACAGTCCTGATGCTGTAAACTGGATGTTGGGTCAGAGGAGACAGAATCAGATTTAGTGAAATAAAGCAAACATACATTGCTTTGCTGATACGACGCTTACTGCGTCATCATTTGAGTGAATTCTTCTGTTTCTAATCTGGCTTTTTATTGGGGAATGTCACTGTGTTCCTCAAACATGCCACATTCATGGATAATCAGTGACCCCACAGCGAAAATACAGCGTGAAAAAGGAACAAGATGATCAGACTCTACCACTGAGCACTAAATAAATGATCAAAAGGGAACGAATGAAGTGACAATCCTTGCATGCAGCTAAATGAGGATCTAGTTTACCAAACTCCTAACAGCCATAAACTCATCAGCAAGGCATAAGATTCCCCATTTTTTAGAATAGGAGCTGTAGTAATCAGCTTGCATTCATCTGTCTCAGAAAATGAGAGCAGCAAGAAGTAACATCCATCTAAAACAGTACCACGGGTTGGGATGCAGATTTCACCCTCAGTCTGAACTCTTGGCCCTGAAGGGATTAATGTCAGGCTGTCATTGTCAGCATTAACATCCAAGCAGCAACACTGAGTCAGACCAAAAGGTCTCTCTGGCCCAGTGACCTGGTTTCAGAAGTGACTAAGAGCCCAGGGATAATTAAAAGAAGGCAATCATGAGACTCTACCCACCCCCCCAAATTCCTGCACCCTCCAGCTGCTGCAGTTCCTGGACTCCCCAAGCCAGCAGCATTGCCTCGGTATTCCATAGCACTGCATCCAGTGAGGTGTTGGAACAGCCTTCTCCTTACGCAGGCAGTAAGAACAGGTACTTCAAAAGGGGATTTTTGTGAGAAGCTCACATGTAATTAATATTAAACTAGACTCCACGAGGTAGCATTATCTCTGAAGAGAAAACAGTGAACATTAGTATTAAGAAATTATTTGCTGTAACCCATTTTAACACAACTTTTCTGTAGAACATTGTGCAGTGCATTTTCCCCATTGACAGCACTTGGGACACTGAGGGGGGGACATGGGAAACACCCTCACACCCATCAGCTTTATAAAGGGGAAGCTTCACCTACAGACACATCTAAGAATGCAAAGACGATCTCTCATTTTAACAAACCATTTCTAAGCAACATCCTGTCAGGCAAGAGACCCAATCTCTCCATGACATGCATTTCACTTTCCTCCCTCCTGGCCCTCTCCCTGCTGCCTGTTTTGCCAGGAAGCTGGCCCAAATTTGGACAGAGGCCTTCTTATCTTCACCTGTCTAAAGGCATTCATTTTACTTTCTTCAGGCAGACTACCTCACACTGCAGGCCTGGAACAGCAGGCACAGCTCCCAGAGACAGTCCCTGAGCTTGGTCACTGACGTGAGGTTGGAAAGATGTGCTATTTCTGCAGCATTTACTGCCTCTAACAATAATGTCCAGCAACTGGTGCTCAGGAGTTAATATTTTAAACTTCTCCCTTTTCTCTAAAAGCAGCTTTTCTACTAAATTAGTTTTTACTTTTAGAATCTCTGTCATGATTTGATATTCTGAAGCACAGGTTTCCTGAAGAGGGACTTTAATGAACAAATTATTCTTTTCTCTGATTTAAATCTTATACTGCAACTGCTCCTACTGATCCGACCTAAGTGAGTATAAAAATTTTTTTTTTTTCTTTAGGTAACACTTAGAATTCTTGTCTTTCCAGACCCACCACTTTATTCATTTGTTCATGAGAAGAATCGCCCAAAAACCCCCGCTAGCCCTCACTTGGAGGGAGTACCAGGGTTAGGGTTTTCTTGGTTTTGAGTTGGATTACTACCTCTTGTAATTTCTGAAAGAAATCAATAATCCACCTCTGTGAGTCCTGACACACCTCAATATGGTGACATCTGAACAAGTCACTTTAGTGACAGTAGTGAGACAGTTCTAAGAGCTGAGTTTCGGTTTTGTAACAATTTGCCTTGGATATATCTGCCCATGAAGGTTGGTGGACAAAGAGAGGTCTTCTGCCTACAAAGATGAGTAAGGCAGAGTAAGATACATCTTGGTCAGGGAGCATCACACCATGAACTCGAGAGCAGGGAACAGCAGAGACGCTGCAGCCCCACGGCCAGTCCGGCCACCTCCTCCGCCTCCAGCACGTGGGGCAGGTGCACCAGCAGCTGCACCAGTTTCTGCCTCCTCCATCTCGCACCTCAGTCAAGTTCCCTCAGATTTATATTCCTCTAACGGCCAGTCAACGATGAGTCTCTGCACTGCTCAAAACAAGGAGGAGAAATTTTTGTGGAAGATCCTTTGGGGAGCAATCAGCTGGAGCAAGAGCTACAAGTAGTTTATTGTAAGTGGGGACAAGCTGACTGCCAATGCCTTGGTTTGTCAGCTGTGCCAAAATTTGTCAGCTGTGCTGAGATTTTGTCAGCTGCTCACTGACAAATAGTGGGAAAAAAAAAATCAGCATGACCCAGCCCAGCATATTCATAGCCACCAAACACATGGAGAATTTCAACATATCCTGCTGAGTGAATCTGAGATGTCACCTCACTTACACTTCTGTAAAATTCCAGAAAGGAACATCTCATCTAAAACAAGTCTGAAAAGTGTCAACACATTTGACATGAATATTTAAGGTATTATCAGGTTTCTGCAGTGTCAAGATATTGACAAACATTTGCCAGGCTGAATGCATGACCCAGATTTTAAATGTAGTGCTTGCTTTCCTTGTGTGCAGCATTGTACCAGAGCACAGCACAATCTTTATTTTGTTTCAGAGCTGAAACACAGCAATTGTCTTATAGGCAACAGCCCTGAGGCAGCTGCTTCCTTTGAAACAGATTTACCCAGCATTAATCCCTGGCTTTACACACTCTAAAGAATACAAACAACTCCGAGGGGAAGCTCCCTCTCCCCGCTGTAATCCCCGCAGATCCCCGGCAGTAGCAGCGGGTACCCGCACCGCTGTCGCGGCGGCTCTGCAGACACACACGCTGCCACAATGCCACCGAGTGAGACATCAGCCCCCTGCCATCAGTTATGTCACTGCCCATTGTTGCACCAGAAACACCCCGGTAACAGGCCTGGGAAGAGGAGCTAAATTTACTTGACTCTGTCCTATTCTCCCATTCCTTTGAAAGGATGCTGCAGAGGATGCAGTGCTGAGTCTGCAATACTCCATTCATCCTTCAGTGATTTAAATAATTCAGACATCCTTGGAAATTGTGGAAAAAATATAATAGTGCTTAGAGAATCATTATAACACACATCAGACCAAGTCCACAATTTGTGGGATAGCTCAGGACCCAGGTACTTCCCAAACACAAAAAATTTGTGTTTTAGCAACAGCAAAAGAAATCAAATTAGATTATAAAATATTATAATCCTGTATAAGGCTTGAAAAAAAAACCCCAAGCTCTTCTTCCACTTCTAAAAGCAATGACTACTGCAATGTGCAGTAGTCTAGTGGGATTGAAAATCACACAGAATAGACCAGACCAGAATATTATCTTATTCTAAATTTTCTTTTTTGAACATTCTATGTACGTTTTCCAAATTCTCTGTTCCAGACAGTCCAAACTGTTAAAAAATGGGATATGCAATGCCAGAGTAGTTTTAACTGAAGGTTTCTTTACTGTACATTCAACATATGATGAGAGAGGAAGTGAAGTGGCCAAGTGATCCAGCTGAAGTGACCAAGTTATCACGTTACCGTAGAATCATGTGCTACTGAGCAACTTCTTAAATCACAAAAATGAGAAAAAAAATGTATTGCAGGAGGATGTTTGGTCTCTCTGGGTACAGAGCAATGACAGTAACTGCAAAGGCTCCATTAAGGCTGTCTTAATCAGTAGAGGACAGGGGATACACACCAAGGTCAAGGACCTGTCACTCCGTTTCTGACAGCATTATCGGTGCCAGTGGGATCACAGTTAGCATGATGAATTACAGAATACTTCAATCACAAGGCTGCATCTTTGCAAACTCATAGAATATCTCCATGCAAATTAGCCAATATAAATGTAAGAAGTGAGTTGAGCCTTTTACAAACCCGTATCTTGGAAGCAAGTAATGCTACAAGAACAAAGTCTTTCTTTTCTTAAAATTGAAAACTCTTTTTTAATGCTGTTGTGGATAAACTCATAGGAACATAAATGAGCAATACATCAAAGATTTGGAGACCAGAAGGCAAACAAAAATCCCCAAGGTCTATTTTTAAATAAAATGCCTGAGACAATTGCTGATGGTTCATTTATGATTCCCTCCATTTCCAGCTCTCAGTACTGGCACACTCTGGCCCAAACTGGGTATATGGCCCTATACCCTCTTACAGCCCTCAGCAGATTCCTACCCGACCACCAGCATGTCCTCCAGCTACATCCACGGAGTGTTTCCCACGTGGAGATCACAACCTCCTTCCTTCAAAGTGCCCCTGCACCTGTGTTCAGGCTACAACTGAATTTCTTTCCCTTGCAAATATGGCATTTTTATCTTCAAGTCCCAATATTATTTAATTATCAGTGCAAAATTAGCTAGCTCCAGACCTAAAGTCACGCCTGGCCTATGATCAGTGAAAATACTACAGCAGGTTTTTCAACCACTTTCAGAGATTGTTATCTATATCGATGTTTGTCTATTATTTACTAGCACACATGCTGTGTGAGTCAGGGATTTTAATTTATGAATTTTCACCAAAATTGTGTTGATCATAACCTTTGACACAATTTTGATTAAAACCACTAGAAAGACCTTGTACATATTTAGTGATTTAGCATTTGTCACAGGTTTTCTCATTGAGGCTGTTAAAACTTCTTCTGTAAGAGAAACTATAACAAAATATCAGAGAGCAGCAAAAGAACTGCTTATATTTGCCATTTGTGGCTTAATAAATGCTAGAAATATGGGATAAATCGAAACAATTTTCAATAAGTATCATGTAGAACAGCTAGGATGCTCCAGTAATAATATACAGGTTTCAGGTAACACGAGAGTAACATACAGAATATTTGTACAATTCGTACAAAAGATAAGCAGATCATAACATCCCTTTCTACAGCAATCAGCATCTTTAGCCTGTTTCAGCACACCAAACTAATTCAGCAGCAGGGACAGAACAAGTACTGCACTGTATGCGTATATAGAAAACAGATTTGGAAGCAACATGCCAAAGAGATTCGGGGGCCTTCCTCCTCTCCCCAGGCTTCCTCTTGCCCGGGCTTCAAATCATTCCACTGGCCTCCCCTTTCTGAGTCTTTTGACAGCCTGAAGCCATTCAAAGCCAGAGGAATACCAGGAGACGGCAAAAAGAAGTCAAAGGCCATCCAATGCCTGCAACGCAGTATCTCCTGGACTCTAGACAGCCTCAGCAGAAAGGCTAAGCTTTATATTATTAATAGATAGGCTTGTTACATTTCTAGATCATTACGAATACAGCTCTTTCAATAAACTTTTTCATTTACAGAAAAATCTCTCCTCCTTTCAGTTATCTGAATCAGAGCTATGTGCATCTTTTACATTTCTTTGTGATGACAATTACTGCAGCGATCCAAAATTTGTGAAAAGATTGGACCTTTTTATCTGCTTTATAGATAAAAGTGTTGGAGGTGTGTCTCGGAAAGACTCTACTTTTCTGTCATAATCTTGCTAGTGCAACTACCATAGAGAAGGAGTAATTTCCATCCCTCCAAGAGCATATGAAAAGGACATTTGATGCACACCAGACTGTTGGTTCCTTAATCCACCAAACATGTTGCTCATTATTTCAGCTGAGAGCTCTTGCAAGGACAGGCTTCACTCCCAGCTGTGTGAACACCCACTGTCCAACCCCACGGCTGGGCAGTGCCTCCGCTGCTCTGCACGGAATAGAACAGATCGAGCAGCAAACCCAACTACAGCACCTGCAGCTTACAAATCACATCACAGGCACGCGTTTCATCCCCAGCAAAAGACGTGCAGAGATGTGTCATTACCTAGATAAAGCTTCTAACTGCTGATCGACCTCCTGAAGCTTCGCGCAGTATCCACCGGCAAGCTCCTGGTACTCATCGATCACTAAGGTCTTCAAGTCAGGGTAAGGGCACTCCAGAGACAGCAGCTCAGGAGGAACTTCAAGGAAAAGTCCGTTTTTCTCTTCAGAAGAGCGCACTAATGCCTGCAATGAAGAAATGCTGCTCAGGACACCACTCTGCATCATATTTACCCCCTCAAGAAATTTCTACTTGAACTTATAAGGAAAAGCTTACATTTTCTTTATACTCTTCGAGTTCTCTTTCCAAAGCCAGACTTTCAAGGATAAGACCTTCCAAAATTGCCTTCTGTTGCTTCTTCATAAATTTGATCTATTTCATGAAACATGTTACTGTTAGTTCTTCCTCTTGTTACAATATGAAAACTCCTATTTAGAAACAGAGTTGGATTTCCAGCCCTACACTGCTACTCTTTCACAGCTTTTGGCGAACAGATTTACACCATGATAAGAAGGGGGGTTTATGGCATACTCTGCATGTGAGTTATAGTCTAAAAGTTCAACATAAAAATAAATGAAAATGCTAAAAATATGGTGATAATAAATTGTAAAATTAAGTTAAAACACCAACCTGCTGTAACACCTCAACTGAATTGATCTTGGGTTTCTGACAAGATTCTTCTGAGAGGTAACGCTGCATTTTAGCCAGCTTGAGTTTCAAATCCTCCTTTAGCTGCCAGACAGGAACTAAAGCGTTTGTTTGATAAGTGTCTCGCTCCTTGGACAGTTTCTGCTCTGTATGAAACATAAAGCTTTCTCAAACACACAAGAAATGTTACATAGCACTGTGCTCTGTAAATCTAAACCTGTCCAGGCAGGGATTTAAAAACCCAAACAAACTATCAAGATAATGTTGACTACAAAAAAAAATTAAGAAGTTTATAAAAAATTCTTACCCAAGTCCCTCAAATCAAAAAAAAAGTTGTTCTTATGGCTTTCTTCATCAAGAAAAGTCTTCATTTCTCCTTCTGCTTTTTGCCTGAAGGAAATGAACGTGCATTTTGGAGAAGCTTTAATTTCTTATTCATTATGTTTGCAAGAATGACGAGCCTCAAATACTCCAATAATTAAATAAAAAAGGGGTTTCTTTGCCTGGGAAGGTATGAAGTGAAGGACTTGGACACAAAGATGATAAAGAAGCCACAAACGCTGTTGTTGAGTACACAGGGTAATGGACAAGAGCACTATTAATGTCCCCTGTTGTGTGAACTCAACACACACGTCTGGAGACAGACTCTAAAGGAATGAAAAAGCATCTGAAACTTTTGATACTCTTACAAAGACACAGTCTTCAGATGCCACAGATCAACTGAACAGCTACGAGCCCAGCACCGAGAGGTTCTGAGAGCAACATCCACTGTTCTTCCTGCCCTTAGGCGAGCTCTTCGTGTCACAGACCCCTCTCCATGTAGATCACAAACCTTCATTCCCCACACAAAAACACCTTCAGATCAGGCATTTTAATCTTTTTTTCTTAATGTCCCTTGATTCAAGTATTCCAGCCCAAAAATTCTGTCTGCTGAAGTCTCTTTAGTAATCACCCATTCAGATTCCTCAGCCCTTACCTGCTCTCACTCAGTCTTTTATGCTCTTGCCACCACACCTGACGATGCTGTTTCAGCAGCATTTGCTCTTTGCTAATTTTTGAAACTTGCTCTGTTTTTTTAATCTGCAGGGAAAATTAAAGCTTGTGATTTGAACATATTCAACAGCTTTATCAAATGCCTTCACATGGCAACTTTTAAATATAGAATGATGAACCTAATAGCTCTTTTTAAAACTGTGTTTTTCTAAAGAACAATGGGCTCAAATGTAACCACTTTCCATGAAACAAGTTTGTTGTATTTCGAATCACAATTAATGAGAGGAGAAAGTGAAAAAAAATGTGGTCCATTTTCTTCTTTTCTTTCCCATCCCTATTTCCCTGGAGGTAAAGGTGGGGAAAGATGAGCAGGAGAACAAAAAATATACTTTCTTACAGGTGGGAAGATGATAGAGTGAAAGTATGTCAAGAAAAAGAATTTTAAAATGTATTACTAAAGAAGAGTGTTTTTACAAAATCTATCCAATTAAAGAGGCTCTCAAACTGTCTGAGAGCTTCACAAAAACATTGCTTCACACTTCAGATAAAATAGGAATACCTGCTTTTGAAACAGATGGAGTTCCTGCTTAAACCAGAGGAAAGTCTGCCAGGGAGAGGCTGCTGAAGTGGCAGCCAGATGACTCTGGCCAGCCAACAATGAAGGAAAAAGGCTCAGAAGCCTGTGGCTGCCAGACTGCCTGAGACAAGTGGTTTTCTCTCACCCTCCTGCCATCCTGAGTGTCTCTGGCCTCCTGGTGCATACTGAGGACAAAGCTCCTTTCTGTTCTTTCCTTGTGCTGCCTTGCCATCCCTTTCCTCCAGAGCACCTGTGCACATCCCAGAGGCTCCCACAACTCATGCGCAGACCCTTTTTTCCCCCTGCCCCAGATCCCCCCTCATGCAGACACATTGTTCTGTGGCAAAATGGTAGCAAGACACTGAGTACTACCTACTCAGCTGGAAAACACTCGAGAAGGTGAAAAAAAAAAAGAAAGATGAAAAAACAAAGCTTGAATGAATTCAGTAGAATTTGGTATTGCAAATCCATGAAGCAATATCTGCCAGAATTTTTGATATATGATCCCTACATGCACTAAAGGAAGCAATACTATAAAGTATGTATGTTTTTCTCTCATTCACTGTCACTCTTCTCTAGTATTAAATAAGGCTCCTGTCATCTTTACCCTTTGAGATGTTCTGCACCAATTTATACCTTTCTGTCTGCTCTACATTTACATTTTATGGTTATTAAACATTTTTCATCTTCTTTTTAAGATCTACCTCCACTCGGCTTTTGGAAATCCTCACTTCATGAAATCTTTTTGTTTAGCTTTTTTTTCTGGATCAGCCTCCCCTTCCCATTTAATCCCACAAATTCTCCATTGCCTCCAGGATTATGTAATAAGTTTGGGTGAATTTCCTCAAAGCAGTAAAGTACAAGTTTTTCCTGTCTTTTGAGGAAGTAGAATCCACACATATTTTGCATCTCTGATTCAAAGAAAGTCCACACATTGACATTAACACGTCCAAATCACAGTACAGCTATGATAAACTTTCATATTTGACCCCCTCTGGCTGAACATTGTTACGGCGATTTGTGATCCCTATTTGTTCTCAGATTCCTTGGGGCAGGGACAAGAAATATGACACTGAATTTCAAAAGCATTCACATTACAAATAAAACAAAAATCATACCTTTAACTGAGTTTTTGCAGAGGCCATTTTTGCCTCTGCAGCAAGTTCATACAGATGTTTGTAGTCAACAGGTTTGTACTTCTGGCTGCAAAGAGCATTTCTTGCAGGAACCACCAAATTGTCTAGTTATCATACAAAACACATAAGGTCATTTCAAATTCTTGAGAAATAATTTAAGTGTGAGTCATAAAATGAAAGCATTATAGATAGAAATCAGAACCAAAGTTTTAAATACTAGAAGTTTTCATAATGCTGTTGTTAATTGGTGAATGAGAATTCGAAACAAATATAAACTAATAGAAATTATATAAGAAACACTAACCAGATGTCTGATTACAAAAAGTTAATTTGAAAAGTATTGTTTACTTGCAAATTTAGTTATTAATTCATTTTAAAATGCATTTACTGGCATTGTAATAACTTCTAATACAGAAATACCGAGGTTTCAATAAATGCATTCTTCTTGCACTGATTGGAAAACTGCCTCAATGTTTATTGCAACCTATGGATTGAGCAACAGGAGTAGTTTCTTTCTAAAAGGTATAAAAACTACCAATTCCATGCAAAGGGAACGAGTCGCAGTTCCATTTCCCACTGAATCTCCAGCCATGCAGACAAGCAGCCACATTAGAACAAATCCAAAAAATCAAGACTGAAAATCCTGTTTGAACAGGATTTGTCACCAGAGCCCGAGAGAAGCCCGCTGGAGGTAACCCCGGGTACAGAGGAGCCCAGTCCTCATGGACACCCTGCCCTGGCTCCCCGGCTTGTGCCAGGCTTCCATGGGAGCAGAGGAGACTCCTACCCCTCACCCCCCAGCTGCACAGGCCAGCCCTGTGCAGTGAGGACAGGGGAGGCTCCATCCTTCCCTCCCCCTCAGTCATGCCTTCCTCACCCTCACCTGCTCCACACACCAGTTACTCCACCAAGGCAGCGTTATGCTAACCGGGCTATACGTTTGATCTCGTATTATAACTTTTTTTTATTCTCTATATATCTTACACAAGAAGTGCTCAGTAGCTTGAGCTACTAATTTCTTCCATTTTATCCCTCCTGTGAGCTTAGTACAAATAATTTCCTTTTCCCCAGTTTTTAGATCTTTAGGCAGCTTTTTGTTAAGCCCCCCTTGTGGGCCGTTATTCCCATCCATCCAAATTTAAAGTTCTCATCCCTAAGTCAGCAAGACTATAAGTGAAGTTTTTTTTCCTTCTTCCTGAGACTGCTTACAACATTGTCCAGCAGAGAACACGGAACATCATTCCATGTTCAAAGAGGTAAAAGTTTCAGAGGGAATTGCTCTGAAAAGCCCCTCACTCAGTTTTTCCTCTTAAGCCCATTGCTGCTGCACTACAGCTCCCAGGGCCTTACTGGCCTGCCAGGACTTAGGTCAGGCACTGACATCCCCGTCACACGAGCAACAATAGGGTCTATCTGTCTGAGATTAACTCCAAAATCAGGATTGTGCATGTAGGATGCAAGCTTTGTATTTAAAAGGTAACGTATTTGCTGTGCCTTGTATTTTACAAGGGAAATAAATTATATATATATGTACACAAAAATATATGCACATACGAATAAAAATATAAAATACCTAACTTTCAAATTTTAAAATGTCTTTTCACAATTTTCTGTAACATATACTTTCTAAAACCTGAGGTAGTTACAATTGCAAATGAACTACCTGAACTTTTGGCCTAGCACTCGTGCACAGACACTCAGTCACTTTGCATAAGCTAGGAGGCTTACAGGGATAAGGAATGGGCATTTCCTCACAACCTCTGCTTTAGTTTTCTTTAGTAGTGAAATTGGCCATTATGTTTCCACATTCCCTATTAAGCCCCGTGGCTGGAAGTGCTGTGTCTGACATGTGGTCTTGCAGAGGGGTAAAAGGTAAAATAAATCCTGCAGAGCCATCCCATGATCCTCCCTCAAGCCTTCCCCCAGGACTTTCATTTGCTACGTGCCTACACAAAGCCTGGCAGCTCCAGACGATGCCTCGCTGGGGAAAGATTTTTCCAAGTCTCCCTGCCGGGCAGTCAGGCAGAGACTGGGCACTGAATGGACGGGAATAGCCCTGTGGAGAGCAGCTCAGGAATCCTGTGAGCAGAAAACCAGGCACGAAGTGGCAAGCTGCCCCTGCAGCCCAGAAAGCCAGCCTGGGCTGGCCTGCACGAGAAGCAGCGTGGGCAGGTGCCAAGGGAGGTGGTTCTGCCCCTCTGCTCTGCACCCGGACCTGCAGAGAACAACACCCAGCTCCCAGGTCCCTGGCACAGGAGGACAGAAACCTGGCCCAGAGGAGACCCTGGAAAGGGTCAGAGGGCTGGAACATTTCTCCTGTGAAGACAGGCTGAGAGAGGCGGCGATGTTTGGCTAGAGGAGACTCCAGGGAGACTTTACTGCAGCCTCTCAAGATATGAAGGGGGCTTATACGAGAAACAGAAAGGCTCTTTACCAGGATCAGTAAGTGACAGCATGAGGGGCAACAGTATTGACCTGAAAGGAAGGTGGATACAGATGGGAACTAAAGAAGGAATTTTCCCCGTGAGGGTGGGCAGGCCCTGGCACAGGGTGCCCAGAGCAGCTGTGGCTGCCCCTGGATCCCTGGCAGTGCCCAAGGCCAGGCTGGACATTGGGGCTTGGAGCAGCCTGGGACAGTGGGAGGTGTCCCTGCCCATGGCAGGGGTGGAACTGGATGGGCTTTAAAGTCCCTTCCAATTCAAACCATAACCAGAGTGCTACAGCAGCTCCTATATGAGGCTATTAATTGCAGAGTGTTTCACAAACAGTCAGTAAAACAATTAAACATGATAGCATACATACCTCCACCACTAATCCTATGACCTGAAAACAATGCTCCATGGTCCAGTTCACCCATTTTTATTTTTTATGTATTTTTTTATACCTGTTGAGAAACAAACAGATGTTTTGAGAATACCAACACTGTGGATGCAATCTAAAAACACTTTTAAAAATATCTATAATTTTCTGAGGAGAGGTATATCTCACTAAAAATGTAATTAGACAGAAATTCCTCAAGTTCATCTTTCATTTTAGGAGAGATTACATGTGCCTCATATCATTTAGCAGCCAAGAAAACAAAATATTATTTCCTTGATGAATCTGTAATGCTGTGACATAGCTCATCTATTCTTTGCTTTGTGCTTTTCAAAATATGAGTCCCTCGATCCAAATGTAAGATCAGGTTTTGAGGCGTTCCTTGCTTTACAGAAATTAAGCCTGAAAAGATCACTCTTTTCTTGTATTTTGAGACTGCCTAGGTCCCTTTAAACACCTCTGTAGTAACACCAGTGAAACAAGGTCAGTTGTTCCAGCAGCAGTGGCTCAGCTCTTGGTGAGCTGCGTGTATCAAGTACCCACATCATCATGGGACAAACGAGACATTTCAGATGCAATAAGTTACACAACGCAGTAAAAAAACATCTTTTATGTCTCAAACCCCTTACTTTCACCATAATTAAGCATACATTGGTGTCATCCCGGGTCTTGCATAGAAATAAAAGCAATAGATCCACCTGAGGTGTTTCAGCTGAACTGAATCAACAGCTGAGTCACACCAGAAGGGGAAGGTCATGTCCAACGAGGCTCCCCACAAACCCTCTCCCTCAAAACCCAGCCATACTGTGCCAAAATTTCATACACACAAAATTCTGTCTCTTTGTTATACCTTTGACATGCGCCTGGTCCCACAGCAAGCAGCAACACAGCAAATAGTAGAGCAGCAAAATTAGTTCATTTGTGAAGTTATTTCCTCACTGTTCTAGTGAGATTAACTAGTTTATCCCTACAAATTCCAAGGATGGCACAATGCAACAGGAAGGTGGGAAGGAAGAGCAGCAGAAGAAATGTAAAGGGAACTACTCTGACAGAGAGCTATTAATGTCAGTCAAATAAAAAGGTGAGACTGCAGTCAAAGACAGCTGACAGTGTACTTTCCTGTGAGCTACGTTTGACGTTCTGCATCGCAGAATCATCGAAAGCAGCTACAGTGTAAAAATCCATCTTAGATGGACAACAGTTCAATGAATGAGCTTCCAGCATTACTGCAAACGAGTGCAGTTGAAATTACAGCCACATCTGCACACACACACTGCTCCTGTGGCTCAGCCAAGGAGATTAATCCTGTCCATAGGAACTGTGCAAGTGACAGGGTAAAGACAATCCATGGCCACCAGTACAGAGAACCCCCCATGACCAAACCTAGCACAAAACAGGTGAATGCTCATTGCTAAAATGTGACATTCCTCAGTATTTCTTCATGCACATTCTCCAGTGTTATTAAGCGATGCTATGAGACTGTCCCTTGCAGGCCAAATAACACCTGTCTTCACCCAGTAGTGGCCATTCGTTAATAACAAAGGGATCTTTGCAAATCTGTCCTGAAAGTAATTGACAGTATCAATTGTTCAGAAGCTACATCAAACGTCATCATCTGATCACAAAGATTGAAATTAAAGATATATGAAAGTAAGAAAACAGGCAAGGAAGTTCACTTCCCTTTTGAAACATCAACATGTGTTTTACAATCTAACAGTTATCTGCAAATAAATTCACAGTTCTGCCCCAAAATCTACACCTTCCTCGAAAGTTAAGGGAAAAGAAAGGAAGGAAAGTACTAGTATATTCATACTACTATTTTTTCTGCTTGCAGCAATTATTTGGTTTCAATCTGTAACCATGCAACACTGCCAAATTCATCCAGATAAAGGAGACAATTGTCCATATCAGAAGCAACTTTGGCCCATTTCTCATGCTAATGTTTTATCTATACATCAATTTATCTACATGTAATTTCCTAACTGCATATATACTTTGGTTGGAACAGATTTTGTAAAAAAATCAAATTAATTACATATGTAAAGCTTTAAGGCAGGGATTTACATAACAGTAAAGTATGGGATTCACCTTACGTATTTCTTCAAGATGCACAAAGACAGTTTAAATACTGTGTCTTATCCCCCTAAAGACAAAATATAATTTTCTTCTTCTTCTTAGAAAGGTCAGGTACACATGGGCTTGCCTTTCCGTTTCTTGGAGAAGTCACTGGAAATATAACTGAAACAAGAAATGCTCAATCACCAACACACAAATCTTTAAGCTATAGGCTGAGCAACTTCAAAAGGCATGTAAAGGAAGTACTTTTTATTCAGGTTGTTTACAAGCCTGTAAATTAGGTTTAGTTTAGTATCCCTGGTGTTATAATTCCCTTAGATTACCAGCCTCCAAAATCCTCTTCCCGGGAAGAGGGGAAAGTAGGCACATAATGAAATTCTGTAGTTATAAAAGAGAACAGAGAGGGGATCATAAAAAAAAAAAGAAAGTGAAACCCTGCAAGCTGACATAATTTCCCATGGAATTCTATAATATTCAGAACTCTCTGGAAAGTCCAGTGCAATTATGTGACAATATTCCACTGAATTTATAGCCATTAATGTTGAACAGGAAAATTTAAAGCCCTAACAATAAAAGCTCAAATCCTTCGCTGAATTTACCCTTCCCTTGAAGAGTAAATACCTGAATTTAGAGAAAAGGGAAAGCATCACAAGCATCATATTGAAATTCCTTATTTTAAAGCTTTTTTGATTGTTCAGTCTTCCATAGATCCCTTTCTTGGAAAGATCATAAGTCCTCGCAATCCATAGGCTCAGTCAGGAAGATGTGAATATTCAGCTCTAGCTTGGTACTTCTGTCACCCTACTGGTATCGTTAGTCCCCTAAGAGTGAGGAGTAGCTGCACCAGGCCCCTTCTTATCCCCTCAGGTACGGCCTGGAGCTGCGTGGGAACAAGACAGCAAGGACAGCACCCTCACAAGGACCCTGAACAGCTACAGCTGCTGCCCAGAAGAGCCACTCAAGCTCTACACATCAGCAGCACCACTTTTGAACAACAGCAAGTTCTCTTGAGGGTTTTGTGTACTACGGCTAATATTTACACAGTAATGTTGATTTTCGTTAGCAGAGGTATCGGCACGGCTACGACGTTCTGAGACTCTGCAAACAGAAATAAATATATCTGCCTTGCGCTTGCAGCAGATTGTCTGCACATTCTTTATGGAATCATGTGGGCTTCTGAGATTTGTACCAGCCCAGGGGCAGCAGCTTCAACCAAGCTGCCGAAATTCCTCAAATTAAAAGTAGGAAAATATGTCTATGAAGGAAAACACATGGGATAGTCCTAAATACAGAGTGGGCCATTGAAGTTCCTTGCCAAGTCAAAAAGAGAGATTTGCACCAGTGAAACTGGCTTGGCTTTGCCTCCTGCCACTTGCAGTTTGGGGCACCCAGTTTCCCTATGCTTGAGCTGGAGAGGGAATTCAGTGGTATACTTGAGTACAGTGCTACAAGACAAAAAATTTGCCTCAAAAGATTCTCTGACTGCTCTTTTCACATGGTTAGTTTTTAGAAAGGGCATTCAGGCCTCTGCCTTCAGTGCCCCATCCTCTCTCCTGAGCCCCGTGCCACAGCAGCGACACTTCCCAGCCTGGGCAGCGCTCGCGGAGCTCAGAGCTCCCAGCACCACTCAGAGGAAATCCCTCTGACCCCGGGCTCCCCGGCCGGGCAGGAGAGCCGTGATTCAGCAATTTCACAGAGCGTAAAATCGACTTCTGTTTTTCTTGCTTGAAGGCAAAACCTGGGGAAAATTGGATGTAGTGGATTTTTTCTCTACTTCTTCTTGCATTTCCACTCTAGTTCATGGGAAGTGATGCAAATATTTCAGGAGGTATCTTAGTTTTTAAGGAGAGTCATTAGATTTTGCACCTAGCAGTGCTTCTAATCACCTTCATCCTTCGCTCTTCAAGAGACCATTGGATTTCTGTATTTTATAACCTTAAAAGAGTAATTTCAAATATGTCAATGCTCTCATTAAATTCTGAAAGCTGTTAATATTTTCTCCTGGTTGTGGAGTCAGTATTACAAGGGGAAAGGAAATCAATTTAGGGTGAGGCTTAGTATATTTACATCATAAAGACACTTTACACAGATAGAATTGGTTTAAACCCAAGAAATTTAATTGGCAGGTGGTTAATTCGGGGGGTGCTTGCTCAACCCCTACCCTGCAAGCCCCCTGTCAGCTTCAATTGAAGTCTTGCACTGAACGAATGCTACAGCTTACAACTCAGACTTAACATTCCCCATGAAAATTATTAATTTTTAAAGGTTTGCAGCTGCTTGAACAGAGCTAATGAGTTACAGCTAATGATTTTTTTTCCATACACATTCCATGTTTTCTGAAATCTAAAATACTTAAAGAGTAGAAATTTCAGTAAGAGTTGAGCATTAAATATCTTTGCCTTCACAGAGTACAACAGAACAACTTAAATTTGCATACCTCCTTTCCAAAGGAAGATTATTCAGTAAGTAGTACTCCTTAGAACCAGAGTAACTTCCCTTGCCCTAGTACTCATAGTTGCCTTGGGAATAGGTTTGTTCCTGTGTGGCTTTTAGTTTACGACCATCCATAAAATGCAGCTTGGACTAAACACACTGTCACACACTTGGTCAATCCATTTATTATTTGTGACCAGAAAGATTAGGAAAATATTCCAGAAGACTGAAATCTTAGCATTTAAAACACTCTTTGGAGTACAGCCACGAGGAAATTTGGGTACCATTCGCAAGATATGAAAGGACCATCCCTTCCTTAAAGCATTGTACCTCAGTGGTTAGAGATGAAGAGGCATGAAGGAGGAAAATTTGGGTTTCCAATGCCCTTTCTGAAGGGTCTCCCAAACACTGGAATAGCAAGGATTCTCACACAGTGGATGTTGTCTTACCCATACCAGTTAATGGATAATCTACTCCACAGGTTTTTGAATAGTGCACACAGCTCACATCCAAACACCCTAAACCAAAATGAGATCATGTCACAAGTGTTAAATCCAAACCACTTTATCCAATAACAAAAACCAGACGTTGGTCCACAGCAGCCAGGCCAGGCCACGCCTCGGCTGCCAACCCCGAGTGGGGCACAGGGAGCTCTCCGTGCCTTCTGCCCTACAACACCGCATCCTCCAGGAGGACGCTCGGACAGCGGCCTGCCCAAGCACGGCTGGCACACGCGGAGCTGGCCAGGCCACTGCTGGATGCCAGCTCCAGCCCAGCCCAACGGGCAGCGCGGGCTGAGCCCTCCACTCTGCTGTTGGCAAGGCGCTCCAAGGCCTGACGAGAAGCACGTGCGTGTCTCCAAACACCCAAATACAGGACAATGATGCTTAAACCCGGACTTTTTTCTCAGGAACAAGTGGGACAGGCTGGAGCAGAGTGTTCAGGTACCTGAGAGCACTGAGTGCACATGGAGCCCCTCCTGTCTCCATGGGCTCAGGAGCTGGAACGCACAATGAAATCAGATCAGCTTCTCACAGCTGGGGAAGCGCTTCCCTCCCACCCCCATGTGATAACCAGGGTGGCATTTCCAGTAAAGCTAACACCACCATCGAGTCCAAGCCTGGAGACTAAGCAGCAAGGGGAGGTCAAAAGAGCATTTTAGCTGGAGAATTGACAACTAGACAACTCAGCAGAGCTGGAGGAAGCTCTAAAAGAAGGAGGAAAAGAGCTGCATTAGGGAACTCTGCCAATTAGCATTACACGCTGCACAACTGCACAGGAGGATGCAAACTGTTTAAGTATCAGCAATACCTATCCAAGTCTGACAGAATGAGCAGCACCTTGCACAGATAAACCTAGACTTTCTCCAGTGTAATTTCCAGGCTGGCTTCTGGTTATTCTCCTGCCTTCCCCATCAGCTCACAGTACCTGTTCCAGTACCTGTTGATCATGGTCAAAAACAACAGCAAGGGATTTAAAAATGAATTAAAAGAAAACCAGATCAGGGTCGGGAACTTCAGCTGGATAAAGAGAAAGGGGGTACCTCCTGACAGTTCCATCACTGCACCATACCTTTAGTAGGGTTAATATTTTATTAGGTTAAATAAAACAAATCAGGGTGAAGAGACATCTCAAAATTATGAGTAATGTAAAAGCCAGATGAATCATCTGTCTTTAGAAAAATAACTACACAAGGAGTTGACAATCTGGTTTCTCACAAACTTACAAGAAATTCCAGCCCTCTGCTAGAGACAGGCAGTCAGTCTTCCTCCTGCCTGCTTTTTTTGGTTTCTGACCATCCGAGAACTGCTTCTACTGATAAACTTGGGAAGGGAGTACTGCAGTGACTCTCATCTACACCACATCATGAAGGCAAAATTAACATTGATGGAAAATTGGGAGTACTCAAAAGCTCTAAGAAGATTGGATCCATCACAGCCGCTTCTCCCTATTAAAACCTTTTATTACCGTTCCCTGCGCAGCTGCCGCATCAGCGTCATTCTCCTGTATTACACATTTTGGGAACCATCATCCTAATCTGAGTCCATCTGGCCAGCTTTAAATGACGAGCTTCTAGCACAAGAAACGCTGTCCTTTTCGAAAAATAACTACAGATACTAGTAAGATTAGCAGCAGCAGAGCTGCTAATAAATAACCCTCTGGGTTGTTTATTTATTTATTTATTTGTCCATTTGGCAAATTGTTAATACCTTTTCTTCCTACTGACATGGTTCTGATTTAATGTCAGTATTTGAACACAACTTCACTCATACTGACCTTAGCTTCACCTCCTTTCAAAAGAAACCAAGAGAATACATCCCGGGAACAGAACCGATGCAAAAAACCCATTACTGGCCATTTTCTGTAATTTTAGGGCTACTGCATTTGATTAACCAAGTCCTTATTCCCTACTAGCCAACCCATTTCTCTCTTCCACAATGATGTCATACATTTGTATTTGATCTCAGCCTTTCACAGATATTATCTTCTGTTATCACAAATTCAACACTATGACCTCACTAAAACACTGAAAATGAATGCTAAGATGGTTTTGGAAAAGGACAAGATCTATATAAACCTGCATTTTATCTTCAGTAACTAGCAAATGTACTAATCAAAATGATAAAAGCACTGCCAGTTAAATTTATTTCTGCTTTAATGCAGATATATCTAGAAACCTCTCCAACACTATAAAAGTCCATCTAAGCCCGAATTCCAGTACCCTGCCTCAAAGCTTTGCTCAAATTTCATTGCAGGCTCTAGGCTGGGAGTCTTGATGCATCTTAGAAAGAAAAAGTACAAAAGATCGAGCAGCCACCAAGCAGAAGTCCCCGTACATAGAAATCTGTCCCCCAAGAACACCAAGTCAGCTCTGCCTATGGCCAGCCATAGCTAAATCTTTTAGCAGCAGTAAAGAGCACAAGGTTTATCAATTCTCTTTTTCTGCTCCTTTGACAATTTAGTATTTCACTATTCACTGAACTTTTTTAGGCAATAAAAACATGATCTCTTAAAAGATTTCATCTCCAATTCAATCAAACTCTTCAGTGCATTCTTAATGTAAGCCCTTGCTGGTGTCTGAGGTATATGACCTGTGTTTATTCTTACATATGGGAACAGCCAATATTGAGGCAAGATCCTCCTTCCTTTCATTTAAATAGAAATTAAACTCCCCAGTCAGTCAGCATTCCTGGAGGAAGCAAAGCCTGGTGCCTGCCACAGACTACTCCTGGGGATGAGTCAGGTCCAGCCCAGGCCCGGTTCCACAAGCGTGAGTGCTCCCAGTGAGTTTAACCAGTGATTTTAAAAGAGCCTAATTCCACTGTCTCACTTCAACAAGTTGTTTGCATACATAAACCTTCGCAGATTTGGGTCACCAGTGCCATTTTTTCCTGCCAGCTAAAGTGCTACTCATCAACAGAGGGGCAGAAGGATTTCTGGCAGGGAGGCACAGTGCTTAATGACCCAGACATGCCTTTTGAGACATAATTTCTTGTGCGTGTTTTAAATCACTCGCATTATTAAATGTAAAAATCAATAATATGAATCAAGTCTTCACAAAACACAGTTTAATAGTATCACCAGTGACAGTATAGCAGGTACTCCTCAGGTTTGTGGGAACCAAGGATGCAGAATCCTGCGAGTCCTCTCAGTGGCTCACGCAATGTGCTACTGGGTGTACACCACTGAAAAAACAGAGCTGAACCACGGACTTACCGAAAACTTGGAATGCAGCATCAACAGGAACTTGGATTATACATAAGGACAGATGATCCTAAAAAATACAAAATCAGAAAAAACGTCCAAACTCAGAAGTCCCTTATTCTCAGCGCTCTCTTTTGAATATCTGGCAATTTCTTGAATATTTTGTGGAACGCTTTTTTAAAGATTTTAAAGCTTAATGGAAATGTTAATTGCTTAGCTACTGCATGATTTCATTTAAAGAAAAGGAATATTAACATGCAGTTGTTGAACTCTCTGATCCTAATTATTGTTAGGGAAAAGAGGCAGACTCACTCCCATTGTAGGGTGTGGAGTACAAACGACAAACAAATAATGAGCTTGATCCCTTAATCAGATCCTTTCTCTTCTAGTTGAACTAACTATCTGAAAATGGCACCCATCCAGAACGTGTTAATCTTGCAGCAGTCGATCCTTTCCCCAGGAAGAAAATACACAGTATACTACTTCTATCATTCAGTGTCAAAACAGTTGCTAGAAAAATCCCATTGTTTGATTGTAATTTAAATTTACATTCCCCTAAAGAAAGAATTATAGAACTGTTTGAAATAAAGTCAAGTCTCAGAAACGGTATGTTCCCAAAAGAGACATAGTCCTTTTTGTCTATGATAATCTCATTACTTCCTCATTAAGTAAAACTTAATCCAAAGTAGGAAGATCAATTTGAGTAACACTTATAACAATCAGCTTCATGGACTGCTCTGTCACACTGCAGGGGCAGGGAATAGCTCATCTGCTTTCTGAGGATCTGTACATCACAAGGGAACTCTATTCCCCCTCCATTCTTTGAATATTCTTAGAAAATCCAAGAGAAAATGAACTTTAGGAACACTTAGAAAAAACATTGAAACAAGCAGATAAAAGAAAGGAAGTAAATGCTTCAGAAGTTGATAAGTTGACATAAAAAGGGTAGGAAATGAAGTCACCCACGTCACCTTGGATCAAGTGAGCCAGGTGGCATTTTATGTGGTTTTGTTTTGAACAAAACATGCACAATCCATTTTCAGTGACCAAATGCAGTGGCCTGCTGCAGCCAGCACACCTGGCGACTGCAAGGTTTACATGAAAGAGAGGATGAAATGAGAAAATGCTCTGATGCTTTGAGTCGTTAATCATCACAGAGCACTTGGGGTTTGGATCTTACAGCTCATCCAGCTTCACCCCCTGCCATGAGCAGGGGGACACCCTCCCCTATCCCAGGTTGCTCCAAGCCCCGGCCAGCCTGGCCTCGGACACTGCCAGGGATGGGACAGCCACAATTCCTTTGGACAATTCCTGGCGTGTGGCTGGACAAACTTGGACAAAGTCCAGCTTTGCTGAGTAAAGGCAGAAATTCTGAGGCATCATTTACAGACTTCTGTAACACAAGAAATTTGCAGAATTTTGTTATATGTTGTTTTTATTAACGTTCTATCTAGATTTCTATTTATTACCTCCATGTACAACAACAGCTAGAAAACTAAACAATATGCTTGCATATACGAAAGATTAACTGGAAGATGTGAGGCTGAGGAATCCATTATAAGACCCTACAGTTTTCTCCATTACTTAAGAAATAGCAAATGTTTAATTAAACTGACGTGTGGCTGCCTGGCCCGTACAGCACAACAGCTATTGGCTGGGCTATGTGGAAAGGGTTGTTTGGAATGGTGCAGCGAGCAACTCACCCCTCTGCTACTCTGCACCCACTAGATAAAACACTTCAATCTACAGAATTCACTTAGCACAACAGAAGCAAAGATGCTGTAACACAAAACTGCAGAGAATCAACATTCCCTGCAATACAACAAAGTACCTGGGCTTTGCACTTCTTATCAAGAGGCAGGATTTGCACTGTGCCACAGGAATTTCAAAGATAGATTCCATGTATAACAACACTGGGCCAGTGGAATAAGGACACAGTTTTACAGGCAGGGTTAGTTAAGGAGCTAGACCTCAAAAGGAGCTGCAGCAGAACAGTGTGCTCTGCAAGAAGCATCGCATGTACTAAACCATCAGATACTGCAATAGTCAATATTAAATAGTAGCAGAAGTTCAATGGAAAACAGTTAAAGAAGTTCAGAGCAGGTAGAAGTCTTTGAGTCACTTTAACAAGAAAAAAAACCAACAAAAAGCTACTGAAGACTGGACTTTAAAAAATCTGTGCAACATATCTGGATTCCAGTCGTTAAATCACAGCCCCATTGCTCTTCAGATAAACCAACCAATGTGATTTTGTTTCCAGTGCTGCAAAATGCACAATTGGAAATGCACAGTTTGAGAGTCATGATAGCTTTGTTTTCTGTATCTAGCTAGATCTCGGATTTTCTCAAAGTAGCAAGGAAAACAGGAGTCCAGTTTCTTGTTTTATGGAATTAAAAAGGTAATTTTAAGTTGTCCTCACCTTTTGCATGTTTCTGTCTTTACTGTCACCTTCTGTGTAGTATTTTTAATGAAAGCATTTCCACCTACCCCATTTTCATGCTAGCTTTGTTACTGATGTTTTTCACTTAACAAACCCAAATCTGTATGGAAGGGTTCCCTGCCCCACTGC
This sequence comes from Mohoua ochrocephala, assembly GCA_013398855.1. Lineage (NCBI taxonomy): Eukaryota > Metazoa > Chordata > Aves > Passeriformes > Acanthizidae > Mohoua > Mohoua ochrocephala. Next base: position 309,769 of record VZTA01029026.1, read on the forward strand.
TGGAGGCCTCTTCCTCACAGCTCTGCTGACAGACCCATTTCTGAAAGCATTTACTAATGAATTGCAGGCAGAAGTCAGCTGGCTTAGTTTATGTTGTTGGCAGTACAGTTTAACAGTGCTTCAAGAACATATGACTCTGTCTGAATAAGTCCAATTTCTCCTTAAGCCAAGATACTTTTCCCTGTTTTAGCCTGTGAGAAGCTGTGGCTGTCTGGAGTTGCAGCCATTTGCACACTTGTGGTTATACCTCAGAACAATTCTGCCTCTCACCTGCCCAAGTCCCACAGATCACTGCCCACCCCGAGCTGAAGGTGGGACATGCAGCCAGGGCAAACCGCCACGGGGCAGAGAGGACCCTGAGGGAGCAGGACCTTGTGAGATAGTGCTGGCACCAAAGACCCCATTGTGTCACTGTCCTTTAAGCCAGCCCAGATGATTTTTGTCTGAGTAGTGTAGCGTGAGTCGGAGCAGAACGTTTGTCTGCAGCCTATGAGAGACAAGCCAGAGGGACAGATAATTCACTGATTTAGGAGCCACTGCAGCTTATTTTGTCAGGAGCATCAGTATCTTTTCGTACAGCTTTTGCCAGTTCCGCTCGGCCAAATTCCCAGAGTTATGTGCAGGGAAGCATTTGGCCCAACTTCACTTTAAATTATTGCATAATGTTGTCTGATAACCTACTACAAAAAGCAACTCAGCCTTGGCTGGGGCCTCTCAGTTACGGCCATTAGAAATGTAGAGTCTGTAAACATGAATCAAATCATCTTTTTGCATATACATTTTCTTAGTTGCCTCCTCATTCAAAAGTATCTCTAGATTTCAGTCTGACATTCTGTATCCCTGGTCTGGTAAGAAAGATTACAATTTGGTTAATTTCTCAACATTTTTTCCAGCCTCATAGATGAACTAGTGAGAAGACGGATAATATTTTGTTCAGCTTGGGAACTGTAGCAGTTGGTAGAAACTGCAAAGGATTTTATCAGGCCTTCCCCTGTCCTGGAGCAGATGTAAGTACCTGCATTGTCCCGAGCTGGGGTGGTGAGGGCTTTTTTATTTCTTTGTGGGCTTTGGGGGGAGTTGTTGTGGGCCTTGGTTGTTTTGGTTTTTTTTTTTTTAAGGTTGTTTACACAACAATTACTTACAAGCTGAGGACCTGAAAACCCACAGAACAGACCAACTGCTGATCACCTTGTCTTTACTGGACATCCCACTCAGCACTTCCTGCAATCTTTCCTCCAAATTATCCACTTGGCTGTTGCCAAGCTGACTGTTTATTCCCAGGTGCTGCAACATCCAAGAGAAACCCTGACTTAGAGGTGCACACGTGTGATGAAACCTGATTTCACCATTAGCTGGCTTCAGCAGCCCAGCTCACTTGAGGACATCCCTTTTCCCGCTGCCCCAAACACACCACCATCACTCCGCTCCTGGGGCCACGCTACCTGCTGAAACAATGTATTGAGACAGGATTCCCGGGGTTTGCCAGGAAAAGGCTAATGAGCTTACGCTTCCAGTCAGCAAGCTGTTGTTCCTCAAACCTCCTTCATTTTGCTGAAACAGGTATCAGGGCAAAACATTTCCCGTGCCCACCCAAAGGGGAGGCCCCCCACTCCCGCCGTACGTGGCTGCTTGCACATTCCTTAGTGCAGGCATTACGGGCAGGAACAGTGCGCTCAGGAAAATTGATCCAGCTGGAAAAATAAGAGCATAGATGCCAGGGAGGTTTCTGGGGAAGCTGGATCAATTCTGTAATGCAGCTCCCTGCACAGGGGCAGGATCCTGTTGCTGGCACTGGGAAAGCTGGAGAGAGATCTCATTACAGGGCAGCATTGTCCTTCCCATGGCAGCTGGGTCCGAGCCAGAGTACAGGGGCTCTGCCACCAGAAGGCTAGTGGTCATGCTGAGCATTTTGCATGATCTACCATCAAATACTCCTACTCGATGCTTCAAAGCCATGCAAGAAAAAAAAAAAAGAAAGTGCAATCAACCTGGCAGCATCCAAATAGTTTTCCTCAATATTTTGTTTTACCACAGGGAAAGAGTAATATCTATCCATGGCAGAGCAGTAATTTTGAATGGCACTGTCTGAAACAGAAAGTTTCTATAAAAGCCCTCGCTAAAAAAGCAAAATGTCAGCCCACCACTTTCCTCAGAAATACACCTGTTAGGTGCCTTACCTCCCCAGTTAAACAACAAAAAGCAGGAGAACATTTAGTGCTTTTTATACCAAATGAAAATACAGTTTCAAAACTACCCAGAATCAATTGTATTGTGATTGACTGAGTTGCTGTGACATCGACACAACGGCTTGGAGTAACTTTTGAAATCAAATTGTAGGTTTTAATGAGAGCAAAAAACCCCACACATCTAAATAACTCCCTATGCGAGCACTAAACAGCTGCTCGTGCGTTGCGTTAGCCTGCCACGAGCATCACTCTCTTCCACAGGTATTTTTTTCCCAAACCTTCATCATTTCAGTATATGGAAGAGATTATAGTTAAAGTGGGTAGCATTAAATAGCTTCCAGAAGAAACCAAGCCACACCTCCCACCTCCCCAAAATAACCCCCCAAAACCAAACCAACCAAATTCACAAAACCAAAACAAAACTGAAAGAAAAAGAAAAAAACAAGAAGCAAAGCAACAGTGGTTTTGTGACTGGCATTTATCACTAAAATTAAAAGACAGGCATGTCAGTGTTCTGCAAGGGCTGTGAACATCTGTGAAATATATATAAAAAGAAAGACTTGATTATGGATTAATTTCAGAATAGATTACACAAAGCAGAAAAACACATTAATGACTTGAGATGCTGAAGAAGCACAACAGCAGCAAAACAACTAGTAAATACCTGTTAACTACATTGCCATCTAAACCACTGGAAGATGAGCAGAATCAGTGTAAGAGGTCAGATTCAAGGCTCAAGAGAAACCAGTACGGTTCCAGAGGAAAACGTGAGACTAGGTTTTTACGAATTGCAAGCATAGTGGAATCGTGGCTTTCCAAATGACACTAAGAATGAAACAGACCATCTTACTTGCAAGCCACATCCAGAAGAAGGTGAATAAAAAGAAACTGTACTTGTTTGTTGTTGATTCTAAAAATCATGTAAGAATTTAAACGTATATTTGACAAAGGCCACTATCAGCTAATGGAATAAGAAATTAAAGAATCACACTCCATGCAGCTCTTTGCATTGGAAAGTTAAAATGGGGTGCCTTTCCATAGCCTATGTTGTCCCTGTTGGACAGGATTGCTGCACTGGGACACCCAGCAGTCAATTAGATAATGTATTGGCTGCTCAGGGTGCCAAAACAAATAAACCAGCTATGAGGGTATGACTAATACCAGATAGAATGAAGTAGTTTTTCTTCACTGACAGTCATTCAACATATTTCCAAATCTGACAAGACCTCAAAATGTTACTTTCAATTCTTTCTACTTCTATTGTGCCAAAACAAACTGGCTCAAGATCCCTTTCTCCTTCTCAACAGTATTTCTTACCCTTTCCCATCTCGCCCCAATGGGAAACTCTAAAACACCGCCAGACCTTGCAATGCGTGGCTCTGCAGGGATGCAGGGCACTTAGAACAGCCTGTCCCTGATCATTCTGGCAGTTGCAGTCATCCACCTGGAACCACCTAGCACCAGGAAGGCCTGGCGACGGCATTGTGCCACCTCCCGCGTCCTGTGCCTTCCACAGCCCCCACGATGACATTCAGGAATAGCTCCATTTACTGGGGGGCAAGTAAGCTTCCTCATTTCCCAAAAGCTGGTATCTGTGAAAGCCAAGCCAGCAAAACAATGCCCAAATTACAGGTGAAAACCAGTTGAGACCGATTTGAAGCTAATTTAATTAAACCAGTACACCTTTAGTAGAAGCAACCCTGCAACTAGCAAAGTTCACAGCTCTCACACATCCGGCACTTTCTCCCCCCTTTATTCTAGACTTAGTTATTTCACATTTTATCTTTCCTTAACTCTAGCTCTCCACTCTCATTTGACCCTTCCCCCACTTATTTTATTTCACACCTGCTACTCTTTATTTTACTAAGTTTCTACTGTTATTCCCCTCAGCTCCTGTTTCCCGTTTCCTACACAGAGACCACCCTTCTGGTTTGGTAATATTTTGTATGTAGTTCACATGGTATGAATCGTGAGATTTTTCAGAGCAGCGAGGACTCAAGACTCTTGTTTGCAGCTGCCAAGCATTTTCCATGTGGATATCATCATAATATAGGAGTTCCTACTGCATTATTCAACATACAAATAATTATACAGATAGCAACAAATACCTCAGAGATTAAATATCTTACCAATAGCCTGCGTGGTTTCCACGTAGTAGATTACATTCCAAGTGGGAAATTCAGAGAAGGGACTATATGAGTTTAAAGGTGACTGTCCATGTTCAGCTATCTCCTACTTGTTACCTGCAGCTCCTTCCTCAGCAGAGGGTAATGAAGGACATAGTCCTAGCTGCAGCATTAGCACAAATTAAACCACATCACAAGTTTATGTGTCCTTATGCCTAAAATAAAACTATGATCCACCCCATCAAACACTAAACTGAAAAATTGACCTGGATGGAAAAAAGACACAAGTTAAAATGTGGATACTTTTGTCATGTTCCTTTACAGCAGGCTTTTTACACCATCTGCATCAATACAACAGGGGAAGAGAGTGAATAAAACAACCTCTTGGGACAGCAAGAGCTGCTGATTCAAGTGGCCATTTGGTTTTGGCTCTTTTTAGCCATTTACAGTGTCATCACTGTACTAATCAGTGAAGTGGAGAGTGTCTATCACTACCGCACCTGCACGGCGGGAGGGTGGGACGAGAGAAACAAGTAAATGGAAAACCAGTCACACCTGGGATACACCGGGACAGTCTGTTCGAGAGGCTGGAAGGAGAGGAATGGCACCGGTCAGACCCCCGAGACACACCGGGATGGTGAGTTCAGGACACGTGATGCAAAAAGTTGATCAAGCGTTTAAAAGTTGATCAAAGCCTGTTATTGAAACGTTTTACAGCGGTTTTAGGGATACTGGCTTTTCTTTTCTACACTTACAATTCCTTACACGCCATCAAGAGAGTTCGGCTGCTACTGGAAGCTTAAAATGGTGGGACGTTAAAACACTATGGAAAACGTTTTCCCATCTTTCCCAAACACCTGGACTCGGTCCGTCGGGTCTGAGCAGCGCCGCGGGCTGTACGTTCTGCCGGCACGGCGGGTCACAGGCGCCCAGGACGCGTCAGGTCGGACGGGACCTGAGGGGCTCAGCTGGTCCAACCTCCGTGCTCAGGCAGGACCATCCCAGAGCACGTGGCGGAGGGTCCGGCTCTGCGGCTCGGCAAAGGCCCTGGAGCTCCGGGCTGCTCCCTACTCCGCTCCCGTGGCGGTTCCTTCGGCGGGGCAGGAGGCGGCCGGCACCGAGGGACGGGCACCCCCGGCCATCGCAAGCACCCCCGCACCGGCCATTTTGCGACCGGTTGCTCCATCCACGCGCACATCGCTCGCCCCGGCCGCGCTCGGACACTCACCGCGACGGAGGAGCCTCCCGTCCCCACGGGCTCACCTAGCGGAGCCGCCCCGGGCACAGCGCGGGTCCCGTCAGGCCACTCCCGGCAGAGTCGCCCCACACACGGGTTGGGTTGGGTTGGGTTGGGTTGAGCCGGGTCCGTCCCGTCCCGTCCCGTCCCGTCCCGTCCCGTCCGCGCCGTCTCCCCCTCACAGCATCGGTAACCACGGCAACCTCAAGTCGCGTCGCCATTGGAGGATTTAACGCGGGGCAGCAGCCAATGGGGCGCCGCCCCTGGC